>JAKWJD010001756.1:1922272-2522272 GCA_027705065.1 Solanum peruvianum | reverse complement strand
CCTCATTTGTGGAAATAATTTCATGAAAGGTGTTGGTACTTATGTAAATCTCAGTACAATATTTCATCCGTTGATGGATGGTTAGGCAGAGTGTACCATCATGACATTAGAGGACATGTTGAGAACTTGTGTGATCGATTTCAAGGGTAATTAATATGATCACCTACATCTCATAACTTTTGTCTATAATAACAACTTTCATTCTAACATCAAAATGGCTTCTTATGATGCACTAGATGGGCGTCGATGCAGATCTCATCTTTGTTGGTTCGAAGTAGGTGAAGACACCTTTATTGAAAAAGATTATGTTCATGAGGCTATAGAGAAATCTCTACTCATCTCAGATAGACTAAATATTGCTCAAAGTTGTTAGAAGTCCTATGCATGGGTGAGAAGAAAGGACTTAGAGTTAGAAATCGATGACTAGGTTTCCTGAAGGTGTCACCTATGAAAGGGGTGATGAAATTTGACAAGAAAAGGAAGCTCTACCCTAGGGGTATAGGTCCTTAACAAATCTTAAAAAGGGTTGGTAAGTTGTCTTATAAGTTAGAGCTATCAACAAAACCAACAACGGTTCATCCAGTGTTTCACATTTCCTTGTTGAAGAAGTGTATGGGTGATCTAGCATCGATAATACTGTTAGAGTGTGCCAATTTTAAAGATAGCCTCACCTATGATGACATTCCAGTTTAGATTCTTGATCAATAGGTTCGTAGGTTGAGAAATAAAGAGGCCGTTTCAGTTAAGGTTTGGTAGAGTAGTAAGTCTATACAGGGAGCTACTTAGGAAGTAGAAGAAGCCATGATGTCCAAGTATCCTCATCTCTTTTCTTCTGATTCAGTTTCAAATTGAGATGATAGATCCTCTCCAGCCTCGTAGTTTACTCTAGTGTAATTCAATCTCGGCATCTTGTTCCCTCAGTTATGATTACATTCCAATATTTTGTATGTTCATGGAACTTAATTCAGTTACATATCCAATGGTAGGGATTTTTACTATTACCTCCAAACTCAGCTTATTTAGTCTTCATTCAAGGACAAGTGATCCCAAGAGGGAGATACTATAACACCTCCAAAATATTCCTAAGATTGAACCAAGAAAAATAGGTGAACCTCAAAGGTCCATGAAACCATACACGGACCCTGGATTCCCGCACAACCATCAATATGCCTGTAAAAGCAAGCCAGATACCCCCTAAGGACAGTGAGGAATCACGGGCAACTAGACAAACCCGTGGAACCCCACAGACTTTCAACTGTGCAATGGAATAGACCCAGTACAAACCCAACTCACTTTGAAGAACCACAGTGACCTACACGACTCGTGGTGTTTCACATGGTCCGTGAAATGGAACGTGAATGGGGCATCTTAGCCTTCAAATACTTTGTCAACTTCAACCGGCCATATCTTTTAGCGCAAAATGAATTTGGTGGCCCACGACCTATCAAATAAAATATCTTTTAATTCTCTTTCTAACTCCACTAATTGCTAAAATACAAGTTTGAAGTAAAACTTTACCCCATTTCAGTAGAGTCATGTTGGGTAGGGCCACAACCATGACCCAGTTGATGGGTTGTGGTTTTATTGATGGTCCATTTGTCCACTCATGAAGGTCATTCAGTCAATTTTAAGTCGGATAATTTTGGTACTTTCTTAATGCAATAGGTACTTAAACTACATTGGTTTATACCTAAAATAGATCATTTTACTCAATCTAAGACTAATAATCTAGTCAGAAAATACTCAAAACCCTCATTCTCCAAAAATCGTCCAACGTAGAGTGTAAAGAAGAGAAAGAGGCGAGTAACTCTCCCAATAATAAACAAAAGCCTTTTTCCAAGTTCGGCCCTAAAATCCAAATGATTTCTACGTAGATTTCGTCACCAGGATGTGAGATTTTAGTAGTGGGTTCCTTTCACCCATTAGGTCCCTAGAATAAAGCAAGTTCTTCATATTCTCAAATCTAGAGTTTCTAGATTTTCAAGATTTCACTGCAACATATTAGTCCTATGTCCACACTAAATCTTGACAACCCTTGTAAAGTGTTGTCTAAAATATATTTGGCTACGCTTTGAAGTTTTTAACTTTTCGCAATGATTATAATGGCAACACTTCCAAAGAGTACTCTTTAATACTATTGTCTACACCTTATAACCATTGTTACAACATCAAATAAATGGAAACAATTATTTTTATATATGGACACACTTTTAAAGAGCCTTATTTTTATAATTTTAATAACAACACATTACAAGTGTGTCCTTAAAATTTTCACTAAAATATTATATTTCCTCCAATATTTTCAACTATCCCTCCTATTTTTACTGGCCAAAAAAAATAATTAATAAAACATTTTCTTTTTTCTTTTTCCAGCTCTACTCTTATCCAAAAACGTTTTTCTCTTTACTCTTTCTCCAGCTTTCTCTGAACTTATCGATGAACAGAAGACGAAGAACTAAAATTGAAGAATTGAATATCCACGAACTGAGCTGAAGCTGAACAATTGAAGAAAGACGAACTGAGTTGAAGCGAAAGCTGAAGAGTTGAGCTGAAGATTACTCAAATGTTGACTTTGTCAAGCGTAAGTAGCGATTTTGTCAAGCATAAGATTCAGTAGCAAATATTTCTTTATTTCCTTCTTAAGATTGAACTAAAAACATTCTTCCTGTCAATTAATTGAATCTTTGTTTTGTGTTTAGAAAGAAGTGATTTTTTTTTGGGTTGTTACAGCTGAAATTCCAAAGTAGGAGAAGAAAGTGCCGAAAATCGTGAACAACAAGTGTTCCCTAGGCATATTCAGCAGACGAGAAAGAGGGAATTACTACTCGGAGGCCTTTGAGTCTGTTAGAATCTATCTTGTTATCATATTGATTTCTTAAGAACATACTTATGATGTTAATTTCTCAAACATCCTAGAAGGGTTGGGATGAGAATGACTTATGCATGGTGGGGTAATTTTTTTGGTGAAATTTTTTCTTATAAATAAGAACAATTGATTTCTAGCTATTTCTTTGTTACTTGAATTCAAAATTTGTTTGTCGCTTCACTATTTTGTTTGTTTGATCTTCAGTTTCAGTTAGATTGAGTCCTCGTAATGGCTGAAGGAGATGAAAATATTCTCCTTCTCTGGCAAGCATTTGTATAAATGCGCATGTATTTATGACACAACTTGTGCATGCGAATCTTTTTGAATTCTCTTATTTTACCTTATGTTTTATAATAAATGGGGCTGTGATCGGAGCCCACAATATATGAAATGAATCTTTCAAGCTTAATTTGTTATTTTCCTACGAAGCAAACAACAAGTGATTCATTGTATCTTTCTAGAGTGTTCCACAAAGATTTAAGTACCTTCTCTAGCTTGTAAAAATGCATGTAGGAAAACATTCTCTATAATTTTTTCATGTTCAACACTTATCTTTTCTGGGTGATTCTCTCATGGAGTGACCTTTGGTTTTATCCGTAAAAAATTATGCTGCTTGAGGATCAAATTAATTTGGAAGTGACAAATTTTGAAATGATATATATATATATATATATATATATATATATATATGAAGAAAAATAATAAATAATTCTAGAATTACTTTTTTATATATGAAATGAATAATAATCAACGGAAAATTGTATTTCACGCTAACAAAAATCTACCAAGAATGATGACAAAAAGAATTAAGCAGTTCTAGCATCATAAGTTATTGTTATTACAATTAACTTATTTTGTTATTACTTCATTTTATTTTATTTTGAGTTATTGTGATATCTATTTTATTATTACTCTTTTTTACTAATACTTTAATTCAATTCTTCATATTTTTTCTATTCATTATACTTATAAAAAAAGCCTACTTTTAATAGAAAAATATCATGAATTAATTGTATAAATCTTTATTTTGATTCTAATAAATATACTTGAAAATAAATTACTGTGATAAAATTAATAATATATATTAGATTGAAATTAAAGAAAAAGATGTTAAAAGTAACTTTACAAATAAAAAATGAATGAGATGATATATTTGTATTAAAGATGACCAAGAATAAAAATGTAATTTCATTCTTACAAAAATCTATCAAGAATAAATAATTTTTGAAACATCTTTTTATATATAAAGTGAATGATGATCAAAGGTAAAATGTAACTAATGCAAGCAAAAATCTACCAAGAATGATAACAAGAAAATTAAGTAGTTCTAGAAACATCTTTAGGTATTATTATTAGTATTACTTCATTTTTGTTATTTCTTCATTTTATTTATGAGTTATTGTGATATTTATTTATTACATGAAAGTTAATAAATAATGATTACGCTTAGCTCTTGATAATTATATATCACGTATAATATTAGGTGAAACCAATCAAAATTAAAATTAAAATTAAAATTAAAATTTATATGTTTATTAAATTTTATGTATTGAAATATTTTTCAATTTTGTGATCTTTAATATTCTATATAAAAAAATTAAAATTCAGAAGTTATTTTCTTTTTGAAATGATATAAAAAATAAGTTCACATAAAATCAAAAGGTGCAAGAACATTTATTAAAAATGAAATATATATGTGTGTTATTATTCAATTGACTTCCTTCTATTAATTTGTGCATATATGTGGAGTTTTAAAGATTTCAACATTTTAATATAGAAATATAATGATATGAAAATTTTAATTCTTCGTTTTTATTTTTAATTTGATATATATTTGAAAATTACATAAAGAAAGAAGTTTAAAAACGCAATGTAACAATTTAAGATATTTTTAGAAAAGCATAGTTAGAAAATATAATGAAATTTGGTTGACTCCCATATTTTTATCGAAACAAAATAAGTTGCATATATTGTTTGAAAATAACATAAGAATTAAAAAGTATTATGAATCACAGTAAAATGACAACTAAAAATATGTGATAATCATATAAAAAAATTTAGTTTACTTTCCTAAAATCATTTGTATCACATAAAATAAAACAGATGGAGTAACATATATTATTTGAAAATAACATAAAAGGTATTCCATAAATTAACAATTTAAAATATTTTTTTAGAAATCACATAAATAATTTAGTCCATCTTTTTAAATTTCATTTGTGTCACATAAATTGAAAGAAAAAAAAACTAACATATGTTGGGTCTGCGCAGACACATGATATTTAGTAACATATTAGAAGAGTCTAAGAGAAAGTTGGTGTTCGTCGTCCTATCTGCTTCCTCAAAGGTTAAATCTGTCTTTTCTTTCTCTTGTTCCAAGCGGTGCTTATTCTTATCTCAATTTAGAGGCTTTCATACCAATAAGATCGATTAGATTTCAACACTGATTTCACTTCAACACCGATTTCTGCTTTGTGAATCCGGATCTTCTTCTTCCAATTTGGGTTTTCCTTTTTTTTTCGTTAGTGTTTTTGGTCGAATTTGCTGAAGATTTTGTTCGAATTTTCTATTTCAGTTGCTCTATCTATACTATGTGAGTTCTCTTTTTTGATGCAATTTTTGTTTTTTCTAGTTTTACAAATTATTTTGATTAAAGTCATAGAAAAGATTTTTGAAGGAAATAATTGTTCTGAGCTTAAACTGATTATACACATGCACTGAACTTTCTCTTCAACTGTTACTTTAGTTGTAACTTTGGATCTATAGCGTTGGTCGTTCTTACGTTTCGTCTGTGCACAAGTCTTTGGTGATTGACCGCTGGGCTCAATGTCGTGTTTCTTTCCAATTAGCATAAATGGGAATTAGTTTAATAGACTAGCATGTGAATGATGAATATAATATAAACATCATGCTGCCAAAAAATTCACCATTTCCAAAACAGAAACAGAGGAGTTAAGGAGCTTAAACTTATTAGACACTTTTTAGCTGCACACAAAAGTTAAAAAGTGTTAATATAGGGGGCATTTAATATTAAAAGAAATGTGCATATTTACATTGTCATACTGACCGTTTCTTTGTTTCATCTATACATACGTTTATGGATATTTATTGGCATAATGTGGGAGTAACTACATTAATCTATTGGAGTTAGTGTCATATGCATTAGTACATTTCTCATTGTCATACGCATTTCAGTTATGCATTTCTCAATGTCATTTGCATTGCAGTTATGCAAAATGCCTTTGATGGCATTAGCCGTTGATGACATTTGTGCTAACTTCATTGTCACTCTTAATTCCTCTATTATCTTGTAATTTATGTAACTCCTAAGACCATTATATACACTATTTACTACACAATAATCTTTCTATTTATTGCTAGGAAGACATCCATAAATAGTGGTGGTCTTCATTTGGTTTGAGACACACAATACACAAGAGAAAAAACACAGAGTGAAAGTATAGTCTAAAAGAGAGTTCTTAGTAGTTGAAGGGAGGTGTTCAAATATGAGGAGCTTTGGACTCAACTCTTGTCCAGAGTTGTTGAGTTATAATTTGTGAAGGTTGTTGCATTCTGGATAGGAAAAGTCAAGAGAACTACTGCTGGACCGGTGAAAACATTTGTTGTAATAGGCTTGAATCTCCTTTAAGAGAGAGATATCCGCGCCTTAATCTTGAAGAGATTTATTTTCTTCATTTTTTATTTTCAATTGTGATCTTGTATTTTTTTTGTTATCTAGTGTGTTTTTCACTAACAATTTTAAGGAGATTCAAAGAGGACTACAATTGAAACAATCATCAATGTCAAGATGGGAGACCTCAACAAGCCATTTCGGTTCAATGGTAACCATTTCAAGAGATGGAAGGGTAAAGTACTTTCTACTTAAGTCTTCTCAATGTTTCTTATGTATTAACTGAGAAGAATCCAAATAAAGAAGACATCACCACTATGAATGATGATGAAATTATTCCTCATCTAGAGAAAGTGGAAAAGTACGATGATGATTTCTTTAAGTGTCGGTATTATCTACTTAATTGTCTATCTTATAATTTTTATGATTATTATGATAGAACATACTCTAGTGCAAAGAAACTTTGGAAGACATTGCTGAGTAAGTATGATACCAAAGAGGCTGAAGCGAAAAAATATGCAGCTAGATTTTTTCATTTCCAAATGGTGGACAACAAATCAATGGTAGATCAAGCTCAAGACTTCGTCATGATTGTTGGAGAGTTTAGTTCCGAAGAGGTTAAAATTGGAGATAACCTTATTGTTTGTGGCATAGTGGATAAACTTCCACCTTATTGGAAGGAATTTCAGAAAACTATGCGTTACAAACAAAAGAAAACCTCTCTTAAACCTTGATAATGAAAATCCGCATGGAATAAGAAGCAAGGGGCCAAGATGCACTTTTACAAACAGTAGAAAACAACATCTCATCGAAGGTAAATTTAATTACTTTGAAGAATGCTACTCCTGAAACTCACAAAAATACTTCTTTAAAGCCTAAGAAGAAAAAAATCAAGAAAAATAATGTTAGACCTCCCAAGAAAAATAATGGTGAAAATTACCAAGGACAAAATCAACAAGTTCAAGAAAAGGGACCATGCTTTGTTTGTGGCAAGAGTGGGCATATTGCTCGATTTTGCAGATTCCAGAATCGTGATTCTAACCCTCAGGCAAAAGTTATTGAAGAACCTTTTGTGGCGGTGATTACCGACATAAACATCGTTGAGAATGTTGATGGATGGTGAGCTGATTCTGGTGCAAACCGTCATGTCTGTTATGACAAAGATTGATTTCAAAAGAGGAGCTCAAACCATCATGCTTGGTGATGGTCACACTACTCAAGTGCTTGTAAAGGGAGATGTTGAATTGTGTTTTACTTCTGAAAGGATATTAACATTGAAAGATGTACTTTATACTCCTTCTATGAGAAAAAAATTGATGTCTAGTTTTCTTATTAATTGAGCAGACTTTAAACAGATTATTGAATCTAATCAATATGTAATAGTGAAAAAAAGTTTTTTTGTGGGGAAAGGGTATGCATGTGATATGATGTTTAAGTTGAATGTTGAAATGAATAAAACTTCTACTTCTGTTTATATGATTTCTTCTACTAATTTTCTTGGCATGCTCGTTTGTGTCATATTAATGATCGTTATGTTGGAATCATGTAGTAAAACCAAGATCACTAAAAGAACTCATTTTCAAGTTGAAACAAAAATTGATTTGTAAGAATTAGTTCATACTGATATTTGTGAACTTGGTGGAATTCTAACTCGTGGAGGTAATAGATATTTTATCACTTTCATTGACGATTTTTCTAAGTTTACATATGTTTACTTTATGAAAAATAAAAGTGATGCTTTTGAAAATTTTAAAACTTATCTCCATGAAGATGAGAATTAGTTTGGAAGAAAAATAAAAATAAAAATTAGAAGTGATAGATGCCGTGAATATGAATCAAATGAGTTTAATTCTTTTGTTAGATCGTTGGGAATAATTCACGAAACTCCTCCTCCTTATTCTCCTTCATCTAATGGAGTAGCAGAAAGGAAAAATAGAATTTGATTGAATTGACTAATGTCATGCTTATTGAGTCAAATATACCTTTAAATTTTTGGGGTGAAGCTATCTTAACTTCTTGTTATGTATTGAATCATGTGCCTAAAAAAAAGTCAAAACTAACACCTTTTGAATTGTGGAAAGGTTACAAGCCATGTTTGGGATATCTAAGAGTTTGGGGTTGTCTAGCCTTTGTGAGGCCAATGGATCCCGAGATTACAAAGTCGGGTAAGAAAGTTACTACTTGTGTTTTTCTTGGTTATTCTTCAAATAGTACAACCTATATATTTTTTTAATCTTGAAGATAATATTGTGATAGAATCAGGTGATGCTATTTTTCATGAAAATAAATTTCCTTTTGATACTAAAAATAGTGGGAGTCAAAGAATTGAACAAAATATTTTGTCACTACCTAGTTTTTCTACTTCTACTTTGAAAAATAAAGAAGTTAATGATTTTTAATTAAGAAGAAGTAAAAGAGGTAGAGTAGAAAAAGATTTTGGTCCATATTTTTATGTGTTTAATGTTGAAGATGACCCTCTAACTTTGAAAGAAACATTATCTTCACATGATTATATTTTTTGGAAAGAGGCTGTAAATGATGAAATGAAATCTCTAATTTTCTAATAAAACTAGGATGTTAGTTTATTTACCACCGGGTTGTAAAATAATTGGTTGTAAATGGGTCTTACGGAAAGATGAAACCGTATGGATCTATTGATAAATATAAGGCTAGGCTAGTTGCAAAATGTTTTAAACAACTAGAAGGCCTAGAATTTTTTGATACTTTTTCTCCGGTAACAAGAATTACACCCCTTAGACTTTTAGTTGTTATGGCTGCAATTTTTGATTTGCAAATTTATCAAATGGATGTAAAAACTGTTTTTCTAAATGGAGACCTAAATGAAGAAATTTATATGGGTCAATCCGAGTGTTTTGTTGAAGTAGGCAAAGAAAGCAAAATATGTAAACTTACTAAATCTCTATATGGCTTGAAACATGCACCAAAGCAATGACATGAAAAGTTTGATTCCTACATGATTGAAAATTCTTTTAAAACAAATGAGTATGATAAGTGCATATATCATAAGTCTTGGAATAATTCACATATGATCATTTGCCTATATGTTGATGATTTGTTGATCTTTGGATCTAACATGAATGTTATTGATGAAGCTAAAAATGTTCTTAGAAGCCATTTTGATATGAAAGATCTTGGTGAGGCAAATTTTATTCTTGGAACAAAAATAACAATAACATGTGAGGGAATTTTCCTTGACCAGTCACATTACGTTGAGAAAAATTTGAAAAAATATAACTTTCATGATTGCAAGCATGTTGCTACTCCTTTTGATTCAAGTGTTCACTTATTTCTTGCTGAAAGTGAATATGATGTAATAAATCAAAAGGAATATGCTAGTATAATCGGAAGTTTGAGATATGTGACTGGTTGCACTAGGCCTGATATTGCATATGAAGTAGGAGTACTTGGAAGGTTTACAAGCAAGCCAGGTAATGAACATTGAGATGCTATAACAAGAGTTATGAGATATTTAATTGAAACAAAAAATTGTGGTTTGTTCTATAGAAAAAATATCCTGCTATACTTGAAGGCTTTTATGATGCTGATTGGAACACTTGTCAGGTTATTCTTGTTCTACCACTGGTTATGTCTTTAGTTTAGGTGGTGGTGCTGTTTGTTGGAGATCAAAAATACAAACTATAATTGTTAACTCTACCATGGAGGCTGAACTAATTGCTTTAGCTTCAGCTAGTGAGGAAGCGAATTGGTTAAGAGATTTGTTGTTTCAAATTCCTTATTTTGAAAAAACAATTCCTCCTATTTTAATTCATTGTGATAGCACGAGTGCAATTGGTAGAGTTCAAAACCATTATTACAACGGTAAATCCAGACCTATAAGGAGGAAACACAATAATGTAAGATCGTATTTCACAAATGGTACCATTATTGTTGATTATGTCAAATCTTGTGATAATCTTGCAGATCCTCTTACAAAGGCCTTAACAAGAGAAAAGCTCTGGAGCACATCGAGGGGGATGAGATTGAAGACTACAAATCCTTGAGTCATATATGACGAAACTCAACCTGGGGACTAGAGATCCTACAACCAGGTTCAGAGGAAAAAAACTAATCATATGATGACTTGTTGTGAAAAATGCAATATCATTTTATTTCTTCCCTATGATGTGGGTGCATTATTCCTTGTAGTTTGTGAAGGTTGAGTTGATAGAACTCTTAATGAATATCTGTAGCCCGTATGGGTGGAGTATTAAACTTACAGGAGCACTCTCAACAAATTTCACCTATGAGATGTGCGGAAGTAGACCGCTTCCTATGAGAATGTGGCTTATTCTCAAATGTACTCATGAAACCGGGATAGCACATGACCTTAACGTGCTGGCTGTTAAAGCTCAAGTCAATACCCTTATTATTATGTGTGAGCAGTGATATTTAAAGTCTGAGACCACTACAACTCTGAAGTAAAAGTTACTGTTTCACTACGTGAAGATTCAATGCAGATCACAACTTCATTATGCATAGTAGTCTTCCTTCATCTGATATACTCTCTTATCTAAATATTAAAATGAGTGGGGTCTGTTAATGTAGGGGGGATTTTAATATTAAAAAAAAAGTGCATATTTAGATTGTCATATTGACCATTTCTTTGTTTCATTTACACATACGCTTGTGGATATTCACTGGCATTATGTGGGAGTAACTACATTAATCTATTGGAGTTAGTGCCATAAGCATTAGTACATTTCTCATTGTCATATGCATTTCAGTTATGCATTTCTCAATGTCATTTGTATTGCAGTTATGCAAAATGCCTTTGATGGCATTAGTCGTTGATGACATTTGTGCTCACTTCATTGTCACTCTTAATTGCTCTATTATTCTTGTAACTTATGTAACTCCTAAGACCATTATATACACTATTTACTATATCATAATTTTCCTATTCATTGCTAGGAAGACATTTCCAACTATAAATAGTGGTGGTCTTCATTTGGTTCGAGACACACAATACACAAGAGAAAAACATAGAGTAAAAGTATAGTCTAGAAGAGAGTTCTTATTAGTTGAAGGGAGGTGTTCTTTTTGTGGAGATTTGGACTCAAGTCTTGTCCAGGGTTGTTGGGTTATAATTTGTGAAGGCTGTTGTATCCTGGAGGGGACAAGTCAAAGAGGACAACTGCTGGAGTGGTGAAAACATTTGCTACAGCGGACTTGAATCTCCTAAAAGAGAGCGAGATATCCGCGCCTCAGTCTTGAAGATATTTATTTTCTTCATTTTTATTTTCAATTGTAATCTTCTAATTTTTTTTGTTATCTAGTATGTTTTTCACTAACAAAAAGATTCAACCTTTCGCTTCAAATACCAAAATTTTGGTCTTTTCCACAAGATACAAAAAGTTACAAAAAAATTGAATCAAACATATAGGAGGAATAGTCTGATCAAGTGTTAATCTGCGCGTTACTTAGTGGAACAAACATATAGAAGCATAAGAATTCTAACAAAGTGGTAGATTTTCTCAACACATGAATTGTTTTCTTGCTAACCTTAAAGGAAATCAAGGAATTATCACTTGAAAACCAAGGCTACAAAAAATGGATTTGGCAAGCAACATTAGTAGACATTTTCTTCCTGCTAACACAACTTATTTTTCTGTGAACTTATTGTGTTAGCTGTCATAACTTGTAAGAAGTCAGTATAGAATGGACTTGCTAGCAAAACTATAGAGTTATTTTTAGTAGAATACCTTTTGTCGAGTAACACACAGAAAATGACCTAAAGTATTCTTGAAGTATTAGAAATGGTACAGAACTACCCTCTATCCACGTATTGGCTTTAAAAAAATCCTTTTCACCCACCTATTGGATCCAAAATACCCTTGTCATCCACCTTTGGTTCAAAGTTGACTACTTATTTAACGATTTTAAATTTAAAGTATTCAAATATTTTTTTAAATACGTAGCGCTCAACTATTTGTTATAATTTAACTTATTAATATAATTTATAAATTAATCCACTATCCAACCGTTACTAATTAAACCCCACCAATTAATAAATCTGCCCCGTCACTATTGCAACAACAGAAAATCTAGTGCCAATGAGTGTTTTGAAAATTTGAGGTAAAAATGTCTATAGAAGTAAATTATCATACATTCAAGTACTCAATCAAAAATTATTAAAATCCAAGTTTCTAAATAAAAATTATCGATAAATTTAAAAGTTTGACTATGTTCATCTTAATTATTCCTTTGTCTCAATTATCTGATGTTGCTTAACAAAAAACTTTTCTAAAAAATAATATATTGAAGTTTTAATATTTAAAACAAATCATAATACTTAGTAAATATATTTTAAAAACGTGCATGCATTAATCAAGCATGTACTACTTCTTTATGTTTAATCATAAATTTCGAATTCAAGTTTGAAAGAGAATATTATTGAAATTGTCCTCCTAAATAAGCGGCTCAGCCTAAATTTAATCGGGACTTCGATTCCAACTTGAATAATTTGGGATGTTATTTATAGGAATCTATAACTTTGTCGTGTTTTAGTAGTGTGTAAGGCGATTTTGGTATTATAATTAGTTTATTAATTGTGTGGGGTTAAATTAGTAATTAGTGGGTAGTGGGTTGGTTTATAAATTAAATTATAACCAATAATTGAGCTCTAAGCAATGAAAAAGTATTTAAACAATTTAAATTTAAAATAGTTGAATAATTGATCAATTTTGAACCCAAAGGTTGATGACAAGGATATTTTGGAGCCAATAGGTGGATGAAAAGGATATTTTGGAGCCAATAGGTGGATGGAGGGTAGTTTTGTACCATTTCCAATACTTCAAGGGTATTTTAGACCCTTTTCTGTATAAAAAATACATCAAAACAAGTTATGTCATGAACCAATGACCTAATAATATCATGACGATTAAAAGAACAATACTTTACTTCTTTTCGTTACTGCCTAAAAATGACCAAAAAATCAAGAAGCACACATGAAAAATAAAAAAATGCCTCGAATTTTTTTTGCTTGCACCAATTACAATGGAAAATCGTGATGAATAAGACACCAAAATTTTATTTCTTTTTGTAACTGCTCGAAAATGACAAAATATTACGTTAATGCCCCAAAATTATCGAAACATCAAGAAACACACAAACACAATATAAAAAATGCCTCAAATTTTTGACTTAACACCAATGACCCTATAATATCATGATGAATAACAGAACAAAACATTAATTCTTTTTGTAATTGCCCAAAAATGACCAAAAATAAAAGAAACACAAACAATACAAACCTTTAAAAAAGTTTTAATTGCACCTATGAACTTAGAATATTGTGATGAATAACATAATAAAATTTTACTTCTTTTCTCAATTGTCCGAAAATGGCCGAATATTAAGTAAATGCTCAAACTGACCAAAATATCAAAGAAACCCACATATACAATATGAAAACACCTCAAAATTTTTTTAATTGAGCTAGTGATCTTAGAATATCGTGACGAATAGCAGAAAAAAAGTTTACTTCTTTTCGTAATTACTCGAAAATGAACCACAAATAAAGAAACACACATAAACAATAAAAAAAACACCTAAATTAGCCGATTTGCACTAATGACCTTAGAGTTTCGTGAAGAATAACATAACAAAACTTACTTGTCTTTGTAAATGCCCAAAAATGCAGAATATAACGTAAATTCTCCAATATAGCCGAAAAATTAAGAAATACAAATAAATAATACAAAAAACATCTTAAAAAGATTTGGACTTGCACCAACGACCTAAGAATACCGTGATCAGTGACAGAACAAACCTTTATTTCTTTTCCTTACTGCCCTAATAATACATAATTTCCCCAATATTGGAGAAAAATCAATAGACACATGAAACAATACAAAAAACCTCAAAAAAGTCTCGACTTGCACTAGGGACATTAGAATATTGTGATGAATAACTAAACAAAACTTTACTTCTCTTTGTAACCTACCAAAAATATCGAAAATTACGTAACTGTCCCAAAATGGCTGAAAAACCAAGAAACACACATGAAATAATACAAAAAAACATCTCCAAATTTTTTGACTTTCCCCAATGACCTTAGAATATCAACACAATTAACATAACAGAACTTGTTTTCTTTTCGTAATTTTCCAAAATTGGCTGAATATTATGCAAATACTCTGAAATGGCTGAAAAAAATAATAAACACACATAAACAATGCAAGAAAACACCGTAACAAATTTTGACTTGCACCAATGACCTTAGAATATTGTGATGAATAACAGAACAAAACTTTACTTCTCTTCGTAAATTCTCTAAATTGGCCGAATATCAAGTAAATGGCCAAAAAATCAAGAAGCACACATAAATAAAACCAGAAAAGCCTTAGAAATTTTTTGATAAACACCAATTACCTTAGAAAATAACGACGACTAACGAAAGAAAACTTTACTTCTTTTCCTAACTGCCTAAAAATTGCCGAAAACACTAGAAAAAACACCCCATAATTTTTTTAACTTGCACAATGACCTTAGAACATCGTGACAAGTAAGAGAACGAAACATAACATCATTTGCGTAACTGCTACAACAGGGCCAAAAAATCAAGAAACACATAAATAATATAGAAAATGTGTCAAAAGTTTTTGACTTGCACCAATGACCTTAGAATTTCATGACAAATAACAAAAAATAATTTACTTCTTTACAAAACCGCCCGAAGCTGATCAAATTTTACGTAAATGTCCAAAATGACCAAAAAATTAAGAAACATTCAAACAATACAAAAAAGACCTTAAACTTTTTTGACTTGCACCAGTGACCTTAGAGAATCATAATGAATAATAGAACAAAACATTACTTCTTTTCGAAATTGCCTGAAAATGACTGAATATTACATAAATGTCCAACATTGGTCAAAAAATCAACAAACACACATCAACAATAAAAAATGCCTCAAAAAAAAATTTCAAAATGCACCAACGAACTTAGAATATCTTGACGAATGACCAAACAAAACTTAACTTCTTTTTGTAATAGCCTGAAAAACGGCTGAATATCATGTAAATGCCCAAAAATAATGAAAAATCAAGAAACAAACATAAGTAATACAAAAAACTCGTAAAAAAGTTTGATTTTTACCAATGACCTTAGAATATCGTGATAAATAAGAGCATAAAGCTTTACTTCTTTTGGTAAATGCCTGAAAATGCTTGAGTAGTACTCAAATCCCTCAAAATGACCGAATAATCAAGAAACACACATAAACAATACAAAAAATGCTTCAAAATTTGACATGCAATAACCACACTAGATTATGATGACAAATAACGGAACATTACTTCTTTCCGTAACAACTTAAAAATGATCGAATATAACATAAATGCCCCCAAAAGGTTGGATAATCAAGAAATGCACATAGGCAACACAAAAAACACATAAGATTTTGAATTTGCACCAATGACCTTAGAATATCGTGACGGATAATAGAAAAAATCATACTTGTTTTTGCAACAGGCAAAAAATGACCAAAAAATCAAGAAACACACATAAACAATACAATAAACATCTCAAAAGAATTTCAACCTGCACAAATAAATTTAGAATTTCATTACTAATAACAGAATAGAACTTCACTTTTTTCATAACTTATGCTTCAAAATGAGCGAAAATCAAGAAACACACATAAACAATACAAATAACTCCTCAAAACAATTTTGACTTGCACCAATGGACTTAGAATATCATGACAAAAAGTAAAACAAAACTTTACTTCTATGCAGAACTACCCTAAAAATGGTAATATAACGTAAACGTCCTAAAATGGCCGAAAATTAAGCACACATAAACAATACATAAAATACCTCAAAATAATATTGAGTTACATCAGTGAACTATGAATATCGTGAAGAATAGTATAATAACTTTACTTCTTTTCGTAAATGACACAAAATGACAAAATGTTACGTAAATGCCCCAAAATGGCAAAAAATCAGGAAACACATATCAACAATAAAAAAACGTCTCAAAAGAATTTCAACTTGCACCAATGACATTAGAATTTTGTGAAGAATAAAAGTACAAAACTTTACTTTTATGTAACTACCCAAAAATGTCAAAATATTACGTAGACGCCCCCAAAATAGCCAAAACAAATCAAGAAACACATACAAACAACACAAAAAACGCCTTAATAAAAAATTGACTTGCACAAAGGATCTTAGAATATCGTGATAAATAGCACAACAGAACAATACTTCTTTTCGCAACTACCAAAAGAGGCCAAATATTACGTAAACCCCCCAAAATGAATAAAAAATCAAGAAACACACATAAGCTTTTAAGAAAAGCACCTCAAAGATATTTTGACTTGCACAAATGACGTTAGAATATCGTGATGAATAACATAACAAAACTTTATTTCTTTTCGTAACATCCAAAAATGGCTGAATATTAAGTACATGTCAGAAAACGACTGAAGTATCAAGAAACAACATAAACAATATCAAAAAACGCTTTAAAATATTTTGAATTGAACTAATAATATTAGAATATCATGAAGAAATACTTACCAAAACTTTACTTCTTTTAATAACTTATCGAAAATGGTCGAAATTAGGCAAATGCCCAAAGTGGCAAAAAAATCAAGAAACACGCAAAAATAATACAAAAAATGCCTCAAAATTTTTTGGCTTGTACCAATGAACTTAGAATATCGTGACAAATAACAAAAAAAATTTACTTCAGTAACTATCAAAAAATGATTGGATATTACATAAATGCCCCAATATGGCCAAAAAATAAAGAAACACACATAAATAATACAAAAAATGCCTCAATTTTTTTTGACTTGCACCAATGACCTTAGAATATCCTTGTGAATAACAGAATAAGACTTTACTTCTCTTCGTAACTGGTTGAGAATGACAGACTATGATGTAAATGCTGTAAAATGGCTGAAAAATCAAGACAGACACATAAACAATACAAAAGTCGCCAAAAGAATAATTCAACTTGCACCAATGACCTTAGAATATCAAGAAAATAAGAAAATAAATCTTTACTTCTTTTGGTAACTGCCCGAAAATGGCCGAATATTACGTAAATGGCCAAAAAATCCATAAACAATGTAATACAAATACAATACAAAATTTAAATTCTTTTCGTAACTTACCAAATATTACGCCGATGCTGAAAAATCAAGAATCACACATATACAATACAAAAATGCTTCAAAAAATTTCGACTTGCACCAATGACCTAAAAATATTATCACATATAAGAGAACAAAACTTTACTTATCTTCCAGGAAATGGTTGAATAATACGAAAATGTCCCAAAATGGCGGGAAAAAAACCAAGAAACACACATAAACAATACAAAAAACACCTCAAAATTGTTTGACTTGCACCAATGACCTTAGAATATAGTTACAAATAACACAACACAACTTTACTTCTTTCTGTAACATCCTTAAAATTGTTCAATATTATGTAAATGCCCCCAAAATGGACGAAGGATAAATAATTACACATAAACAATACAAAAACGCCTCAAAAAAATTTCAACTTGAACTAATGACCTTAGAATATTGTGACACAAAATAGAACAAAACTTTATTTCTTTTCTTAACTGTCCAAAAATTGCCAAATATTACGTAAATGCCTCGAAATGACAAAAAAAATCCAGAAATACACATAAACGATACAAAAAACACCTCAACAAAATTTTAATTTGCACCAATGATTTGTTGTCAGATCCGGAGACTACCCTTACACGTAACCGGCGTCGTCCTTGGAGAGAACTAATATTAGCCTCGTAGCATTCATCATTACATTCATAGGTTAAAAGTGTGGAAAATTAAAACTTATTCCATCTACATCTACTTCATGAGGCCTACTTAGACCTCTCGCTTACGCATAATATAAATTCATAACGATTATACATAGATCCCTCATATAAGAAGATTACATAGTCTTCTACTTTTACTGCATATATATATATATATATATAAGATACACAATATAGTCTTAAAAGGGATGTCACATATTAAACCATTCAAACATAATCGAACAATATGGGCATGAGCCCTTACACAATGTATAACTTCCATTTAGGGCTTACAACAATATCTTGAAACAAGTAAAATAAAATGATTGTCTTTAGACTATAACAAAGAAACAAAGCTAGAGCAAGAAAAAGGCATCATCCTCGGACTTGAGGACATATCCACACTTCGAGAATTATTCCAAGCCTTCCTTTCAGATGGAAACAATCTCCTGAATGGTCGAAACCTAAAATGTGGGGGAAAAAGAGAGAAATGGGGTTAGCACATCACTTGTACTAAGTATGAAATCATATGCACATACAACATAGAAATCATGCCAAAAGGGACATTTTATAAAAGCATGCTAAGTTACTTTAAATATACATTATGCACCACACAATAACACATATAAGCCAAGAATCATATCTCTCTCAATGATACAAGCATATTAAACACAAGACCAACCTACTTAAGTTAAGCCAAGTCAACAAGTGTATAGCATAATAGAACTCATAATTAATGCAACTCTACCATCATAGCATAACCACAAAACATATTCATGAGTATATAACATTGCAACATAATTAAAGACCCTTATCCATAACCCTTCACCAAGTCTACTAGTGGAATGGTTAAATAAAGCCCTATAATCTCACTCAACCAAGAAAACTAGTCAAAGGATTATGAATATGTACATATCATACCATAATAGGTATTCCTCTTCACATTTAGCAATATGGACCATTAACATGAAGAATCAACATAAGCATAACATATAAGAACATCTTTCTAAGACTTCCTAAAAGGCTAACTAGTGCAATGTATAGGTAGAGTTCCATATCCCTACCTAGACTAAGTTAAATCCCTTAGGTCATCCTAGTTAGAATTCACTTTGTTATTCCATTTTACTTTTGGGAATATCTTGCCTTTAAACAACATAGACCACATGAGCTAATGTTGAATCCGGTGTCATGGAACCCTACACCGAAAGAAGGTAGATTACTTTCCAAGGTAGTACCGAAACATAAACATAACATCTATGTGGATCCACTATCTAGTATTCCGACAACATAGTTCAAGAACTAGAAGATGTGTTTGGGACCCTCTTTATTCTACATGAATTTTATTCTCCAATCTCATCGGTACAATATTAATCCTACCTTTCCGATGTGGGAAGGGACACTCCTCACTACTAGTTTACTCGGTGCTAAATTAGAGTCCCTTTTCAAATGTCTTTCATTTATTATCATAACGTAGTTTAGGTCATAAGATTCATCCCTTATATATTCATATTCATTATCTCAATGTCACGACCCAAAACGAGCCGCGAGTGGCACCCACACTTATCCTACTATGTGAGCGAACCAACCAATCCAAACCCCAACATTTCAAACATAATGAACAAAATACAATGCGGAAGACTTAAACTCATTAATGAAAATCGATTCAATAACTTCTAAAAACTCAACAACTATTATTCCCAAAATCTGGAAGTCATCACCACAAGAACATCTATCCTCAAATTACTAAAACTAAGAGTATCTAAGAAACTAAAAATAAATAACAGCTAGTCTATGCCAGAACTTCAAGGCATCAAGACATGAAGAAGAAGATCCAGTCCAAGCTAGAAGCATTAGCTCACCCTGAAATCTGGTGTGATGAAGACTGGCTAGAGTTGCGGTTGAGTTGAAGACGATGGCACGTTTGCTGCACTCCACAATTAACAAAGAAAAACAAATACAAGTAGGGGTCAGTACAAACACAAGTACTGAGTAGGTATCATCGGTCAACTCAAAATAGAAAACAGTATATGTCAGATAATAATCATAAAACCAACCAAATACTTAACAGGTGATAGCAACACGCATAAGAATCATTTGCAACAACACTAATCACATCTATGAGGACTCAAGACTCCACACCATACTCATTTGGGAATTAGCTCTTTAGATTGAGTATATTAGCATATTTCAAGATTCATTATCTTTATTCCTCTTGTGTTGGTACGTGACACTCCGCTCCACTACTACTATCCTTGTGTCAGAACGTGACACTCCGATCCCTTACTATCCTGGTGTCGGAATGTGACACTCCGATCCATATACTATCCTGGTGTTGGAACGTGACACTCCGATCCATATACTATCCTGGTGTCGGAACGTGACACCCGATCCATGTACTATCCTGGTGTCACAACGTGACACTCCGATCCATATACTATCCTGGTGTCGGAACGTGACACTCCGATCCATATACTATCCTGGTGTCGGAATGTGACACTCCGATCCATCTACTATCCTGGTGTCGGAACGTGACACTCCGATCCATATACTATCCTAGTGTCGGAACGTGACACCCAATCCTCTAATCTCATTAATTTAGTTCATCAAGCCTTCTTTTATACCAAGGCATCATCATTAACAAAGTAAATTTAAGATTTAAGATTCATAGCCTCATCTTTCCCAATCCATTACAATTACAAAATCAATCATGCAAGCACACAATTAAGCATATAGAATACTTTATAATACTACCCAACACATATCATTCGCTATTAAGAGTTTACTATGAGATAGTATAAACCATAACCTATCTCCACCAAAGAATTGTGATCAAGCAATCTACTTTCCCAAAGCTGCGTTCTTCTTCTCTCTCTCGTTCGTTCGTTTCTCCCTCTCCTTGTTTCTTTATTTTTTTCTTATTCAAACCCTTTTTCTTTTACCCTAATTGTCATATAATTAAGTATAATAGATGATAAAATAACCCGCTATTTATTTCAAGGTTGTCTCCTTTAACCCCCAAGTAATTGAATTATTAACATCAACCCACTAACTTTATAATTATACGCATGAATAGTCCAAAACGCCCCTTAAAACTTTTAACAGAAATCCCACCCAGTCTGGGTTACGCAACCTGTGACGGTCCGTCATGACTGTGACGGTCTGTCCTGCAGGTCCGTCACAAAGTTTAGAGAGTTAATTCTGTGGAAAGATCTGTGACGGTCCGTCGTGCCAATGACGGTCCGTCCTGCCATTTCGTCGTGAAGTTCAGAGAGTCGATCTCAGTACCCAATTTTCAGACTTCTAAGTGTTTTGGAACGAGACCCCCTCGACGGTCCATCGTGCCCATGACGGTCCGTCGTGGGATCCGTCGACTCAAACAGTTATTTATCGGAAATGCTCTACTGCTCAAACGACTAAATAGGTCGTTACACTCAATAGGAATTGCATGAGTAGGTCCTTTCAATACAATTCATACATGTGATGTTAGCACATTTACATCACTATATCATAATAAGGCACATCGATAATTGATCACCAATCTTATATCATCACATCCTAGACAAAAATTCAGAAGCCATAAATCAAGAAATTTTAATTAAACATCATACCAACCCTAATAAATCTTATCATAAGGCGTTGTTCTATAAAGCGTCATCACTAAACACAAGCAATCATAATTGAAGTGAAGGTTTGAGATCCCAAGACTTACCCCATCTCCTTCACAAGACATCATCTAAGGTTTTACCATAAACCATCCAATTAACCTCGAAAATGGGTGTAATATCATAATACAATAGTAATTAATACAATAATAAAGTCAATTAAACTTAACAAATCTGATGAAGAAGATGAACTCCAAGAGAGCTCCAAGAATTGACGTAGTTATGGGAAAATGTTTAGGATTATTTTATAAAAGAAATGGGTAATGGATTTTAATGGGTTGGGTGGATCCGGGTGGATAGGGTGGTTTGGGTCAAACTAATTATATTTTAATTAATTACATTTCTAACCAATTACAACATGCGACGTAATAAATGAAATAATTAAATATATTGACTAAGTAGTCTGTTAGCCAAAAGGGCAAAATAGGTCCCTAAAGGTTAACCCCAAGTGTATTTTAAGGCCAAAAGATAAACGAGGGGTATTTTTGTACCAATTCTAATACTATAAGGGTATTTTAGACCATTCTCCGATTTTGAAAATAATGTACATTTTGTTCTGTTATTTATCACGATATTCTAAGGTAATTGGTGCTAGTCAAAAAATTTTGATGCATTTTTTTACTGGTTATGTGTATTTCTTGATTTTTTTACTATTTAGGGGCATTTACGTAATATTCGACAATTTTTTGGGAAGTTATGAAATGATGTAAATTTATGTTTTGTCATTCTTGATGATATTCTAATTGCATTAGTGTGAGTTGAAAATTTTTTGCGGTGTTTTTTTTGTATTATTTATGTGTGTTTCTCTATTTTTCGGTCATTTTTGGGCACTTACGTAATGTTCGACCATTTTCGGGCAGTAATGATATGAAGTGAAGTTTTGTTCTGTTACTCGTTCCATTATTCGAAGGTCATCGGTGCTAGTATGAATTTGTAAAGGTTTTTTATACTATTTAGATGTGTTTTTTTGATTTTTTTTTTCTTGCATTTTTGAGCATTCTAGTAATATTCCGTTATTTTCGGACAGTTATGCAAAGAAGTAAAGTTTTGTTCTTTTATTTGTCACGATATTCTAGGGTCATGGGTCAAGACATAATTTTATTATGGCGCCTTTTTTATTGTTTATGTGTGTTTCTTTATTTTTTCGGCCATTTTCGGGCAGTTACAAAAAGAAGTAAAGTTTTGTTATGTTATTCATCACGGTATTCTTGGGTTATTGGTTCAAATCAAAAAAGAATTAAGGCGTTTTTGTACTTTTATGTATGTTTCTGATTTTTCGGGCATTTGGGGCATTTACATAATATTCGGTCATTTTCAATGAGTTACGAGAAGAAGTTAAGTTTTGTTCTATTATTTCTCACAATAATCTAACTTGATTGGTGCAAGTTGAATGATTTTTTAGACTTATTTTTTGTATAAATTATGTGTATTTCTTGATTTTTTTGGCCATTTTGAGGAATTCACGTAATATTCGTCAATTTTCGGGCAGTTAAAAAAATAAGTAAAGTTTTCTTCTAGTATTCGTCATGATACCTAAGGTCATTGGTGCAAGTAAAAAAAATTTGAGGAATTTTTCTACTGTTTATGTCTATTTCTTGATTTTTAATCCTTTTTAAGGCATTTACGTAATATTCAGACATTTTCTGGTAGTCACAAAAAATGTGAAGTTTTGTTCTGTTATTCGTCGATATTTTAAGATCATTGGTGAAAGTCAACAAAATTTGAGGCTTTTATTGTACTGTTTATGTGTGTTCCTTTATTTTTTGGTCATTTTTGGCATTTACGTAATATTCAACCATTTTCTGGGCGGTTACAAAAAGAAGTAAAGTTTTGTTATGTTATGTCACAATATTATAGGGTTATTGGTTCTAGTTAAATTTCTTGAGCCGTTTTACATATTATGTATGTGTATTCTTGAGCTTTTGGCCATTTAGGGGGATTTACGTAATATTTGACCATTTTAAAATAGTTAAAAAAAAAGAAATTTTCTTCTTTTAGTCATCATGATATTCTAAGGTTGTCCATGCAAGGCGTAATTTTTTTGAGGTATTTTATGATTTATGTCCGTTTCTTGATTTTTTCGACTATTTTAGGGGATTTACGTGATATTCGGCCATTTTTGAGGAGTTATAAAAAGAAGTAGAGTATTTTTCTTGTATCCGTCACAATATTCTAAGGTCATCCGTGCAAGTCAAAAATTTTGTGAGGTGATTTTTGTAATGTTTATGTGTGTTTCTTGATTTTTTCCATATTAGGGCATTTAGGTAATATTCGATCATTTTCAAGCAATTACAAAAAGATGCAGTTTTTTAGTAATTCGTCACGATATTCTAAGGTCGTTCGTGCAACTTGAAATTTTTATGTGACCTTTTTTGTATTGTTAATGTGTTTTTTTATTTTTCAGTCATTTTAGGCATTGACGTAATATTCAGTCAGTTACAAAAATAAGTAAAGTTGCGTTCGCTTATTCTCAAGATATTCTAAAGTCATTGATGCATGTCAAATTTTTTGAGGCGCTTTTGTATTGCTTACGTTTGTTTATTGATATTTCGGCTATTTTGGGGGCATTTACGCAATATTCGGCTAGTTTTGGCAGTTATAAAAAGATGTACAGTTTTGTATTGTTATTCGCCTTTTTATTCTAAAGTCATTGGTTCAAGTCATAAATTTTGGGGCGTTTTTTATTGTTTATGTGTTTTTCTTGATTTTTCAGCCATTTTGGGGCATTTACGTAATATTCTGCCATATTCGGCAGTTACGAATAACATGCATAGAAATTGTAATGTGGCAATAGAGCCCAGTCTTCTTCATTTGCTCCACCAGACAGGGCTGCACCTAGAGGTGATATATCCGGTACTGGCAGAGGAAGAAACCGCCTCTATGTTATCACGTGTCGCCAAGAGCAAGAGGATTCCCCAGATGTTGTTACTAGTATGATCCAAGTCTTTAAATTTAATGTATATGTTTGTCTAGAACAAAGATCAAGTTTATCCTTTGTAACTCTGTGTGTTGCGATGAATTTTAATATTCCTCTGGAGAAACTTTGTGAATCCTTAAGCGTTTCTACACATGTTTGTGAGTCTATTCTAGTAGAGAGTCTATTCTGATAGTCCTATTTTCGCCAATCACAAGATTTTCATGATTGATTTAGTCTAGTTAGACATGGTAGATTTCGATGTCATTCTTGGTATGGACCAACTTCATGCTTGTTATGCCGCAGTTGATTGTAGAACTCGAATTGTCAAGTTTTAGTTTCCAAATGAGCTAGTCTTAGAGTGGAAAAGAGTTAATCAATGCCTAAGGGTCATTTTATTTCGTACTTAAGGAAAGGAAGTTAGTTTCTAAGGGATGAGATTGTCACTTAGTTCGATTTAATGACTATACTGTTAAGATACATCCTATTAAGTTAGATTCAGTAGTAAAAGAGTTTCTAGAAATCTTTTCAAATTATATACTCGAAGTCACTCCTAAGAGAGAGATAGACTTCGATATAGATATTCTTCCAGATACTCCTCCTATATCTATTCCGTCATATAGGATGGCAACAACAGAGTTTAAGATCTTAAAGAGTAGTTGAAAGACCCCTAGAGAAATGTTTTATTCGACCAAACATCTCACATTAGGGAGCTCTAGTCTTATTTGTGAGAACGAAGGACGACTCCCTTAGTATGTGTATAGATTACTGTAAGTTTAACAATGTTACCATCAAGAATAAGTATCATCTTCCAAGGATTTATGATCTTTACGATAAAATTTGGGGTACCTCATTTTTCTCTGAGATAGACCTTAAATCAGGCTACTATCATTTAAGAGTGACAAAATGAGATATTTCAAAGACTACATTCAAGACCCGTTATGGTCATTATGAGCTTTTGGTTATGCCCTTTGGTTTGATGAATGCACCTTCGACATTAATAGACCTTATGAATAGAGTATTCAAACCTTATTTAGATATATTTGTTATCGTATTCATTGATGACATACTTATCTATTAGAGGAATGAGGAAGCTCATGCTAGACATCTGAAAACAATTCTATAACTTCGAAACATAAGGGGTTATATGCTAAGTTCTCTAAATGTGAAATTTGGCTCAAGTTTGTGGCGTTCTTGGGCCACATAGTTTCCGGTGATGGAATTAGAGTTGATACCTAAAAGAGAAAGGCAATGCAAATTTGCCTAGGCCCATATCTCTAACCGATATGAGGAGTTTCTTGGGTTTGGATGGATATTAAATCTCTAATCGATATTAGAAGTTTCTTGGAGCTCGCTAGATACTATAGAAGGTTAATAGAGGGGTTCTCATCCTTTCGTCTCCTTTGACCAAGTTAACCTAGAAAATAGTAAAGTTTCAATGGTTTGACGATTTTTAGAAAAGCTTTTAGGAAATGAAAAAGAGATTTCCCCAGATTTGACCTTACAAGAAGGTACTCAAGGTTTTATGGTGTGTTGTTATGCATCTACAATTTATTTTGGTGGTGTATTAATGCAAAGTGGCAAAGTTATAGCGTATGCGTTTAAAAAGTTGAAAGTTGATAAGAAGATTTACCTAGCCCATGACATAGAGTTGGCTGCTATAGTATTTGATTTTAAGATATGGTGTCATTTTTCGTATGGTGTTTATGTTGATATATTCACTTATCAAAAGATCATTCAGTATGTGTTTACTCAAAAAGAGCTTAATGTCAGACAAAGGAGGTGGTTAGAACTACTCAAGGATTATTATAGACTTCGGTATAAATATTCTTATAGATACTATTCTCATCCATTTCATCTCCTTTGAAAAAATTGACTCAGAAAATAGTAAAGTTTCAATGTTCATAAGTTTGTGAGAAAAGCTTTCAAAAATTGAAAAAGAGGTTGACTACTCCCTAGTTTTTACCTTACAAAAGGTACTCAAGGTTTTGTGGTGTATTGTGATGCATCTAAGGTTAGTTTGGGTTGTGTATTAATGTAGAATGACAAAGTTATAACTTATGCCTCTAGAAAATTAAAAGTTCATGAGAATAATTACCCTATCAATGACTTTGAAATGGCTGTTGTAGTATTTGGTTTGAAGAGATGTCACATTTTTTGAATGGTGTTCATGTTAATGTATTCACTCATCACAAGAGCCTTCAGTATGTGTTTACTGAAAAACAACCTAATCTAAGACAAACAAGGTGGTGATAACTACTCAAGAATTATAACATGAGTATTCTGTATCACCTAGGTGAGGCTAATGTTGTGTTGATGCCTTGAGCAGGTTTTCTATGGGTAGTACCACCCATGTTGAGGAAGAAAGAAAGAGTTAGCAAAAAATGTGCATAGACTATCACACCTAGGAGTCCTAATAATGGATTCCACAGAAGGCAGTGATGATGAATGGGGATAAATCATCATTAGTGTCAGAAGTGAAAGAGAAGAAAGACCAAGATCCATGTTTTGCTTGAATTGAAGGCAACTATTCACAAGCAAAAAAGTACTATCTTCTGAATAAGAGCGAGATGGTGTATTGAGATATCAAAGTTACTATCTTCTGAATAAGAGCGAGATGGTGTATTGAGATATCAAAGTAATTTGTGTATGCTAATGGTGGATTTACTGAAAGAGAGGATTATGGAGAAAGCTCATAGCTCCAGAAATTCCATACATTGGATTTCACAACGATGTATCATCATGTGAGAGAGGTGTATTAGTGGAATAGTATGAAGAAGGGCATTGCAGAAGTTGTTGCTAAGTGTCCAAATTGCCAACAAGTTAAAGTAGAACACCAATGGATCAACGATTTAGCTCAGAATATAGAATTCTTTAATGGAAGTGGGAGATAATTAATATTTATTTCATCACACGCATGATTTTATTTGGGTAATTATAGATCGCATGACCAAATATACGCACTTTTTCGAGATAAAGACAACCCATTCGGCAGAAGATTTTGCTAAGTTGTATCTTAAACAAGTAGTTAGACTTCATGGGGTTCGTGTCTCCATTATTTCATACAGAGGTGCACAACTTACTGCATAATTTTTGTAGTCATTCCTAAAAGTCTTAGGTTCAAAAGTGAACTTAAGTACTGTTTTTCATCTTCAAACAGAAGGTGAATAAAAGCGCACTACTTAGATCTGAGAGGATATGTTAAGGTCTTGTGTGATTGATTTCAAAGGGAATTTGGATGATCACCTACCTCTCGTCGAGTTTTCTTACAAAAATAGTTACCACTTTAGCATCCAAATGGCTTCTTATGAATCTCTTTATGGAAGAAGAGGTAGATCTCCTATTGGATGGTTTGAAGTTTGTGAAGAAGGGATGACAGGTACGAATTCAGTTGATCAAGCAATGGAGAGTAATTCAAGAGATGTTGAAAATGGTGTATAATCGACATAAATCCTACACTGTTGTTAGGAGAAGGGAGTTAGAGTTTGAAGTAGATGATTGGGTATAGATTAAAGTTTCACCGATAAAGAGTTTCACGAGATTTAGTAAGAAGGGTAAGCTTAGTCCTCGATATATTAGACCTTATCAAATAGCCAAGAGGATTGGCAAAGTGGCTTCTGAATTTGAGCTACCACAAGAATTAGTAGCAATTCATCCGGTATTTCACATCATTATGTTGAAGAATTACATGGGGTTGATCATACCAACTGATATTAGTGGGATGAAGGATAGTTTATCTTATGAAGAGATTCCTGTTCAAATTCTAGATCGCCAAGCTCACAATTTGAGATCAAAAGAGGTAGCATCAGTCAGAGTCCTTGGAGTAACCAATTTATTGAGTAAGCTAATTGGGAAACTGAGGAGGATATTAAGAAGAGATATCCACATCTCTTCGAATCTGGTAAAGTTCTGAATTAAGGTACTTATCCTTTCTTGGTATTTATTTATAAGTTGGTATGTTGTTCTGCATTTTCTTGTTGGGATTTGAACTGAATGATTGATATTACAACATTAGCCTAGTATGAGTAATCTCACTCGAGGAAGAATGTTCCCAAGGGGGAGATTTTCTAACATCTCACAATTTTAAAAACTAGGAAGAAACTTAGAGTTGGAAATAGTCATTTTTGGAAATAATGAAAATCTAGAACATTTTGTTTAGTTAGGAAAAACTGAGTTTGGTCCACTTCACACAACCATAACTCCTAGCTCAATATGATTTTGGTGTAATTCAAGATATGCTAGGAAATCGATTGGCATAATATTTCCAACATCGCTGAGTTTGCGTGATTCCTAGTTCATATGAATGATTTATGCCCTTTTAAATTTGGGTTGTTCGAATGAGGAATGTCCAATCCGGATTTTGAAGGGTAACATTTGTCTTTTCCTTACACAATTAGTTAATTTGTTTTTAGGACTTTATAAAAGTTTAAATCAACGCTAGGGCCTGGAAAAAAGATAATAGATGAGAAAGGAGAAGAGAAATCAAGAGTCGTCAAAACATTCGAGTTTTTCTTGTGGATTTCACCAAGGGTTTAATCCTACTAGGTATGTGAGATTACATAGAGTTGGGGTAGTTCAATCAGGCACCAATTATGATTCGATTAAGCGAGATGTGTTTGATTTTAAAGTGAACCCTTTGAGTTCTTGATGAAACCTTGATATTCAAAGAGCCTTACGCTAGTTTTCGTAGATTAGTAATCGCATTCTTAATGAAGCAAGAGAGAGAACTTTTGATTTCAAATTACAGAGAGAGGTATGCTTTTAAACTTTAGAGTTAGTATCCTATTTTTGGAGTAGTATTAAGTACCAATATGAGGGAGAGTTCAGATAACTCAAAGCCCCATAAATCATGTAGCCATCATGGGTAGAAAGGAGTCATACTTTTTATACAATTCCTTAGTTCTTTATAGAATAGATTAGTGTATAAACTTAGTAGTTCAGGTTTTTTGCCCTTGACAAGGTATAGGATGACCCTGACAGTGTGAGGCAACATGTTATATCGTCACAACAGCTCTTATGTGATGGTTGTCGGTTATAGATACTCCAACACAAGTAATTGTATTATTATATACACATTTTATGGTATTTTTACTATCATTTTCAGAGTTATAGTACACAGAGTTGACATCATGTCTTAAACCACTTATCTTTATATTGCACTAGTTTGAAACTTCTTTATATTGAAATGAGTTCAGTTATGTTGAGTTGAGTTGAGCAAGGTAAATTCTTCATATTTTTTTGAAGCTTATGTTGCCTTTAACATTCCAACTTGTATACACACACATTCAATGTACTAATGTCAATTTGCCTACATCATATTATGATGCAAACCCAGTAACAAGGACCATCACCCAATGCCTCGTTGATCTACTTCCGCACTAATAGTTAGTTGGTGAGCATTCTTGCATTCCAAAGGACTTCTTTGACTTTGCTTTCAGTATTTATTGTTTGAACGATCAATGGTATTTCCCCGACATCTCTTTGTTTTAGGGGCTTCGTAGACAGTTACAATCAGTTGTCTTTACATTATACTTTAATTTGTTAATACTTGAGTTTCCATTTTGTCCAAGTTGAATATTTGACGTTTAAATGTTCTAAGTGAACAGCTGAGAAGAGATGCATTAAATCTTTGTATTTATTCTATTAAGTTTTCCACTAAGTAAGTAAACCAGTGAAAGGGTTTTCTTGGGGCCAGCAATGGTTCTCGAGTGTCAAACATGTCCAGGGTGTAGGCTCGAGGCGTGACAAATGTAACACTCTGAAAGTTTAAAAACTAATCTAGAGCCTTACGTGAATGTATAAGGCCTATAACAGTGTTTTAGGGTCAATAGTAGTGTATAAAAGTTATTTAGGAAGTTTTAGATTCAAAATGTCAAGGAACATCCATGGCGTTTGGAGACTAGTGCAAAAGGTGCTAGTTTGCCTTAGCCTATTTGACAAGGTTTTAAGAGTCGTAAATTGAGAAAATTTGGTAATAAGGTGTCTACACGTATTAGAGTAGGTTTAAGGTCGAAACGTCTGGGTACGAATCTCCAAGGACCACTCAAAGGGTCCTTGAGGTGGACCCTTCAATTTTGACAAAAAATCTGTCATGGACAGTGTCTACCAATGAAGGCAGGCGACAATGCATGTTCTAAACGACAAGAATTCTATTGCCTCAATCGATGGTCACTTAAATTATTTTTTCATAAAGTTCATTTGGTAACTATCTGACCAAAATGACGGTTGTACAGGATGGAGGGGGCTATTGGCCATCGACTGACCTACGACTCATAGGTTAGGCATGTGTTTGCTGTCTAGTTTTTAGTTGCTTCATTTTATTAAGTTAGTTAGTTAGTGAGTTAACTAGTGATTGGGGTTGGTTAATTAGGTTAGTTAATTAAATATATAACCTACCCTAAGTCTAAAACCTCACTTAACACCTCTCAATTCTCAAACCCAAATCTTTCTTCCTTTTCTCTACTTTTTCTATGCAAAAGAAGAACACAATTGAAGGGCTAGGTCAAGGTCATTAGGGAAGAAAGAAGGGTACTTTTCTCCATAAATCTTCGACAATTAAAAAGTTATGGAATCCTTTCACCTTTAGGATTCCATTCCCCAAAGGGTTCTTCAAAAATTGATTTCAAAAAGATGAGTTTCACGTGGGTTTCTTTCTAATATGATTTCGGTCATATAAATTGTATTTCCTATAGTTTGTTTGGATTAATATTCTTAATTATGTTTTATTATGATTCAATTATACCAGTTCTTGATGAATTAACCTAGTAGGTAAAGTAGATCATGAAATTGACCAAAGTCCATAACTCTAAGTTATGAATTAGTGAGGAATTGATGTGTAGTGATTCAGTTAACTTTATTATTGTATTAATTACTAATGCATAATGATATTACACCCATTGTTGGGTTGAATCGGATGGTTGATGTTAAAACCTTGAATGGTGGCTTGTGAAGGAGATGGGGTAAGTGTTGTGATCTCAAACCTTTACTTCAATTATGATTACTTGTTTTTAGTAATAAAGTTCTATTCAAGAACTCCTTATGATAATATTGATTAAGGTTGGTATGATGTTGAATTTAAATGTCTTGATTTATGTCATGTGAGTTGCTGGCTAGGATGTGATGATATAAGACTTTTGATTAATTGCCTATGTGCCTTATTATGATATGGTGATGCATGTGAATGTGCTAACCTCAGATGTGTGAATTTTGTTGAAAGGACCTACTCATGCAATTCCTATTGAGATAATGACTATGACTATATAAGGGATAGACACTATCACCTAATATAAGTTAAGATAATTAATGAAAGACATTTCAAAAAGGACTCTAGCTTATCATTGAGTGAACTAGTAGTGAGGAGTGTCCCTTACCATATAGGGAAGGTAGGATCATTATTGTATTCATGAGATTGGAGACCATAATGCATTTAGCATAAAGAGGGTACCAAACATATCTCCTAGTTCTTGAACTATGTTGCCCACATAGGTATACTAGCTAGTGGATCCACATAGATGATATGTTCATGTTTTGGTACTATCTTGTCAAGTAGTCCACCTTCTTTCTGTGTAGGTTTCCATGACACTGGATTCCACATTATCTCATGTTTTCTATGTCAGTTTAAGTCAATATGTTCCCAAAAGTAAAACTTAATAATAAATTTAACTCTAACTAGGATGACCTAAGGGGTTTGACTTAGTCTAGGTAGGGGTATGTGACTCTACATATACATTGAACTAGTTATGCTTGAGAGAAGTCTTAGAAGGATGTTCTTATATATTATGCTTTTGTTGATTCTTCATTTTAATGGTCTAAATTGCTAAATGTGAGGAGCAATAATAATTATGATATGATATGTACATTATTCATGATGCTTTGACTAGTTTGCTTGGTTGAGTGAGGTTAATGGGCTTCACTTGACCATTACACTAGTATACTTTGTGAAGGGTTATGGATAAGGGTCATTACTTATGTTGCAATGTTATATACTCATGAATATGTTTTGTGGTTATACTATGATGGTAGAGTTGTATTGATTATGAGTTCTATTATGTTATATACATGTTGACTTGGCTTAAGTTAAGTAGGTTGATCTGGTGTTGAATATTCTAGTATCATTGATAAATATATTAATCTTGGCTTATATGTGTTCTTGATTTGTGTATAATGTATTTTTAAAGTAACTTGGCATTCTTTTATAAAATTTTAACTTTTTTGGCAAGATTTCTATGTTGTATGTGCATATGATTCCATACTTAGAACAAGTGATGTGCTAGCCCCATTTCTCCCTTTTCCCTCCAACATTTTAGGTGTCGACGGTTGAGGAGATTGTGGCCATATTTAAGGAAGGATTTGATTCATTCTCCAAGTGTGGGTATGTCCTCAAGTCCGAGGATGATGCGTTGTTCTTACTCTAGCTATGTTTCTTTGTTATAGTCTAAAGATAATCATTTCATTCTACTTGTTTCAAGAAATTGTTGTAAGCCCTAAGTGGAATTTATATATTATGTAAGGTACTATGCCCATATTGTTCGATTTTGTTTAGATTGTTTAATATGAGACATCCCTTTTAAGACTATTTTGTGTATCTTGTATATATGTTCTATAAAAGTAGAAAACTATGTAATCTTATTATATGATGGGTCTATGTATTGTCACTATGAATATATTATGAGTAAGCGAGAGGTCTAAGTAAACATCATGAAGTAGATGTAGATGAATTTTTTTTAATTTTTTCACTTTTAACATATAAGTGTAATGATGAATGCTAAGAGACTAGTCTTAGTTCTCTCCGAGGAAGACGATGCCGATCATGACTAGGGTGTTCTCCCGGATGTGACAAAACTGGTATCAGAGCATGAGGTTGAATATCCCCAGAATTGATGTCTCATTAAAGTACGTCTATGTATATTTTTATTCATAATTGTGAAGCGCGCCACACTTATAAATGAGAGACTGTGATGCTTAGGATTCTCTCATCTTCTTGTATTTTTGTGTCGTGCCTATAGAGTCTTATTATCTTCTTTCACCTAATCCTTTTATTGTGGTTATAAATATCAATACTCGAAGATCAGCTGCTATAAGGGCCGAACAAGAGATGGCTAAGGTAGGGTAATAAAGTTTTGGTTGTTCCTCTATCAATGTCCGATGATGAGATAATGGAACCTTTTCTCAATTTGTCCCAAGCTATGACCTCTCAATATTTCTCGGTGAGGTCGATAATAATATCTATGTTTTTGGTCTGACTTCAATTGACAAGGCCGAGTTGGCATTCTATCAACTGAAAGATGTGGCCCAAACTTGCTACGTTCAATGGAGGGATAATAGGGCACTAAGGGGTAGACCGGTGACATGGGAGATCTTCAAGAGGGCTTTTATTGATAGGTTCTTTCCTAGAGAAAACGACTCATCTCATCCCTTGGGTTTGACACCAAGGATGGAGCATATTTGGACAATTTAGTGAATTTCAAATAATAGTCAAGTACACTCATACCTTCTTGACGAATTTTGATGAATACTTCAACCATTGATTCCCTCAAATCTCTAGGAAATAACCTATCAATAAAACCCCTCTTGAGGATCTCCCAAGTCACCGGTCCATTCTTTATTGCCCTATTATCCCTCCATTGCACGTACCAAGTTTGGGCCACATCTTTGAGTTGATAGGCCGCCAACTCAGCCTTCTCAATTGAAGTCACACCCATAGCATAGAGAATCTTATTGACCTCATCACGGAAATCTTGAGGTTCCTTATCCGACCTCGACCCAAAGAACATAGGTGGAATCATTCTAGTAAAGTCTCTCAAACGAGAGGCCATAGTGTTAGCATGTTGAGGCACTCGAGGTCCAACCTTCCTATTCATTTGGGACATCATTTCTTGGACTTGATAAGTGAAAACATTAGCTTGATAAGTCATATCTTGGACTAAATTAAGAAAATTGGCCCTTATCTAACCATCTGTCATCGGTGGAGGAACAACCTGAACTTCATCACCCTTAGCAACTTCTTCATGTAGAGGCACTTGGTTGTCTTGTGGAGGCACTTTGTTGTCTTGACCCTCTACGTTAGCCATCTCAGCCTTGGAATTTCTAGCAGCTTCTTTTTGAGTTTTCATACCTATAACAAAGATACAAGGTTTAGGTGAAAGCACATAATAAGACTCTAGAGGCACGATATAGGATTTCAAGAAGATGAGAGTTTCCTATGCATCACATAGTCTCTCATTAATAAGTGTGGTACTCTTCACAATTATGAATAAGAGTCTACATAGATGTGGTTTAATGAGACGTCAATACTAGGGATATTCAACCTCATGCTCTAATAAACATCCGGGAGTACCCCTAGGAGTACCTGCGTCATCTTCCTTGGAGAGAACTAAGACTAGTCTCTTAGCATTTATCATTATATTCATAGGTTAAAAGTGCGGAAATTTAAAAAGTTTTCATCTACATATACTCTACGAGGTTTACTTAGATCTCTCGCTTACACATAAAATATTCATAGCGAGTATACATAGCCTCCTCGTATAAGAAAATTACATAGTTTTCTACTTTTATGGCACATATATATACGATACACAATATAGTCTTATAAGAGATGTCTCATATTAAACCATTTAAACAATTTCAAATAATATGGGCAGAAGCCCATACAAAATGTATAAATGCCACTTAAGGCTTACAAAAATATCTTGAAACAAGTAAAATGAAATGATCGTCTTTAGACTATAACAAAGAAACATAGCTAGCGTAAGAAAAAGGCATCATCCTTGGACTGGAGGACATACTCATACTTGTAGAATGATTCCAAGCCTTCCTTGAAAATGTCCACAATCTCCTCAACGGGCGGAACGTAAAATGTTTGGGAAAAGGGAGAAATGGAATTAGCACATTACTTGTACTAAGTATGGAATTTTACGCACATACAAAATAGAAATCATGCCAAAAAGGGACTTTTTATAAAAGCATGCCAAGTTACTTTAAAAATACACTATGCACAACACAAGAACACATATAACACAAGAATAATATATTTCTCAATGATGCAAGCATATTCAACACAAGACCAACCTACTTAAGTTAAGCCAAGTCAACATGTATATAACATAATACAACTCATAATTAATACAACTCTACCATCATAGTATAACCACAAACATATTCATGAGTATTTAACATTGTAACATAAGTAAAGACCCTTATCCATAACCTTTCACCAAGTCTACTAATGCAATGGTCAAGTGAAGCCCGATAACCTCACTCAACCAATAAAACTAGTCAAAGGATCATGAGTAATGTACATATCATATCATAATAGGTATTCCTCCTCACATTTAGTAATATATACTATTAACATGAATAATAAACATAAGCATAACATCTAAGAACATCCATATAAGACTTACCTCAAGGCTAACTAGTGCAATGTATAGGTAAAGTTCCATACCCGTACCTAGACTAAGTCAAACCCCTTAGGTCATCCTAGTTAGAGTTAAATTTATTATTTTCTTTACTTTTGAGAACATCTTGCCTTAATCAAAATAGACCACATGAGCTAATATGGAATTCAGTGTCATGAACCCTACATAGAAAGAAGGTGGACTACTTGCCAAGGTAGTACCCAAACGTGAACATAGTATTAATGTGGATCCATTAGCTAGTATTCCTATGGGGAAACATAGTTCAAGAACTAGGAGATGTTCTTGGGACCCTCTTTATGCTACATGCATTATAGTCTCCAATCTCATGAGTACAATAGTGATCGTACCTTCCCTATGTGTGAAGGGACACTCCTCAGTACTAGTTCACTCGGTGCTAAGTTAGAGTCCCTTTTGAAATGTCTTTCATTAATTATCATAACTTAGTTTAGGTCATAGGATCTATTCCTTATGTATTCATAGTCATTAGGTCAATACGAATTGCATGAGTAGGTCCTTTAAATACAATTCACATATGTGAGGTTAGCAAATTTACATCATCATATCATAATAAGGCACATAGGAAATTCATCACCAATCCTATATTATCACATCCTAGCCAACAACTCACAAGACATAAATCAAGACATTGCAATTCAACATCATACCATACCTAATAAATCTTATCATAAGGTGCGCGTCAACAGAACTTCATCACCAAACACAACTAATTATAATTGAATTAATGGTTTGAGTTCACAAGACTTACCCCATCTCCTTCACAAGACATCATCCAAGGTTTTATCATCAACCATACAATTCAACCCAACAATGGGTGTAATATCATCACGCTATAGTAATTAATACAATAATGAAGTCAATTGAATCACTACACATCAATTCATCACTAGTTCAGGTTAGGGACTTGGGTCAATTTCATGATCTACATCACCTACTAGGTGAATTCATCAATAACTGGCATAATTTAACCATAATGCATCATAATATAATAATAATAGTCCAATTAAACCATATACAATACAATTTAGAAGATTAACTTCGTATTAGAAACAAACCCACATGAAACTCATCTTTTTGAAATCAATTTTGGAAGAACCGTTTGAGGAAAGGAATCCCAAAGGTGAAAGGATACATACCTAGTTAATTGTTAAATATTTATGGATAAAAGTACCCTTATTTATTCCCTAAAGACCTTGACCTATACTTTCAATGGTGTTCTTCTTTGGGAGAGAGAAAGTAGAGAGAAGGAAGAGCAATTTGGGTTTGGGAATTAGGAGGTGTTAAGTGAGGTATTTTACTTACAGGTGGTTATATACTTAATTATCTAAACAAATTAACAAACCCCTAATCACTAAATAACCCCCAAAATAAAAACATAATTAAATGAAGCAACTAAAAACTAGACAACAAACACAGGCCTGACCTACGGGTCGTAGGTCAGTCTAGAACCAAGACCCCCCTCCGTCCTGTGCAACTGTCATTTTGGTCAGAGAGTTTCCAAATGGAATTTTTAAAAAATGGTTAAGTGAACATCAACGTATGATATCGATGCCCTTTCTATTCGACCATGCCCCGTCGTCTGCCTTCGTTTGTTGACACTGTCCATGACAACTTTTTAGTCAAAATAGAAAGGGTCCTCCTCGAGGACCCTTTGGGTGGTCCTTGGGGAGTCGTACCTAGAAGTCTCGACCCTAAACATACTATAATAAGTTTTAGAAACCTTATTAACAAATTTCATCAATCTACAACTCTTAAAACCTAGTCAAATAGGCTAAGGCAACACTAGCACCTTTTGCACTAGTCTCTAGACGTCATGGATTTCCGTGACATTTTGACTCTAAAACTTCCTAAATAAGTTTTATACACTATTATTGACCCAAAAACAATGTATTAGACTATAGAAAATCATGTGTCTCTAGATTAGGCTTAATACTTTCCGAATATTACATTTGTCGCGCCCCCAGCCTTTACCCCGGACGTGGTTGACACTCGAGAACCATTGCTAGCCTCAAGCAAACCCTTTGCCGGTTTACTTACTCAACGGAAGACTTAATAGCACAAATATACAGATTTAATCCATATATTCTCAGCTTTTCACATAGAACATTTAAACATTAAACATTCAACTTGGCCAAAAGGGCAACTCAAGTATTAACATATGAAAGGATATGTAAAGACAACTGACTATTAATTATCTATGAAGCCTCTAAAGCATAGAGGAATGTCAGGAAAATACCATTGATCATTCAAACAATAAAATACTGAAAGCAAAGTAAAAGGAGTCCTATGGAATGCAAGGAGGCTCATCAACTAACTATGAGTATTAAACTGGATCAATGAGGCGTTGGGTGATGGTCCTGGTTACCTACTTCTACATCATAAAATGATGTAGGCCAATTGACATTAGTACATTGAACTCTCTGAAATGTATGTAAAAATACCATAAATTGTGTATATAAGAATACAATTATTTCTTTGGGAATTTTTATAACCGACAACCATCACATAAGAGTTGTTTTGATTCTATAACATTTTGCCTCACGCTGTCAGGGTCATCCTATACCTTGTCTAGGGTATGAAACCTGAACTACTAAGATTATGCACTAGTCTATGCTAGAAAGAATTAACTAATCATCTAAAAAGTATGACTCTTTTCTATGCATGGTGGCTACATGGTTAATGGGGGCTTTGAGTTGTCTGAACTCTCCCCCATATCAGTGCTTAATACTACTCCAAAAATAGGATTCTAACTCTAATTTTTAAAAAAATACTTCTTTATGTGATTTGAGATAATTGCTCCAAAACATGGCTTAAAGGTTATCTTGGAAATCAAAAGTTCTCTCTCTTGTTTCATTTAGAATGTGATTACTCTTTTATAAAAACTAGCTCGAAGGCTCTTTGGATATCAAGGTTTTCTTTCTTTTTCATATGTAAAATAATTTTACTATTTGGGAATATTTAGTCCCGATATACTCTTTTGAATAAATGAACTTCAAACTTTAATCTTTACTAAACTTGAACTTTAAGTCTTAAAACAAAGTCTAAACATTTATAGGAGACTTTTGAAAACTTTATAACTTCTTTTTGATTCGGTTCTTAACTTCTAGACTTGACTCTTAACTTTTCTTGAATTGAATTATGGATTCAAGGATCATGATCTCATGTTTATGGATGATTTAATGATGTTTAGATTTATCTAAGAGTGTTGGAATCATGATGTTTAGATATAGCTAAGAGTGTTGGAATCAACTATAAAACATAGGTACATTGCTAAGGAACTAGTATGAAAATATGGGGAATGAATGTGAAGAATTGGCTCCTTGTCGCTTTGAGAGGCGCGGGGTTCTGCCTTTGATATTCAGAGATAGACCTGCGGCGCACTTTTCTTGCTCAATTTTCAAATCTAAACCCCCTTATATCCAATGGTTCTTTCCACCAAACACTTAGAATCGTATAAACCATCAAAATACATCAGATTCTACTTGAAATCACAACTAAAATCATGAACCAAACTCGAGAAACTTAAACAACAAGAACCCCAAGAATTCAAATGAATTTCATCAAGAACACAAAGGATTAACTTTCAAATCAAACATAGTTTGCTGAATCGAATCATGATTGGCACGTCGATGAACTAACCCAACTCTATGTGATCTCACATACCTCGTAGGGTTAAATACTTGGTGAAATCCACAAGCAAAACTCGAACGTTCTTGACAACTCTTGATTTCTCTTCCCCTTTATACTCTTTTATGTTTTTTCCAAGACCTAGAGTTAACTTCAACTTTTCTAAAGTCATAAAAACAAATTAAATATTTGGGTAAGGAAAATTCAAAAATACCATTCAAAATATGTATTGGACTTTCCTCATGCGAACAACCCAAATTTGAAAGGACATAACTCACTCATATGAACTCGGAATCATGCAAACTCGACAACATTGGAAATATTATTCCAAGAGATTTCTACCATATATTTAAGTAGACCTAACTCATATTGAGATAGGATTTATGGTTGTGTGAAGTTTACCAAAACTCAATATTTCCTAACTTACCAAAATTTTCTATATTTTCATTATTTCCAAAAATGACTATTTTCAATTCTTATCTTCTTCCTAGTTATTTCAAATTATGAGATGTTAGAAAATCTCCCCCTTGAGAACATTCTTACTCTAGTTAGATTACTCTTACTAGGATAAGGCTGTAATATCAATCATTCAGTTTAATCCTAACAAGAAAATGCAAAACAACATGCCAACTTATGAATAAATAACAAGAAAGGATAAGTACCTTAATTCAGAACATCTCCAGATTCAAAGAGATGTAGATATCTCTTCTTCTTATCCTCTTCAGTTTCCCAATTACCTTAGTAAATAAATTGGTTACTCCAAGGACTTTGACTGATGTTACCTCTTTTGATCTCAAATTGTGAACTTGGATATCTAGAATCTGAACAGGAATCTCTTCATAAGATAAACTATCCTTGATCCCCCCTATCTTTAGTTGGTATGATCAATGAAGGATCACCCATGCATTTATTCAACATAGAAATGTGAAATACCGGATAAATTTCTACTAACTCTTGTGGTAGCTCAAATTCATAAGCTACTTTTCTAGTCCTCTTGGCTATTTGATAAGCTCCAATATACCGGAGACTATATACCAATGAATAAGTTTCTACTTCATACCAAATCTCATAAAAACCTTTATGGGTGAAACTTTAATATATACCCAATCATCTACTTCAAACTCTAACTCCCTTACCCTAACATCAGTATAGGATTTGCTTTCGATTCCACACCATTTTCAACCTCTCTTGAATTACTTTCACCTTCTCCATAAATTGATGAACTAAATCTGGACCTATCATCCGTTCTTCACAAAATTCAAACCATCCAATAGGAGATTTGTCTCTTCTTCGATAAAGAGATTCATAATGATCCATTTGGATGTTGTTGTTGTCAAATTTTTTCATTTTTTTTTTGTTTTCATATTGAAAAAGTAATAAGAATGAGAGGTGTTAAGCTTTTTATCATCCTGGCGTCGAGCTATTTTTCCGCAGGACCTCCCCTATAGTATCGATTGCTCACGCAAGTGCACGTGATCATATTTGCAATATAATGATGTTGTTAAGAAGTCGGGTTCATACCCACAGGGACTACAAATTAGAATCAATTAACTTTTACAATTCCTAACTTAAACAAGTTCAATATCACGATTTTATAAATAACAATACAAAGATTTATATCTAACTAAAATTGACTACAATGATTAAATTTCTTGACTTGTAAACAATTATTAAGAGCGAGATCCAGGACTACAACTTTTATCAGGACTTATGAAGTTGCTATCATCTAATAAAGGTTTTCTGATGTTATCTCATCGATGAACAGAAGGGTTAGATGTATGATCATGGTCTATCGACCTCTAACCGCCTACAACAATTACAACCTTAACTACATCGTTGAGAGGGGATAAGATAAACAAAAGTTGAGCATTAAGTTATCTTCCTGTATGATGATCCAAGCAACTCTAGGTATATCTCTATCCTAGAAACGAATCAACCCTAGCTATTTAGAGTTAACCAAACTTATTACTTTCCGTATTCTATCCTCCTATTACTTTCTCGAGTTCAATTTGGACAATGGATTTATTTCTATGGTGTCCGGTCATGAAATACAACAAACAAGAAATTAAGAATGAATCATAGACAACTTTTGATAAACCCTTAAAAAATTAATCAAAGTTCATTCATCCTGTAGCCACAACCCTAGAGTTAGGGTATTTAGCTACTCATGATCCTCAGAACAATATTCAAAATTGTTGAAATCATTCCAAAGAATTACCAAAAAAGAAGAAATAAAAAGTAACCCTAAAAACTACAAGGTCTCGTTCTTGATGCCCCTCGTTCGGAAATTGGAAAAAGAATAATTCTAAAATTACATTAAGGCCCTATTTATACTTAATTCCGGATTTCCAATGTAGGACTCTGAATCGCACGACACGGGGATAGCATGAACTGCTTTGCGATTTATTGTTAATTGAGATTCTACACTTAAGTGCACGACACGGAGACTATATGCAGTCTTCTGGGTAAAAAATTTATTCAAGACCAAGATTTCTCTCCCTTGTGCGTGACGCGTAACTGGCACGAAAATGCTTTTTGTGTATTTCTTGGTTCATTTTTTTTATTTATCTTTAGATTTCCTTGTCGCTTATTTTTAACCCCTTTTAGTACAGTTATCTTTCACCTCACCTTCCTCCACATCTAGTCATGTTTGTTAGTATGGAAACACGGAATTCACTAACTAACACTCTCAATCAAGACTTAACAACTTCAAATTAACCCACCAAGTGGGCATAAATAGCATTATGGGCATGTAAATATGCCCAAGATCACTACCCCACACTTAAAAGATTTGTTCGTCCTCTAACAACTTCTAATGACTCCTAGACATGGACGCTACTTAAATCGTACTTCTATTATCTTCTCTTTATGCTTCCTTATATGACATGCTATTGATTCAATCATGCTAAGACAACTTCCTGCACCCATACTAGTATTCTTTATGTACTTTCTTGTATCACTTTGCCTCCTAGAACAAGTGCCTCTCAAGCCAAAGAATAATACGCTTAGTCACAACATTATTTCACATCATCGACGGATTTATCATCAAACCATATCACTCTCCAAAAAAGAAGTCACATGCATGCATTGAGAACCATAAGCTTTCCCATTATGTATATCTCTACTACTGATATGTATTATACTCAAAAATCAGCCAGGACTTTTTAAGGTTGTATGTTGGCTAGGATCACGAGAGATTTATGCATATGAAAATAGTGACTTGTTCTCCCTAATGCACTATGCTTGACTTTGACTTTGTAGATCACATTTTTCTTCTTCACCTTCCTGTTTAACATGTTTTCTCAAATTTAATCTTTCCCTCTTTTCTTTTTTTTCGTATCCTAATTGTTCTTTTAAAATTATCTTTTTATAGATTAAGAAAATTTTCAAATTACACACATGGCATTATTTTTGCCTTAACCTTTTATTTCCCTTCATGAATACTCCCTCTATACCTTTTGACATATCTCCTTGTTTTAGTCCCTCAGCCTAACACAATGCATTAAGAATCGGTCTCAATCTTAGGGGCTCAATCAAAGGTATACAACTTATTTTCAAGGTTTCAACAAAAGGGTAGGTTAAAAGCTCAAGGGGGTTAACTAAGGAATGAGATGAGGCTTCATTTCCACAGTAATTTCCAAGGAAGGCTTGCTATCATCTTTTTGAGTACCACACAATCATATTTCGCTTCAATGACAACCTGGGAAAGTTATAGACTTAATTAACATAACATTTACTATACAATGACTCACCACTCGTGGCACATGTTGCATTCAGAAAGATCAACTAAGCCCATTATATGTTACACTAGAGGGTCATTTCAACTTAAGTTGTACTTTTCCATAGCATAACAAACAGTTTCACTTCATATATCCTTCAACTTAATATCTCTTTTCGTACAAACTTTTTTCATTTTCAACACGACCCACCGTAGAATCGTTTCGACCACGTACAGTGACAAAGTAAGAGCGAGTGTCGGGAATCCAGTTAGCATAAGATTCACGAACCATGCTCAGGTTGCAGTCATCTGGTTCCTGAAATATAAACCCCAACTGCAACTCTTTTATCCGCCTCACAATTTGGTCTAACTCCCTGAGTAGACTTTCCCAATCAACACACACATCCGAGAAATAGGGTGACTCGTTATGCTTCCTATACCACGTCTTTCCATCCTTGCCTACTGCTTTCAGCCCATAAATGCAAGTCTACCCTCTGGGAGAAGGATGTGCAAGTGGAACATTCCCATTTCTAGGCCTCTTCTTCTGAGACCCTTCAGCAGGTGTGTGTCCTAACCTCTGTGACGAAGACATAGTACCTGGTAAAGAAAACACAATTGAATTCAATTCATGCATAACTGGGGAACATTCCACCCCACACTTAATAACCAACAACGTCCAATTTGGATACACATATTATCCCTCATGCTACTATCACACCCTTAACCCATTAAAACATAACAAGGAATGCTCACCAATTTGACAAAAAAATATCGACTTTTATCAACAACGATTACACCTCTCCAAAATATCACAACACAGAACACATATGCTCAGCGAGATTATTAGATATTCAAGAATTCACCAACCACTTAAAAACATAATTCTCAATTTATAACAACCACATATGAAAGCCAACAATTCCAAATTTCTAGTGATGATAACCCCAACCCCCCTAATTTTTTCTACCCTATGCTTGTATGAATACTAATTTCTACTCAAGACTTCAAAATCATGACAACCCCACTCGTGAAACAATTCCCCCAAAGTTTTTCTAGACCTAATATGCAATCTAAACTTAGTAATTTCCAATCAAGAGCGAATAATGAAGAACATACCAAGAGAGTTGATCATTCTTACGTTCAAGAAGAATAAAGAACCAATTTGAGGCTTGGGCGATGCGAGAAGATGTATGCTAGTTGGGAAACTAGAGAGAAAAGATGGAGGGAGGCGCGATAGGGGAACGAAATTAGGGTATTAGGACCGGTTTTATTTTGTTAAAAGGGGAATCGGGTTGGGTGTATTTTATTTAGAAATGGGTAAAACCTGTTTTAATTAATGACGATCAAGATACTCACCTAGACATCGCGATGCGTGAGTGAAACGACGTCCACTGTAATTTTAATTATAATTGACCAAAAAATACTCACATCTCGCGCGACATGAAGCTTTCACGGGCCAATGTATTTGTGTGACATAAATCACTTATACTGTTGAAATCAATTTTGCCCTCTTACTCCGCAATGCGCACTCAACACAAGGTATTCTTCCTCGAATGTCTGCAGATGAGGCTAAATAAGAGACTAGACTTGTAACGCGCAGCTGTAACGAGGTTCACTAACTGCAATTGTAGCAATGCACTTCGCGACACGCACCTATCACTTCGTCCACTGCCTCTTCGTCCTTTGATGCTAAAATCCTGCATACAAACATGTTATTCAAACCTTGATGGGTTGCCTCTCATCCTGCGTTGTAGTTACGGTCAAGGCATGACTCATATTTTTTTAAGCTATAGCAAATCAAACCTAAATATAACAATAAATCATGGGTTGCCTCCCGTGGAGCGCCTAATTTATTGTCGCAGCACGACCCATCTTAGAACTTACTATGCATTCAAAGTGATCTCTTCAACCTCACAATCCACATCCTTTTCAACATAGTGTTTGACCCTCTTTCCATTTACAAGGAACGTGGAACTATCGCCATTATTTCATAACTCAACTACATCATCTTGAGTCATTCGCACCACCTCAAACTGACCACTCCATTTCGAACAGAGCTTCCCTGGAAACAATTTTAACCTGGAGTTGAACAACAACACTAGATGGTCTGGCTCAAAAGTGTGTGAAACTATGTGTTTGTCATGCCACTTTTTAGTTTGTTCCTTATACAACTTTGCATTCTCATATGCATGCAGCCTGAACTCCTCGAGCTCATGCAATTGGGTTATTCTGTTCCTGGTAGCAAACTCTGCATCTAGATTTAGCTTCTTTATTGCCCAATATGCCTTATGTTCTAACTAAGAGGGCAAGTAGCATGCTTTTCCCAACACCATTCGGAGGGAGAAGTCCATATCGTCTTGTACACAATTCTATAGCCCCTAAAACATCATCTAGCTTATATGAGGAATCCTTCCTTTGAGCATTTACAGTTTTCTACAAGATCTGCTTAATTTCATTGTTTGATACTTCAACCTTTCCACTAGTTTGAGGATGGTATGAAAGTTGCCACTTTATGCATTACCCCATACTTAGACAATAAGGTATAAATGGAGTTATTTATAATATGCTTACCTCCATTACCAATCATCGCCGTAGGAGTGCCAAACTTGGTTAAAATATGTTTCCTTATATAGTTCACAACCACTTTGAAGTCATTAGTTGGTAACACTACTGCTTCAACCCACTTGGACAGATAATTTACCGCTAGCAGAATGTATTAATTCCCTGTAGACGATGGAAATGGTCCCATGAAATTGATCCTCCATACATCAAAGATTTCCACCTCTAGAATGTTACTCAAAGGCATCTCATGCCTTCTTGAAATGCTGCCCATTCATTGGCACTGGTCGCATCCTTTTACAAACAATACCGCATCTTTTAATAAGGTAGGCCAAAAGAATTCAAATTGTATGTGCAGTTTGTTCACCCCCATGATTCTAGATATGGTGAAGTGTGACAACTTTCTAACACTTTTGGGGCCTTTTCCTCAGCTATACATCTTCTCAGCATTTTATCTAGACTCTGCTTGAAAATATAAGGCTCATCCCATATATAAAATTTAGCATCGTACCTCAATCTTTTCCTCTGATGTGGTGATGCCCCAGGTGGGAATAAGCCACTCACCAAATAAATCTAAATTTCAGCATACCAAGGTACCTGTGTAATGTCCAGTGCTAAAAGCTATTTATCATGGAATTCTTCCTGGATGTTTCCTTCCTCTGCCACATGAGATGAATCTTCTAATCTAGACAGATGGTCGGTTATCTGATTCTCTGAACCCTTCCTATCTTTAATCTCTAAATCAAATTCCTTGAGAAGTAAGACCCATCTGATCAATTGGGGTTTTGCATCCTTCTTATTGAAGAGATATTTGATGACTGCACGGTCAGTGTAGATAATAACCTTTGTTCCCACCAAATATAACATAAATTTGTCAAACGCATACACTAAGGCCAACATTTATTTCTTAGTTACAGTTTAGTTTTTTTGGGTTGCATCTAGTGTCTTACTCGCAAAGTATATGGAGTAAAACACTTTATTTTGTTTTTGTCCCAACACTGCTCCAACTGCAATATCACTCGCTTCATACATCATCAATTCAAACACCAACTCCCAATTTGGTGCTACAAGGATAGGGGCTTCAATCAAATTTTGTTCAACACTTCAAAGGCCTCTAAATAGTTCTTTTCAAGCTTGAATTTTACCTCTTTCTCTAGTAGACTGCATATGGGTTTTTGCAGTCTTGGAGAAATCTTTAATGAATCTTCTATAAAACCTGCATGGCCCAAAATGCTTCTGACCATTTAACTTATACTGGAGGTGGTAATTTCTAAATTACTTCAATCTTGGATTTGTCCACATCTAGCCCATTCTTCGTACCTTGTGACCCAATACAATCCCTTCTCTTACCAAGAACTGACACTTTTCCTAGTTTATACCTAAATTGGATTCTTCATACCTTGCTAAGTCTCTATCAAGATTTAACAAGCATCGCCCAAAGGACTCACGAAACATTGAGAAGTCATCCATAAATACTTCTACAATATTCCACTATATTGTGAAAGATTGCCATCATGCATCTCTGAAAAGTAGCTGGAGCATTACATCACCTGAATGACGTGAGTTTGAAGGCATAGGTACCATAAGGGCATTTAAATTTTGTCTTCTCTTGGTCCTCAAGTGCAATTACAACCTGGTTATACCCTGAGTATCTGTCAAGAAAGCAATAATATTCCTGACCTGCAAATCTGTCCAACATTTTAAGTGAAAGAAAACGGATAATGATCTTTTCTGGTGGCTTCATTTAACTTCCAGTAGTCCATGCATATTCTCCATCCTGTTACTGTTCTTGTGGGGATCAATTCATTTTTGTCATTGGTTATTACAGTCATTCCACCTTTCTTGGGTACACACTGTATTGGACTTACCCATTTATCGTCCGATATAGGATACACTATCCTTGCATCTAACCACTTGATTACATCTTTTCGAACCTCATCCTTCATTAAAGGATTTAATCTTCGCTGTTGTTGAGCACTTGATTTATATCCTTCCTCCATATAGATCTTATGCATACACAAAGATGGACTTATACCTTGGATGTCTGACAGCTGTCATCCAATTGCTGGATTATGCTTCTTCAAATTCAACAATATTGCTTCCACCTGTTTATTTGATAATGCTGCAGACAAAATAATATGTTAAGTATAATTTACACCTAAAAATGTATACCTTAAATGTACTGGAAGGTCTTTCAATTCCAACTTAGGGGATTCTTCAATGGAGGTCTTAGGTGGAGGCCCTAATACTTTGTTCAATTGTTCCCATCTTCTGCCCAATTCTTTAATCACGGCCAAGTCTAACATCTAGACAATTTCCTATCCCTCAGCATCTCCAAAAATATCATCACCCCTCATTACTCGCTCAAGAGGGTCTTTAGCAAAGATGTGTTTACCATCTACCTCCAGATCTACCACAGTGATGGCAGATGCCTCCTCATACACCGGTGGAATATTTAAGGCTATATATACATCAAAAACCTCTACTTTATCATGAGATCTCACAGTAAGTTGAACAACAACTACATCAATCATTGCTTTCCCAGTGGCTAAAAATTGTTTTCCTAAGATGAACGGAACCTCATGATCTTCCTTAAAGTTCAATACCACAAAATCCACCAGAAAAATCAAAAAATCCCATTTGAACTAGTACATCTTCTACAACTCCTTCAGGTCTGGCTACAGATCTATCAGCCAATTGTAAAATTACGGTGGTTGGCTTAGGGCTACCCAACCCCAGTTTCTTATACAATGAAGTTGGTATTAAATTAATGCTAGCCCCCAAATAGCACAAACCTCGTGCATGGATACTCTGGACGATGGTAATTTGTATCGTAAAGCTACCTGGATCTTTCATCTTCATGGGAAACCTGTTCTGAATCCTGGAGCTACACTCTTCACTAAGTGCAATTGTCTCGTATTAACACAATCTCTTTTTATTTGCTACAATTTCTTTGACATATTTTGCATACCTGGGTATACTTTGCAAAACATCTACTTAAGGCAAGTTAATATGAACTTGTTTTAACGAAGATAGAAACTTACCAAAGCATTCATCCTCCTTTTGTTTCTTGAACTTCTTAGGGGATGGAGGAGGTGGTCTTACTATTGGTTGCACTTTTTCCGCAGGTGCCACTTCTTCTTTGTTCTGGCGTTCACCTGAGTCGATTCATCATCTCTACTCACCACTTTGATAACGTTTTTCATTGGATATAATTCCTCCAATTGTAGCCCAGTATGAGTACTCACAACAGTGTTCTGTTTAGAACTTGGATTTGTGTTGCTAAGCAACCCTCATTGTGGTCTAGAATTTTGGGCACAGAAAATTGCCCAAATTGCTTTTCCAAATTTTGGGTAGCTAACTGCTTATTTCTTATATCAGCCTCTAACTGAGCTTGTGTCACTGATCTCTAGAATGTTCTGAATGTGAACTGTGGGATCCTCATGAGAGAGACCAGTAAACTGCCCTTTGAGTGCAAGATTTGCACCATGCTTTGTTTCAATTCAAATCTTCCACCAGCCTCAGGTTTTTGAATACAAAAAGTAACATTAGTGGGTCGTGGGATTGCCACATCTCTAACTCTTGTTTCTGTAGTATCCATTGCTTCAAGTGTCAACTCTCATTCTTCAGTTTGGTGAAGTGGAGTCGATGATTCCCAAAACTGTAGAGGAATTGAATGCTCTACTTGACTCAGTTTCCTATGTTTGAATCTTTCAGGATTTGACACCAGTAAGAATAGGTCACAATCGTAGTCCTGTTTTGGAGTATCTAAACACCTATAATAATGAAACAATAACATTAAGTTACCAACACCTGTAACTAGCTTTTAGAAATAGAAAAATAGTATGACTTCTAATTCTTGCAGTAGATGGCGACAAAATTTACTGCAGTCAAATCGCACATACAAGTGCAAGTGATCGTACAAGAAGTATAATGGATCTTGTTAAGGAGTCGGGCATCGTACCCAAAGGGACTACAAACTAGACTCAATTAAATTTTCTGATTTCTAACTTAAACATGTTCAATATATAGATTTTATAAATAATAGTATTAAGATTTATATCTAACTAAAATTGACTTGATTCAATTTCTTAACTTGTAAACAATTATTATGAGCGAGATCCATTACTATAGCTTTTATCAGAATTTATGAAGTCTCTATCATCTAATAAAGATTTATAGACGTTAACTCATTGCTATACCACAGGGTAAGATGTATGATCATGGTCTCTCTACCTCTAATCGCCTATAACAATTACACTACTAAATACATCGTTGAGCGAGGATAAGATGAGTTAAACTTGAAAATTAAATTATCTTCCTGTATGATGATCCAAGTAAGGTCTCTAGGTATATCTCTATCCTAGAAATGAATCAACCCTAGCTATTTAGAGTCAACCAGACTTCTTACTTTCCATATTCTATCCTCTTATTCCTCTCTCGAGTTTAATTTGGACAATGGATTTATTTCTTTGGTGCCCAGTCATGAAACATAACAAGCAAGAAAGTAACAAAAAATCATAGATAACTCTTGATAAACCCTTAAAAATTAACAAAACTTCATTCATCATGTAGCCACAACCCTGGAGTTTAGGGTATTTATCTACTCATGATCCTCAGAACAATATTCAAAATTGTTGAAATCATTCCAAAGAATTACCAATGAAGAAACAAAAAGTAACCCTAAAAACTTCAAGGTATCGTTCTTGATGACCCTCGTTCGAAAATTGGAAAAAGAAAAATTGAAAAATTACATTAAGGCCCTATTTATACTAAATTTCAAATCACCAATGTCAATTTCTGAGTCGCACCACGCGGGGCTGGCACGAGGTGCATTAATTTATGATATATTTTCAACTGAGATTCGGCACGTAGCTACACGACGCGGAGACTACATGCAGTCTTCTATTTAGAGAAGTTATTTGAGCCCAAGATTTCTCTCCTTTCTGCGTAATGCGAACTGGCACGCAAATGACTTTTGCATTTTTCTTGCTTCATTTTTCTTTTCTTTATCCTTAGATTTACTTGTTCCTTCATTTTAGCCCCTCTTAGTGCAGATATTTTTCACCTCGCTTTCCTGCACATCTCATCATGTTGGTTAGTTTGGAAACACGGAATTAACTAACTAAGACTCTTAATCTAGACTTAACAACATCAAACTAAGCTACCAAGTGGACATAAATAGCATTATGGTCATGTAAATATGTCCAAGATTAGATGCTAAAGTTGTAACTATTGTTGTAAGCAAACTCGATGAGAGTTAGGTGATCATCCAAATTCCCTTTAAAATCAATCACACAAAACCTCAACATATCTAGTCAGGATTGAGTAGTACGCTTTGATTTCCCATTTTCTTGAGGATGAAAGGTAGTACTTAAGTTCACCTTTGAACCTAAGACTTTTAGGAATGACTTCCAAAATTATGCACCTCTTTCTGAAATAATGGAGAACGGAACCCCATGAAGTCTAACTACTTCCTAAAGATACAACTTAGCAAAATCTTCTGTCGTATGGGTAGTCTTTATCGCGAAAAATTGGGTTGATTTGGTCATGCAATCTACAATCGCCCAAATAAAATTATGTTGCCTACGAGACCTTGGTAAACATATGATGAAATAAATATTAATTAGATCCCACTTCCATTACGGAAGATCCATATTCTGAGTTAAATCACCGATGCTTTGGTGCTTTACTTTAACTTGTTGGCAATTTGGACACTTAGCAGCAACTTCTGCAATGCCATTCTTCATACTATTCCACCAATACACCTCTATCAAGCCATGATACATCCTTATGGAAGCGCAATGTATGGAATATCTGGAGCTATGAGCTTCCTCCATGATCATCTCTTGGAGTAATCCACCATTAGTACACGCAATTTACCTTGACATATCAATACGCCAAATCCCCTTGTTCAGAAGGTAATACTTTTTGCTTATGAATAGTTGCCTTCAATTTGAGCAAAATTGGATCTTGTTCTTTCTTCTCTTTCACTTCAGACACTAATGATGATTTAGCCCTATTCATCACCACTGTTTCGCCTTATGTGGAATCCATTATTAGGACTCCTATGTGTGCAACTCTATGCACATTTTTTGCTACTCAGCATGGGTGGTTCTACCCATTGATAACCTGCTCAAGGCATAAACAACAACATTAGCCTCACCTAGGTGGTACAGAATACTCATGTCATTATCCTTGAGTAGTTATAATCACCTCACTTGTCTGAGATTAGGCTCTTTTTCAATAAACACATACCGAAGGCTCTTGTGATCAGTGTATACATTAACATGAATACCATACAGAAAATGTCGCATATCTTCAAACCAAATACTACAACAACCATTTTTACGTCATGAGTAGGGTAATTCTTCTCATGAAATTTTAATTGTCTGGAGGCATAAGATACAACTTTGTCATTCTACATTAAGACACAACCCAAACCAACCTTAGATTCATCACAATACACCACAAAACCTTGAGTACCTTTTGGTAAGTTCAAAACTAGGCAGTAGTCATCCTCTTTTTCAATTCCTGAAACATTTTCTCACAAGCTTCTGACCATGGAAACTTAACTATTTTCGTAGTCAACTTGTTCAAAGGAGATGAAATGGATGAGAAACCCTCTACGAACCTTCTATAGTAGCTAGGCATACACAAGAAACTCCTAATATCAATTGGAGATGTGGGTCAAGGCCAATTCTTCAATACCTGTATCTTTTGGGTATCAACTCTACTTCCATTAACAGAAACTATGTGGCCCAAGAACGCCACAAACTCAAGACAAAACTCACATTCATAGAACTTACCATATAACCCCATATCTTACAAAGTTTGAAGAACTGTTCTGAGATGGCTAGCATGATTTGCATCATTCGTAGAATAGTCATCAATGAATATGATAAAAACATATCTTAATACTTTTGAATACTCTATTCATAAGGTTCATGAATGTTGCAGGGCATTGGTCAAATCAAAGGACATAACCAAAAACTTATAATGACCATAATGGTTCTTAAATGATGTATTTTGAATATCACATTCCCTCACTCTTAACTGATGGTAGCCTTATTTGAGGTCTATCTTAGAGAAACAGGTGGCATCTAAAGTTGATGAAAGATCATCAATCCTTAGAAGTGGATAATTGTTCTTGATGGTAACCTTGTTCAACTGACGATAATCTATACACATCCTAAGGGAACCATCTTTCTTTCTCATAAATAACACTGGAGTGCTTCAAGGTGAGACAATTGGTCAAATAAAACCTTTCTCTAAGAGGTCTCTGCTGGTGTCATCCTCTATGGAGGACTAGATATAAGACGAGTATCTAGAAGAATATGTATAACAAAGTTTATCATAATACTTGAGTAGTTCTAACCACCATATTTTGACATTTAGATCCTTTTGAGTAAACACATATTGAAGTCTCTTGTGATCACTGAATACATCAACATAAAAACCATACAAATAATGACACCATATCTTCAAACCAAATAGTATAGGAGCCAACTCTAAGTCATGTGGTAGGTAAATCTTCTCAGGAACTTTCAACTTTCTGGAGGCATAGGCTTTAAATTTGCCATTTTGCATTAATACACAACCAAAACCAACTGTATATGCATAAGAATACACCAGAAAACCTTGAGTACCTTCTGTTAAGGTCAAATTTGGGGCCGTAGTCAATTTCTTTTTCAATTCCAGAAAGCTTTTCTCAAAAGCTTCAGACCATTGAAACTTCACTATTTTCTGAGTTAACTTGGTCAATGGAGACGAAATGGATGAGAACCCCTCTACAAACCTTCTATAGTAGCCAGCCAAATCAAAGAAACTCCTAATATCTGTTAGAAATGTAATATCCATCCAAACCTAAGAAACTCCTAATATTGGTTAGAATATGGTTCTATGCCAATTTGGAATTGCCTTTCTCTTTTGGGTATCAACTCTAATTCCATCACCAAATACGATGTGGCCCAAGAACATCACAAACTTGAGCCGAAACTCACATTTAGAGAACTTAGTGTATAGCCCCTTATCTTTCAAAGTTGAAGAGTTGTTTTGAGATGGCTAGCATGAGCTTCTGCATTCTTCAAATAGATTAGTATGTCATCAATGAATACATAACAAATTTATCTAAATAAGGTTTGAATACTCTATTCATAAGGTCCATTAATGTCGAAGGAGCATTAATCAAACCAAAGGTCATATCCAGAAACTCATAATGACCATAACGGGTCTTGAATGTTTCTTTGGAATATCACATTCCCTCAATCTTAACTGATGGTAGCCTGATCTAGGTATAATAGAGAAACATAAGGCACCCCGAATTTGATCAAAAAGATCATCAATCCTTCGAAGAGGATACTTATTCATGATGGTAACATTGTTAAACTTAAAGTAGTCTATACACATACTAAGGGAACCATCCTTCTTTCTCACAAATAAGACTAGAGAGACCCAAAGTGAGACACTTAGTCGAATAAAACCTTTCTCTAGGGGTCTTTCTACTACTCTTTAAAATCTGTTACTACCATACTATATGACGGAATAGATATAGGATGAGAATCTGGAAGAATATCTATATCGAAGTCTACCTGTCTCAGAAGTGACTTGGGTAGATAATCTGAAAAAGACTTCTGGAAACTCTTTTACTACTGAAACTAACTTAATAGGATGTATCTTAACACTAGAGTCATTTAGTCGAACTAAGTGACAATCTCATCCCTTAGAAACTAACTTCTCGCCTTAAGTATGAAATAAAATGACCCTTAGTCATTACTTAACTCTTTTCCACTCTAAGACTGGCTCATTTGGAAGATGAAACTTGACAACTCAAGTCCTACAATCAATTGCTGCATAACAGGCATGAAGTCAGTCCATACCAAGAATGATATTGAAATCTAACATGTCTAACTAGACTAAATCAATCATGGAATATTGTGTTTGATGAAAACAAGGCTATCACAAAAGACTCCCTTTGCTATAATAGATTGACCAACATGTGTAGAAACTCTTAAGGGTTCACAAATCTTCTCCAGGAGAATATTATAATTCATCGCAACATACAGAGTTACAAAGCATAAAATTTCTCTTAAATCTTGAAAAGCATATACATTAAAGTTAAATACTTGGATCATACTAGTGACAACAACTGGAGAATCATCTTGCTCTTGGAGACAGGTTATAACACAAAGGCGATTTATTCCTCTACCAGTATCGGATGTGGCCTCTCTAGGTGCATCCCTATCTGGTGGAGCAAATGAATAAGAATAGGCTCTATTGCCCTATTACAATTTCCATGCTTATTATTCGTTACTTTCCGAATATGGCAGAATATTAAGTAAATGCCCCAAACTCGCTGAACAATAAAAAACACACACATAAACAATACAAAAAACACCCCAAAAGTTTTATGACTTGAACCAATGACCTTAGAATAAAAAGACGAATAACAGAATAAAATTTTACTTCTTTTCGTAACTCCTATAAATGGCCTAATATTGCATAAATGCCCCTAAAATAGCCGAAATTTCAATAAACAAACGTAAAAAATATAAAAACACCCAAAAAAAATTGGACAAGCATCAATGACTTTAGAATATCTTGACAAATATCAGGACAAAACATTACTTCTTTTTGTAACTGGCTGAATATTATATCAATGCCTAAAATGGCCGAAAAATAAAAAACACACATTGACAATACAAAAAAAAAGTCTCACAAAAATTTCAACTTGCACCAACGACGTGAGAATATCGTGACATATAACTAAAAAAAACATACATCTTTTGTAACTGCTTGAAAATGACCGAATATTACCTAAATGCCTCAATATGATTAAAAAATCAAGAAACACACATAAACATTACAAAAACACCTCGCTAAATTTTTGACTTGCACGAATGACCTTAGAATATTGTGACGAACAACAGAAAGTTCCTTTACTTCTTTTTATAACTCCTCAAAAATGGCCGAATATTACGTTAATGCCCTAAAATAGCCGAAAAATCAAGAAACAAACATAAACCATAAAAATACCTCAAAAAATTACGCCTTGCATGGATGACCTTACAATATCATTATGAATAATAGAAAAAAACTTCTTTTTGTAACTGCCCGAAAATAACCGAATATATCAAGAAATACACATACATAATGTATAAAACGCCTCAAAAAAATTCAACTTGCACCAATAACCTTATAATATCGTGACAATAACATGGAAAAACTTTACCTCTTTTTGTAACCGCCCGAAAAATGGCTAGATATTACGTAAATGCCCAAAAAAAGTCAAAAAATAATGGAACACACACAAACAGTACAAGAAAAGACTCACAAAAATTTTGAATTTCACCAATGATCTTAAAATATTATGACGAATAAATAAACTGAACTTCACTTCCTTTTGTAACTACTAGAAAATGTCTAAATATTATGTAAATGCGTTAAAATGGACGAAAAATCAAGAAATAGAGATAAACTGTACAAGAAATAGAGATAAACTGTACAAAATGGCCTCAATTTTTTATTGACTTGCACCGATGAGCTTAGATATTATGAATAATACTGGAACAAAACTTTACTTCTTTTCATAACTTCCAAAAAATTGTCGATTATTACATAAATTCCTCAAAAATGGCCGAAAAATCTAGAAATACACATAAACTATACAAAAAATGCCTCAGATTTTTTTGACTTGCACCAATCAAGTTAGAATATTGTGACAAAATAACATAAAACAACTTAACTTCTTTTCGTAACTCCTTGAAAATGGCCGAAATTATGTAAATGCTCCAAAATGCCCAAAAATCTAGAAACATACATAAAAATACAAGAAATGCCTGATTTTTTTTATTTGAACCAATAATCTAAGAATACCATGATGAATAACATAACAAAACTTTACTGCTTTTTGTCACTGTCCAAAAACGGCCGAGTATTATGCAAATGCCCCAAAATGACCGAAAAATAAAGAAACACACATAAACAATTAAAAAGACACCATAATAAAATTATGACTTGACCCATGAACCTAGAATATTGTGACGAATAACAGAACAAAAGTTTACTTCTTTTCTTAACTGTCCAAAAATAGCCGAATGTTACATAAACGCTAAAAATGCTAGAAAAAAAATTAATAACCACATCTAAAAAGTATAAATAACCTTTACAAATTCTTACATGTATCGATGACCTTAGAATAATGTGACGAGTGATAGAACAAAACTTCACTTCGTATCATAATTGCCCGAAAATGGCCGAATTTTATGTAAGTACCCCAAAATGACAGAAAAATAGAGAAATGCACATAAATAATACATAAAAACACCTCAAAAAAATTTTAACCAACTAATGCCCTTAGAATATCGTCACGAATGACAAAACAAAACATTACTTCTTTTCATTACTGCCCAAAAATGGCCGAATATTACATAAACGCCCCTAAGTAGTCGAAAAATCAAGAAACACACATAACAATTAAAAATCGCATCAATTTTCTTTTACTAGCACCAATTACCTTAGAATATTGTGACGATAACAGAACAAAACGTACCTTCTTTTCAAAACAACTCGAAAAATGGCTGAATATTGCGTAAATGTTCTAAAGAGGCTAAGAGTCAAGAAACACACATAAACAATACAGAAAACTCCTCAAAATTTTTGAGTTTCACCATTAACCTTAGAATATCATGAGGAATAACAGAACAAATCTTCACTTTCTTTTCGTAACTGCTCGAAAATGGCTAAACATACGTAAATATCTCAAAATAGCAAAAAATAAAGAAACACACATAAAATGTACAAAAAGATCCTCAATTTTTTTTGACGTCGACCGATGACCTAACAATATCGTTACAAATAACAGCATAAAATTTTACTTCTTTCAGTAACATCTCAAAAACGATCGAATATTTTGTACATGCCCTAAAAAGACCGAAAAATCAAGAAACACACATAAATAATTTAAAAACATCTCAAAAAATTTCATCGTGCACCTAGTACCCTACTTATCGCTACCAATAACAGAAAAAACATACATTATTTCATAATTGCATTAAAATGGCATATTATGTAAATGCCCAATATGGACGAAAAATCAAGAAACACACATAAAAGTACAAAAAAATATCTCAAAATTTTTTGACTGCACAAATTACCTTAGAATATTGTGATAAATAATAGAAAAAATTATACTTCTTTCTATAACTTCCCGAAAATGGCCGAATATTACGTAAATACCCTAAAATGGCCGAAAAATCAAAAAACAAACATAAAGCTTTAAAAATGCGTCAAATAAATTATGTCTTGCACGAATGACTTTAGAATATCGCAATGAATAACTAAAGAGAAGTTTACTTCTTTTTCATAACTACCCGAAAATGGCTGAATATTACGTAAATACCCCTAAATGGCAAAAAAATCAAGTAAAACATATGAATAGTACGTAAATTCCTCAAAAGTTTTTTGACTTGCACCAATAACCTTAGAATATCGTGACAAACAACAGAGCAAAACTTTACTTCTTTTTGAAACTGTCCGAAAATGGTCAAATATTATGTATATGCCCCAAATGACAGAAAAAATAAAGAAACACACATAAACAGTATAACAAAAGCCTCAAAAATAATTTGAATTTTATCAATGATCTTAGAATATCATGACGAGTAATAGAATAGAACTTCACTTATTTTGGTAACTACGCGAAAATGTGTAATGTTACATAAATGCCCAAAAATAAACAGAAAATCAAGAAACAGACGTAAGCAAGAAAAAATATGGCTCAATTTTTTTGACTTGCACCAATGACCTTAAAATATCATGAAAAATACTAGAATAGAACTTTACTTTTTTTTCGTAACTGCCTGAAAATTGACTAATATTACGCAAATTCCTCAAAATGGCTGAAAATTAAGAAACACACAAACTATAAAAAAAAGCCTCAAATTTTTTTTACTTACATCAATGAACTTAAAATATTGTGACGAGTAATAGAACAAAACCGAACTTCTTTCCGTAACTCCTAGAAAATGGCCAATTAATAAGTAAATGCCCTCAAATGATCGAAAAATTTAGGAAAATACAAAAACGCCGCAATTTTTTTTAACTTGAACCAATAAAGTAACAATTCCATAACGAATAACAAAACAAAACTTTAATACTTTTTATAACTGTCCGAAAATGACCGAATATTAGGTATACGCACCAAAATGGCCGAAAAATAAAAATACACACATAAACCATACAAAAGAGCCCTTAATTTTTTTTACTTACACCAATAACCTTAGAATATCATTACGAATAACATAACAAAACTTCACTGCTATTCATAACTGCCCGAAAATGACCAAATATTACGTAAATGCGTAAAAATGCTAGAAAAAATCAAGACACATCTAAATAGTATAAAAAAACCTTAAACTTTTTTTGACTTGCACCGATGACCTTAGAATATGGTGACAAATATCAAAATAATACTTCACTCCGCATCTTTATTGCCCAAAATGGTCGAATATTACTTAATACCCCAAAATGACCAAAGAATAAAAAAATATATAAAACAATAAAAAAATACATCAGAAAAAATTCGACTAGCACTAATGATAATAGAATATCGTCACGAATAATAGAACAACGCTTTACTTCTTTTTTTAACTGCCCTAAAATGGTTGAATATTACGTAGATGCCCAAATAGCCGAAAAATCAAGAAGCACACATAACCAGTACGAAAGAAGATGTCAAAATTTTTTTACTAGCACCAATGACCTTAGAATATCGAGACGAATAAAAGAACAAAACATACATTTTTTTAAAAACTACCCGAAAATGACCAAATATTACATAAATAACCTGAAATGGCTAAGAAGTCGAGAAACAAAACATAAACAATAAAAAATGCCTCAATAAATTTTGACTTGCACCAATGACCTTAAATGATCAGTACGAATAATAGAACAAAACTTCACTTCTATTCGTAATTGCCCAAAAATGGCTGAATATTTCACAAATGCCCTAAAATAGCTAAAAATAAAGAAACACACATAAATTGTACAAAAATGCCTCAATTTTTTCTTTACTTTCACTGATGACTTTAGAATATTGTGGAGAATAATTAAATAAAACTTTCCTTCTTTTTGTAACATCCCAAAAATGGCCAAATATTTCATAAATCCCCCAAAATGGCCGGAAAATCAAGAAACACACATTAACAATAAAAAAGCCATCTCAAAATTTTTTTGACGTACATCTAGAACCGTAGAATATCATGACGAATAACTCAAAAGAACTTTACATCTTTTTGAAACAACCTTAAAATATCGAGTATTATATAAATGCCCAATATGACCGAATAATAAATAAACACACATAAAAGGTACAAAAACACCTCAAATTTTTTTGACTTGCACCAATGACATTAAAATATCGTGACAAATAACAGAACAATATTTTGCTTCTTTCGTAACGGCCCAAATATTCCCTAAATGAGCAAAATGACCGAAAAATCAAGAAAAAAAATAAACAAAACAAAAAATTCCTCAATTTTTTTTGACTTGCTCTATGAGCTTCGAATATCATGACGAATAACAGAAAGAAACTTCACTTCTTTTCGTAATTTCCTGAAAATGATCAAATATCACGTACATGCCATAAAATGCCAAAACATGAAGAAACAAACATAATCAATACAAAAAGCTCCTCAAAATTTTTTTGACTTGCACCAATGAGCTTAGAATATTGTGACGAATAATACAATAAAAATTTGCTTCTTTTTCGTAACTGCCTGAAAAATGACTGGATACTATGTAAATTCCCCTACATGACTGAAAAATGTAGAAATACACATACAAGATCCAAAAATGCCGTAATTTTTTAAACTTACACCAATGACCTTAGAATATCCTAAAAAATAAATCAACAATAACTTACTTCATTTCGTAACTACCAAAAACTGCCCGACTATTACGTAAAAACTCCAAAATTATCAAAAAATCAAGAAACAGACATCCACAATATAAAAAATGTCTTAGAATTTTTTAGACTTCCAACAATGGCCTTAGAATATTGTGATGAATAATAAAACAAACTTAATTCTTTTCGTAATCGCCCGAAACTAGTCGAATATCCTGTAAATGTCCTAAAATGGTCGAAAAGTCAAGAAACACACATAAAAAGTACAAAAACAACTAAAATTTTTATTTGACTTACACCAATGATTTTAGAATATCATGAGGAATAACACAACAAAACATTCGACTTTTTGTAACAGCTTGTAAATAGATGAATATTACATAAATCCTCTAAAATGGCCAAAAAAATAAGAAATACACATAAACAGTACAAAAAACCTTAAACATTTCAACTTGAAGAAATGACATTAGAATATCGTTATGAATAAAAGAACAAAAGTTTACTTCGATTCGTAACTATATGAAAATGACCGAATATTACGTTAATTTTCCCCAAAATAGATGAAAAAAAAATAAAAGCACACATAAACAATATAAAAAAAACTTCAACAATATTTTGAGTTGCACCGATGATCTTAAAATATCATAAAGAGTAAGAGATCAAAAGTTCACTTCTTTTCGTACCTACCCAAAAATGGCCGAAAACCAAGAACCACACATAAATACTAAAAATACCCTCAAAACAATTTCTCCTTGCACCAATGACCTTAGAATATCGTGATGAATAACAGATCAAAACTTTACTTCTTTTTCGTAATTGCCCGGAAATGGCTATTATTATATAAATGCCCTTAAATGCCGAAAAATCAAGAAACACACTAAAACCATACAAAAAACACCTCTAAAAAAATTCTACTTTCTCTAATGACCATAAAACTGTAACATCTTGTAACTACTAATATCCAAGAATAAGCTTAGAAACTAAAAATAATCAATTTTGGAAAGAATAGGAAATTTTGGACAATTTCCTAAGTTAAGAAAGTGAGTTTTGGTCATTTTAAAATGACCATAACTTCTAGCTCATTATGATTTAGAGACAGTTCTTTATATGGTTGGAAATCCCTTGGAGAGGTCTTTCTAACAACTCAAAGTTTGCGCAGTTGCAATATCGTATGAGGGAGATAATCCTATTGGAAGTTGGGATGTTGGGTTGAGGAAGGTCCCAATCTGGATTTTAGTAAAGGAAAACTTGTCATTTCACCCAATTATTTCCAAATTTGTTTTAAAGTTAGACTTAATTCAGTTTTAGAAAACCAAATCACGCTTAGGCCTTGGCAGAAAAGAGAAGAGAATGAGATAAGGAGAGAAAAATCTAGAATCCATCAATAACACTAAGGTTTCGCGAGTGAAATTCGTCGGAGGTGTTTTCATTGAGGTATGTGAGATCTTTCTGTGTTGGGTTAGTTCACCCACACACCAATTTGTTTAATTCAGAGAAATTTGAATAGATTTAATGATATGAACATTGAAATACTTAACGAACAATTGTTAAATTCTTGTTGGATGATTTGTAGTATGATTTAGTAGATTGGATTCGTGTTTCCAGGTTGCTTTATGGGTCTTGAGGTTATTATTTATCCTAAGTTATTGGGGAATGATCCATGGGAGTTTAGAAGGTTTAGGGTTGAAAAACAGAGAAGAAAAGATGAAGATCTTGACTGACAAGCCCTGGGGTGCCACGCCTGCCAATGCCCTTCAGAGCAGGCTCTGTCTGACAAGGCCTGGTGAGTCGCGCCATCCATAGCCTCTCAGGACAACATCTCTCTGTCAATTTTTCGCTCCCGCGCCCCTCTGAGCGTCAGGGTTGCCAGGAGACACTATTTTTGCCACTGTCTCTTCGTACCAATTCCTACGTGATGTATCTACAATTCTTTATTGATTCTAATGATCTAAGTTACATCTAAACATCATGAAATCATCCATAAGAATGAATCACGAAACTTTAATCCATAATTCAATTTAAGTAAAGTAAGGATTAAATTAAAGGAAGTTAAGAAGTCAAGTCTAAAGCTATGACGTAAGTTAAAGTAAAGTATCTAAGAGCCTTATTTAAATTTTTTAACTTCGTTTCAAGGCTCAACCTTGGAGTTAAATAAAGAGTAAAAGTTAGCTTTATTTAAAGAAGTATAAGGGAACTATGAATTTCCTAAAGAGTTGATTAAGATCAAAAGTTTCAAGTCAAGGAAAGAGTAAAGAGTTGTGTCCATTTCTCATAAGATATAAGGGAACTAATTGTTCCTTAGAAAGTTTATAAATGTTTTTTTTTTTCATGTAACTTAAGAGGAAACTAAGATTTCCCAAAACATTTTTGAACAAGAAAAGGGAACATTGATTCCATGAGAGCTTTTAAAGCTAAGTGTTGAGCAATTATCTAAACCCAAAGAAAGCAAGTTATTTTAAAAGCATGAGCTAAAGTATATTGTGGGAGTAGTATTGAGCATCTATGTAGGGATAAGAGTTCATATTAACTGAAGTCCCCATGTAAAAAATGTAGCCATCATGGGTGTTATGGGTCATACTTTTTGGATGATCACGTAAGTTAAGCTAGTGGATCTACTAAGTTAAGTAAGCACCAGTACTGATGGCAAGGTATAGGATGGTCCTTGGTAGCGTGAGCTAAAACTTTGTATCATTACTTAGGCTCACAGTGATGGTTTTCGGTTTGAGAATCTCCCACAGAATTTATACTACTTTAAATGAGTAAAGTTAAGTTTGTTATTGTTATATTATAATGAACTAAGATTTTTTTCAATTGCTTTAAAGTTTTATTTTTATTTATAACTCTTTTTTTTATTCCTTATATATATTGAGTTGACTCCCCACGAGTTGAGCAGAGCCAAGGTAAGTGTTTCTCCTCACTCCTTTCAAGCTTAACTTAATTAGCATTCCAACTCGCATACTCGTACATACAATATATTGATGAATGTTGGCCTGTATCGTCTTATGATGAAGACGCAGGTTACCTAGATCAACATCCAGCGCACTGTTGATCCAGTTTGAGCACTGAGAGTTAGTGGTGAGCCTCTTAGCATTCCGGAGGATCCTTTTTATGCTTTGCAGTCTTTCAATTCCAGAATATTGTGGGGTCTGTCCGAATATTCATCATAGTATTATTATTAGGCTTCATAGACGAATAGTTAGTATTCCAATTAAGTCTCTTCTATTTCAGATATTAGATTTGAGACTGAAGTCCCATTTTGTCCAAGATGTTGAATTAAGTTAATTGTGAAGATGTTCTTGTTTTAATATTGGGTTAAGTATTCTTGTAAGTTCAGTAACCAGGACAAGGGTTCACTCAAGGCCAGCAATGGTCATTGGATGTCAGCCACGTCCAGGGTGTAGGCTCGGGGCGTGAAAAAATGATATCAGAGCAAAAGGTTCAAGAGTCCTAGGGAGTTTATGAAGCCGTGTTTTATAGAGTCTTAGTCATTGGTGTGAAGAGAGCCACATCTAAGATTAAAAGGTTACGACATTTAGGAATTTCTCACTTCCTTTATCTTCCTTTTTCATGTGATACATTTTATCTCTAAAAAGTCTATATCTAATTCGTGCTTGCACGTGTTTAGGATCATCATGCCTCCACGAAGAACAGTCAAAGGTTGTTTACTTAAAAGAAATGTAAAGGAGTCGGAGGTACTCAATGGACCAAATGTGCAACCTCAAGGAGAGGTCACCAATGTTGAGTTCTGTGAGGCTATCGACATATCAAGCCAAGAGATGACTAACCAAGTTTGTCAACAGAAAGGAGTTCGACGGAAAGAGGCTGACATCTCCAGGATTTGTGAGTTCCTGAGAATGAATCCTCCCAGTTTCACGATTCGAGCACTACTAAGGATCCAGAAAATAGTGTGGAAGATTTGAAGAAGGTTGATGTGATGCCTATGGTTGATACGGAAAGGGTTGAGCTAGCTGCGTATCAACTGAAAAATGAGGCTAGGACTTGGTTTGACAAGTGTAAGGAGGGCGGATATGAGGATGCACCACATCCAAGCTGGGCATATTTCGAAGAGGCTTTCTTGGGGCGGTTCTTTTCTGAGAACTGAAGGAAGCAAAGGTACGGGAGTTCCTTACTTTGAAATAGAAGGGGCATGCACCATCATATGCTAGTTCACCTGCACCCAAAAACAAAGTTAAGTATGATGGACAGAATTCGCTAAAACTTTAAGGCTAGGCCAACACAATCCCAAGGTAGTGTTGCACATAGAGGTAGTTGGGCTACTGCATGTGGTAGGTGTGGTAGGAACCACCCACATAAATGTCATGATGGCAGTTAGGCTTCTATAGTTGTGGTCAAGAGGGTCACTTCATGAAGGAGTGCCCTAAGCACATGCAAGGTAGTGGAAATCCTGGTAATGACGCTCAGTTTTCATCAGTTCCTCCACCAGAAAGGGCTGCACCTAGAGGAGCCACTTCTTGTACTAGCGGAGGGTAAAACTATATCTATTCAATCATTATCCGCCAAGAGCAAGAGAATTTTCTAGATGTTTTCACGGGTATGACCAAAGTCTTTAATTTTTATGTATATGCTTTGTTAGACCCAAAAGCAAGTTTATGTTCTGTAACTCCCTATGTTGCAAATCAGCTTGAGATTCTTCCAGAGAAACTTTGTGAAATCTTCTGTGTTTCTACTCCTGTTGGAGAGTCTATTCTAGTGGAAAGAGTCTATCGTGATTGCCTATCTCTATCAATCACAAGAACACCATGATTGACCTAGTGGAGTTAGACATGGTAGATTTTTATGTCATTCTAGGTATGGACTATCTCCATGCTTGTTATACGTCAATAGATTATAGAACTCGAGTTGTCAAGTTTCAAATTCCTAATGAGCCAGTCATAGAGTGGAGTAGTATTTCATCAGTGCTCAAGAATCATTTTATTTCATACCTTAAGGCGAGGAAGTTAGTTTCAAAATAGGTGTATCTATCACTCAGTACGAGTAAATGACTTGAGTCTTGAGGTACCTTCCATTCAGTCAGTTCCTACAGTAAAAGAGTTTCTAAAGTTTTTCCTAATGATCTCCTTGGAGTCCCTCCTGAGAGAGATAGACTTTAGCATAGATATTCAAGATACTCATCTTATCTCTATTTCTCCATATTAAATGGCACCAATAGAGTTAAAAAAGTTGAAAGAGTAGCTAAAAGAATCTGTTAGATAAAGGTTTTATTTGACAAAGTGTCTCACCTTGGGGTGCTCTGGTCTTATTAGTGAGAAAGAAGGAGTGTTTCCTTAGGATGTATAAATACTAATGCAATTTGAATAAGGAGACCTCAAGAATAAGTATTCTCTTCCAAGGTAGATGATCTTTTTGACAAGCTTCATGGTGCTTCTTACTTCTAGAAAATTGATCTTAGATCTGGATACCATCAATTAAGAATTAGAGAATGTGTCATTCCAAAGACAACCTTTAGAACCAGATATGGACATTATGAGTTTTTGGTTATGTCTTTTGGTTTAACAAATGCACCAACAACATTCATGGATCTTATGAACAGAGTCTTCAAGTATTTCTTAGATATGTTTGTTATGGTATTCATTGATGACATACTAATATATTAAAGGGATGATGAAGATCATACTAGTCGCCTCAGGATAGTACTTCAAACTTTGAAAGAAAAGAGGAGTTAGCTAAAGATGTGCACAAACTTGCAAGACCGGGAGTCAAAGTTATCGATTCTATAGAAGGAGGGATAGTGGTAAATAATGAGGCTGAATCATCACTAGTGTCTGAGGTGAAAGAAAATCAAGACGAAGACCCCATTTTTCTACATTTTAAGGTGAATGGTCATAATCAAAGAGTATTGACATTTGAACAAGGGGGAGATGGTGTGCTAAAGTACCAAGGTAGGTTGTGTGAGTGCCTAGTGTGGATGGACTCCAAGAAAGGATCATGGAGGGGGCTCATTTCTCCATATATTCCATTAACTTGGGTTCCACTAAGATGTACCGCGATTTGAGAGAAGTATATCGGTGGGAAGGTATGAAGATGGACATTGTTGAGTTTGTTGCCATGTGCCTCAATTGCCAGCAAGTGAAAGTAGAGCACTAAAGACCTGAGGTTTGGCCTAGAATATACATATTTAGGTATGGAAGTGGGAGATGATTAAATGTACTTCATCACAGGCTTGCCAAGATCCCGCAGACAACATGATCCTAATTGGGTGATTGTCGATAGAATGACAAAATCAGCCAAATTTTTGCCGGTAAAGACTACCCATTGGGCCGAGGATTATGCTAAGTTGTACATTCAAGAAGTAGTAAGACTTAATGGAGTTCCGGTCTCCATTATTTCAGATAGAGGTGAACAATTTACTGCTAAGTTCTGGAAGTCTTTCTAGAAAGGTTTGGGTTGGAAGGTGAACTTAAGTACTGGTTTTCATCCTCAGACAGACGGGCAAGGAGAGAGTACTATATTGACCTTAGAAGATATGTTGAGATCTGGAGTGATTGATTTCAAAGGGAATTGGGATGATCACATACCTCTCATTGAGTTCGGTTACAACAATAGCTATCGTTCGAGCATCCAAATGGCTCCATACAAAGCTCTTTATAGGTGAAGATGCAAATCTCCTATTAGGTGGTTCAAAATTGGTGAAGCAGGGTTGAAAGGACAAGATCTATCTCACCAAGCTATGGATAAAGTAAAAGTGATTCAAAAGAGGTTGAAGACGACACAGTCACTAAAAGTCTATACAGATGTTAGAAGAATGTCACGCCCGGAATCTAGACCCCGGATGAGACAGGCATCGTTAACCTCTCAAAGGTCGCAGACAAGCCTCTTCGTAGCTTTCATCAAATCATACAGTTAAGTTTTGCAGAAAATTAAAAAAAATAATATACTAATGAAGTATACCTAGACTTCATACTTTATGATTTATAAAAACATATGATATTTTAAAATTGTCCCATCATATATAGAAAGCATTTAAGAGTGCAAATCTGAACTTAGCCAATAATAGTTAATATGCCATATAGGTCTTATTACAAAAATATCCAAAGAACATAATGGAAATAGAGTATTCTTAAAACTACTTAAAATCTACGTAATCTAGAATATGAAAGATATCATCCCCAAACATGAGGACCTACTAAGATTTCCAGAAAAAGTTCCAAGCTTCTTCAAGTCGACCTCCTTAAGCTTCAATAGCCGAAACCTACAGTTGTAGTAATGTAAGGTAATGGGTTTTAGCACGCCACATGTAATAAGTATGGGTATATGAACATAACACATAGGGATATGCATGAAAAAATATCATTTATCATTCTTTAGAAAACATGCTAAGTCATATGAAAGTCTTCAATGCACATACCATATAACATATACAAGTAACGATTCCATCACTTAAAGCATGATCATAATCGAAGGCATATTCTCATAAAGTCACGTTCACAATTCATATTCAATAAATCATACAAACATAACATACAAAACACTTACCAGTGATCCCATTCCATACCTACAAGTGGAATGGTCATGTGAAGCCCCATAACCCCACATAACAAAGTAGAAAGATAGGAGACCATAAGTAAAGCCTTGCTTCATATTACAATATAACTCAATAACATATTCATTATAATATCCAACTTTGGTGTTAGAGTAACATCATTTATCATAAACATATATCTTTCACATCATCATATTACTTAAGAACAATCTCCTAGGACTTCCCTTAGAGTCAATTTGTGCAATGTCTAGGTAGCGTCCCATACAACTACCTATACTAAGCAAACACCTCAAGTCACCCTAGTCAACAGTCATTTACTTGTGTTTTGTTTTACATGAGGGAACATACGCATTAACCTACATAGACCATGTGAGCTAAACATCGAATCCGGTGTCTTTCCCACACCGAAAAGAGGTGGTCTACCGCCAAAGTAGAATCGAACATGACATAACTTTCTAGGTGGATCCACTAGATGGTATCCTATGGTGGCAACATAGTTCAAGAACTAGGATATGTATTAGAGATCCATAGTTCCACATTACATGGTAGCCTCAATCTCATGAGAATCATTGTGAACCTACCTTCCCCTAGGGAAGGGACACTTCCCATATCTAGTTCATCGGTGCTTAGCTTAAGTCCTTTTTCTTGAAATAACCTTTAATTTGTTTTTCATAATAAGCTTATCATAGGTCCAAGGACATTATATCCTATAACATGATCATGATCTCTTTTGGATTAGATGAGAATTGTCCTTTCACCGTAACCTTTCTTTTGTGAGATAAACATAACATAATCACCTTGATAAAACATACAATGGATATCATAAACTTGCATATTATTGTTCTTATCATGATCTCACAATTTACATTTTCATAGCCAGCATATTCTCATATCAACATCATACATACTTTTCATGACATGTCATCACAACTTATAGGCTAACATAAACATCGTAGAGTAATAACAATTTTAGAAGACTTAACTCTTGTATCCAAGAACCTTATTCATCATGCGATATTCATAATAATACTAAGTGAAATACTCAATGACATAATCAATAACAACTCATAAAATCTTGTACAAGATCAATACATACCATAGGAGAGGGTAATCAAGTCATAAAAGGGTTCACTCAAACTTTAAATTCTAACCCTACGTTTTCATGTTATCAAACACTACAAACATCCCATTCGAAACCATCACACAGAGAAATTTCATGTATCACACGACATTCAAACATAATTAATAAATTACTCAACAATTCATGCGAAATTAGATATAGAAAATGTTTAATTTTCATTAAAAATCGTAAATCTAAGGTTAGGAAGAAAATCCATATCGTAGAATAAAATCCTAGTATTTGAAGTCCTTGAAAACTTATCTTGAAAGGATCACTTGGGAAAATGAATACCAAAAGTGAAAAACCCATACCTTATAGATGAAGAATCCACGAAATATTGATTGGAAACTTCGAAACCTTCGTCTTGTTCCTTAGGTTTTTCTTGTTCTTCAATGGAGTTTGGGAAAAGAGACCGTTCTTGAGAGATTAAGAGAATTTAGTTTGATTATGATTTAGGAGTAAAATTTGGTCTAAAACTTACATAATATCAATATATATACTTCTCAATAATTACCCTAAAGACCCTCCACATAAATTATCTAAAACGCCCCTCCTAAATTGACTACAACTAGTAGAACGATTTGACTTAGGGTCTCAGTTTTTTACTAGGATTTAAATTAATTAATTAAATTGATAATTTAATTAATTAAGTTATATATGGTAATTAATAAAGTACCCTAAGTCATTAGTACCATAACCAACAAGGTTAGGTACTAGGATGTTTCTTTAGTTAGTTACTCGGCTAGGGTACTTGATTAGGTCTTAGGTTGTCGAGTACACTTGTTAGCTTATTTTTGTTTTTCCTAGGTAATTTATCTAGTTAGGTAAGTTATTTAGGTCCTCTTACTGGTTAGTAGTCTTGTCCCTATGTGGCTTTGACCGTCGTGTGCCTGCCCCCTAACTGCCCTTACCGAATCGGTTGGGCTTGTCTTCTTGTCTCTCGGCCGGCAGCACATGTGCTTCTGCGCCCTTCTTGTTGTCCCAAGTATCCTTACTATGTCCTTGGGCACTTCTTAATCTACATGATCATTTTAAATGGTTATGTGTTATGGTATCTAGGCTTGACACTTGGATGTCTCGTACCTAATGTGTTTGCTGATTGATTATGAATTTTAGCTAGGGTCTTCATTGCAGGTATACTTCCTAAACAAGCTTGGATTAGGGCATTTGAACATCAAGGTGTATTCTATGATTTATTAATTCATAGATATTGGCTTACACCCTTTTAGCCAATATTCTCTAACATGCCTAATATTACTCAATAATGGAAATTGGGATGCCTATGTATTCCAATACATATTCTTAAAACCTAATAGGCTCTTCACTAGACAAGTACATTCAATGAAATGTTAAAGAGAAGTCTGTTAGAGTTTGAGGTGGACAATTGGATATATCTTAAGGTTTCACCCATGAAGGGGTTATGAGGTATGGTAAGAAGGGGAAACTTAGTTCCCGGTATATTTGACCTTATAGAATATCTAAGAGAGTTGGCAATGTAGCTTATGAGTTGGAGCTACCACCACAATTAGAAGTAGTTCATCCGGTGTTTTATGTATCCATGTTAAAGAAGTGCATGGGTGATCTATCATTAATAATACCAACTGAGAATGTTGGGATTAAGGATAGCTTATCATATGAAGAGATTCCTATTCAAATTTTGGATTGCCAAGTTCGCAAGTTGAGAACAACAGAAGTTGCATCAATCAAAGTCCTCTTGAGGAATCACATTGTTGAAGAAGCAACTTGGGAAGTTGAGAAGGATGTGAAGAAGAGATATCTACATCTTATTGAGTCCGGAGAGGATGCAGATCAAGGTACTGATTCTCTTCTTAGTACTTTATGAACCATGAGTAAACATGATTGTTGTTTACTTTTGGACTGTTAAATGTTGAACTTGATGTTACTATCTTGAGCATAATGGATGAAATCTTATTAGAGGATGAATGTTCCCAAGGGGGAGATATTGTAACATCTCCTAACTGGTAATAGTCAAGAATAATCTAAGAAACTAAAAATAATCACTTTTGGAAAGAAAAGGAAAAATCTGGAAAATTTTCTAAGTTAAGAAAGTAAGTTTTGGTCATTTTCGAATAGTCATATAATCTAGATCAGGATGAGTTAGAGCCAGTTATTTACATGGATGGAAAGTCCATGGAGAGTTCTTTCTAACATAGGTAAGGTAAGTTTGCAAAATTTCAATATTGTATGAGGGAGATATACTTATCAAAAGTTGGGTTGTTAGGTTGAGAAAGGTCCCAATCTGGATTTTAGTAAGGGTAAACTTGTCATTTCACCCAACTACATCCAAATTTGATTTAATGGTTTATTAGGAGTAAAAATAAGACTTAATTCAGTTTTAGAAAACCAATTCATGCTTGGGTCTTGGGAGAAAAGATAAGAGAAGGAGAAAACGAGAGAAAGATCAAGAGTCCATCAACAATGCTAAAGTTTCGCGAGTGGAATTCGTCGGGGGTGATCCCTTTTGAGGTATGTCAGATCTTTATATGTTGGGTTAGTTCACCCACATACCAATTTGCTTAATTCAGCTATGTTTGAATAGATTGAATGATGAACATTGAAATTCTTGATAAACAATGGTTAAATTCTTGTTGGATGAGTTGTAGTATGTTTTTAGTTAATTTGGTTCACGCTTCTAGGATGATTTTTTGCGTCTAATCTATTGGTATTTATGTTATTAGTGATCCTATGTGATTGGGGAAAGATCCATGGGAGTTTAAAAAGTTTAGAGGTGGAAAACGGAGAAGAAAAGACGAATATCCCATTTTATTGGCCCTGGGACGCCGCACCTGCTAGATACTCTCCGGACAGGCTCTATCTAGCAGGGTATAGTGCATCGTGCCATACAGAGCATCTCAGGACAGCTTCTGGTGCCCGCGCCCCTAAAAGCGCCAAGGTTACCTTGAGACCAAATTTTAATTCCGTCTCTTCGTACTAGTTCCTAAGTGATGTACCTATAATTCCTAATTGATTCCATAACTCTAAGGTACATCTAAACATCAAAAAATCATCCATAATAATGAATCATGAACCTTTAATAATTAAATTCAAGGAAAGTTAGGATCAAAGACAAGGAAGTTAAGAAGTCAAGTCTAAAGCTATGAAGTAAGTTAAAGTAAAGTTTCTTAATGTTTCCAACAGCCTTATTTAAAAGTTTTAACTTTATTTACGGCTCAAAATTTGATTTAAATAAAGAGTAAAAGTTGAAATCTTTCCTTCAAAGAAATATAAGTGAATTAAGTATTCCCTAAAGAGTTGATTAAGATCAAAAGTTTTGAGACAAGCAAAGAGTAAAGATTTGAGTCCATTTCTCAAAAGATATAAGGGGACTAAGTATTCCCTAGAAAGTTCATAAATGTTTTTTTTTCATTTAAGTTAAGAGGAAAATAAGATTTCCCAAAAGAGTTTTAAATAAGAAAAGGGAGCATTGATTCCAGGAGAGATTTTAAAGCTAAGTGTTGAGAAGTTATCTCAACCTAAAGAAAGGAACTTAATTTAAAAGAATGAGCTAAAGTATATTTTGGGAGTAGTGTTGAGCACCGATATGGGGATAAGAGTTCATATTAACTCAAGTCTCTATGTAAACCATGTAACCATCATGGGTGTAAATGTTTCATACTTTTTAGATGACCACACAAGTTAAGCTAGTTGATCCACCAAGTTAATGAAGGCCCTATACCGATGGCAAAGTATAGGATAGTCCTTGGCAGCGTGAGGTAAAACGTTGTAGCATAACTTAGGCTCATAATGATGGTTGCCGGCTAGAGAATCTTCCACAGAGTTATACTACTTTAAATGAGTAAAGTGAAGTTCATTATTGTATTATTTTTATGAACTAAGATTGTTTCAGTTGCTTTAAAGTTTTATTTATATTTATAGAGCATGTGTTTTACTACATTATATGTATAGAGTTGAGTCTCCATGAGTTGAGTAGAGACAAGGTAAGTGTTTCTCGTAAGTACTTCCAAGCTGAAGTTATGTTAGCATTTCAACTTGCATACTAATACATTCAATGTACTGATGCAAGTTGGCATGCATCGTCTTATCGTAAATTTGATGTCATTCTTAGTATGGACTGGAGCCATGCATGTTATGCCTCAGTTCATCGTAGAACTCGAGTTGTAAAGTTTCAGTTTCCTAATGATCCAGTCTTAGAGTGGAAAAGTAGTTCAACAGTGCCTACTTGTCATTTCATTTCCTACCTTAACGCAGGGAGGTAAGTTTCTAAGGGGTGTGTCCATTAGATGGTCATAGTTAATGACTCTAATGTTGACATACCATTGATTAAGGTATTTTTAATAGTAAAAGAGTTTCCAAAAGTCTTTCTAGATGATCTACCCAGAGCGCCGCTTGAGAGAGACAGACTTAAATATAGATATACTTCTAGATATTCATCCTACATATATTCCGCCAAATAGAATGGTACGATCAGAGTTGAAAGAGCTTGAAGAGCAGTTGAAAGATCTCATTGATAAGGGCTTTGTTAGACCAAGTATCTCACCTTGGGGAGCTATGGTCTTATTTTTTAGAAAGAAAGATGGTTACATTAGAATGTGTATAGATTATTGCCACTTGAACAAGTTTACCATCAAGAACAAATATCCTCTACCTACAATTAATGATATTTTTTATCAACTTGAGGTACCACTTGTTTCACTAAGATAGATCTCAGATCCTACTACCATTAGTTAAGATTAAGGGAATGTGGTATTCCAAATACATCCTCAGGAATTGTTATGACCATTATGAGTTTATGTTCATCTTGTTAGGTTTAACCATTGCATCTGCAAAGTGCATGGACCTTATATATAGATTATTCAAACCTTACTTAGATATATTTGTTATCGTCTCCATTGATGACATACTTACTATTCGACGAATGAAGAAGATCATGCTTGTCATCTCAGAATAGTTCTCCAAATTCTAGAAGATAGAGAGTTGTATGCTTATTTCTCTAAGTGTGAGTTTTTTCTTGAGTCTACGACATTCTTAGGTCACATTTTGTCTGGAGAGGGAATTAAAGTCGATACTCATAAATAAAGGCAATGCAAAATTGATTGAGGCAATGAAAAATTGACCTAGAACCATAGTTACAACTAATATTAGGAGTTTCTTAGGTTTGTCTAGCTATTATAGAAGGTTCATAAAGGGGTTCTCATTTATCTCATCCTTTTTTTCCAAGTTGACTCTAGAAAAATCAAGTTTCAATAGTCTGAAGCTTGAGAAAAGCTTTCAGGAATTTAAAGGGAGGTCGACTACTTCCCTAGTGTTAACCTTATTAGAAGGAAGGCAAGTTTTTTTTTGTATATTATGATGTTCATAGAGTTTGTTTGTATTTTGTATTAATGAAGCATGGAAAAGTTATAGCTTAGGCCTCTAGATAGTTGAAAGTTCATGAGAGGAATAACCCAACCCATGTTATATAGTTGGTTGCCGTGGTATTTTCTTTATAGATACGGTGCCATTATCTTTACGGTGTTCATGTGGATGTGTTCACTGATCACAAGATCCTTCAGTATGTGTTTACTCAAAATGATCTTAATCTCAGACAAAAGTGGCGGTTATAATTATCAAAGATTATGACATGAGTATTCTTTATCACCCAAGTAAAGCTGATGTTGGTTCTAATACATGAGCAGGTTCTCTATGGGTAGAACAACCGATTTTGAGGAAGATAAGAAAGAACTAGCAAAGGATGAGCACAGACTTGCATGCCTGAGAGTCCGAACAGTGGATTCCACATAAAGAGGAGCAGTGGTGACGAATGGGGATGAATCATCATTAGTGTCAGTTTTAAAGAGAAGCAGGATTAAGACCCAATTTTGCTTGAATTAAAGGCAGATGCTCATAAGCAAAAGGTAATAGCTTTTGAACAAGGGGGGATGGTGTATTGAGGTATCAAGGTAGATACTGTGTACCACAGGTGGATTAACTCTAATGGAGTATCATGGAGAAAGCTCATTGCTCCAGATATTCCATCCATCCGGGTTCCACAAAGATGTAGTGCAATTTGAGGGAAGTTAATTGGTGGAGTGGTATAAAGAAGGGCATTCTAGAGTTTATTGCTAAGTTCCCGAATTGCAAAGTTTAGAGAGGTATGTATCACTATATAGAACTTCTGATATGGAAGTGGTAAATGATTAATATTGATATCATTACAGGTTTACTAAGGCCTTGCAGGCAACATGATTCTATTTGGGTGATTGCCAATAGAATGACAAAATCAACACACTTTTTGCTGGTAAAGACTATCTATTTGCAAGAAGATTATTGTAAGTTGTATGTCCAAGAGGTGGTAAAGACTTCATGGAGTTCTCGTCTCTATCATTTTAGAAATAAGTGCGCAATTTACTGGAATATTTTGGAAGTCATTCCAAAAAGGCTTCGATCCAAAGGTGAACTTAAGTATTGTCTTTCACCCTCAGACCTTAAAGGATATTTTGAGGGCTTGTGTGATTGATTTCAAAGGTAACTGGGATGATCACCTACCGCTTATTAAGTTTTCTTACAACAATAGTTACCACTATAGAATCCAAATGGCTTCTTATGAAGCTCTGTATGGGAGAAGATGTAGATCTCCTATTGGATATTTTGAAGTTTGTGAAGTAGGGTTAATAGGACCAAACTTAGTTCATCAAACTATGGAGAAGGTGAAAGTGATTTAAGTGAGATTTAAAAAGGTGTAGAGTCATCAAAAACCCTACACTAATATTAGGAGGATGGAGTTAGAATTTAAAGTAGAAGATTGGTTATACTTAAAGGTTCCTACCATGAAAGATCTTATGAGATTTGTTTAGAAGGGGAAACTTACTCCCCCGATATATTGGACCTAACAGAATATTGAAAAAGGTGGTTAATATTAGCTTATGAGTTTGAGACACAACAGGAGTTAGTCGCGGTTCTTCTGGTAATCCACATCTCGCTATTGAGGAAGTGCATGGGCGATCCTTCATGATCATAGCAACTGAAGATATTGGGATAAAGGAGAGCTTATCTTATGAAGAGATTTCAGTCCAAATTCTAGATCGCCAACTTTTCAAGTTGACGACTATGGAAGTAGCTTAGGTCAAAGTCCTTTATAGAAATCAATTTGCTGATGAAGCTACTTGAACAGCTAAGGAAGATATGAATAAGAAATATCCTTTGAGTCCAGAAAAGTTCCAAATTAAGGTGCTAACTATCTTCTTAGTACTATTAAATTTATAAGTTAGCATGTTGTGTTTTCTTTGCTTATTGAATTTTTAAACTGTATCTTTGCTATTACGCCTAATGTAAGGCCAAAATATATATTTTTAATCATATTGCCTCAAATTTATTATTTATATTTGTCCTTTTTGAGCATGAATTTTTTGTAAAAGCTAAATAGTGTATTTTATTTGTAGGAGTAAATTAGTGTAAACTGGAAGAAGTTTAAAGCTAAAACGAATTAAACATAAGAGGTTAAACAAGGAAATAAGGCGGGCAGCTTAATGGATTAAATAGAATAAAATAATATGTACATACATATGAAGCACATATGACTAAAAACTTGCGAATTGTAAATGACATCCTATGAAATGTATCAGTTTCTAAAGACACCAATGCTTGAGGCTGCACATCATTGTTTCATGTAGAAAAGAAAAGGAATGGAATTTTGTTTGGTTTTGGATTCCTAATTTGCTTTGGATTCAATTATTTTATTTAGCATTTTCTACGTCTATAAATAGTCCATTGAAATAATTATAGTACATAAATCTATAGGCGGAGATCAATTTGAAGGTACTTTTAAAGAGAAAGTCGTCAATACCTTTTAGGGTTCTTTTCTTCTTGTTGTTTTCTTAGAGATTAGTAGCTAAATGCCCTTGTTATGGGGCTGTAGCTACGAATGAATTGTTGATTATTAAAGGTTTTTTGAATTAATTATTGCTTATCATTGTAAGTTACTTATATATTTTTGTTTTAATATTTAATGCTTGCGCACCATAAGATGAATCTATTATCTAATATTAAAATCGGGAGAGAAGAGATTAGATAGAGAAGAGAATATAGAGATCTCAATCCACCCATTAGATTGAGGTGATTAATGTTCAAGTGTGACTCCCAGACGAACACCTTGCTTGATTATAAAATAAGATGAATTAAAAATGCTCGCCAGTTAGTCTACTTATCCCCGCTTAACAATGTAGTTAGATAGCTAATTGGGTATGCAAGGAGTGGTTTATAACTCGGATCATATCATCAACCCTATACATCAGTAAATTGACAACTGAAATTAGTTCTAAGCCAATAATATGGTACATGAGATTCAATACATGCTGCAACCCTGGGATTTTCCAACCACTGTAAGTAATTCTTTTTTCCTACATTCTTTCCTTTTGGAACTCTTAAATATAAAATTATACTAGCATAATTTATTAAAAATAGTTGATTGACATGTCCTTTGGGTTATGGTTCTCTTAAGAGTCACTATATTACTTGGGCGACCAGGTACACTTGTGTGTTCAATTGGGAGCCACAAGTTTTTGGCGCCACTGCCCGGACTTAGAAATTAACTATTCTTCTAGGTTATACTTAATATTTTGTTAATTTATTACTTTTTTTAATTTGTTTTTTTTCAACAGTTATTATTTTTTCTTTCTTTGAATAAGTCGATATTCTTATTGATATGAATGATTGGGATAAATTGTGGTTGGGTGGTGAAAGTCCTTTATGATTCTTCTTTTATTTTTGATGTTGGTAGGGGTGATTAATAAGAGAATTCAAAACAAGAGGCATTTGAATGTGTAGCCATGTTGGACAAGGTTAATTAAAAAATCACCAGAAAAAAATTTGAATGCACAACAAGGAACAAAGAAACATGGAATTACTAGATAAGCTTGATATTATGCAATTAAAAACTAAAATCCTAACTAAATTAGAAGAGATTGTAATTCAATAAAGAGAAAGTTATGGATAAAGAGAATGAGCCAATATTGGATACACAAAAAAATTCAACTTCTAAAGATTGAAAAGTCTTTTCGTGATGAACTAACATATGTGAAAACCCAACTGATCAAAAAAAGTGTTGAGCTCACACAAGAAATCGATCAGTTTGGCTTAGATATTCATGACTTAGAGGCTCACTTTAACAAAAATATTTGTGGCGTCTTAAGCCGAATTATCAATTGTTGTGGATTATGACCAACTAGTGGAGCAAAAAAGAGGAATTACAACCATTCAAATATGCTTTCTTCCTTAATATCGATGTTAAAAACAGTACAAAAATGAGAATATTGTAAAGAATGTTGCTTTGGAGTTGAGGCAACTTGAATCTCTTTAAAACACTTTTCTATATAATCTAAACTAATGGATGAGTGTCTTGAGGAGGAACAAGGATCCTACATTCTAATGTTTTTTAGTCCACGTAGACAAAACAATATTTCTCACTTAAGGAACAAGAATTGCAAGATGCGACATAAATTACTTGGTTCTTTATCTTAATATCACCTCTTCTTGAGAGAAGCATAAAAATAAATACAAAGTTAGGGGTAAAATTCATAAGTTCAAAGTGAAAAGAAAAGTGTTAAATTTATTAGTGTCGTGTTGCGACGTTAAATTAGGCGCTTATTGGGAGACAACCCAATTTATAGTGTAACTTCTTTTTAAATTCTTATTTTTTATTTTTAGTGTCATTTTTTGTGTTGTTTTTATAAGTTTTTGAGAATTCTGAGTGTCTAAAATTTGGATCTAAGGAGCATGTTTGAGCTTAAGTGTGGGGTAAGTAAGACTCTTGATAAAAATATAGATAACATGCTACGAGCTAGGCCTAAAGGCCTCAAAGAGGTTTCCTAAATGTTGCTTCAAACTTTTATTTGATGCTCAGAGAGGCCCAGCACACGGCAACACGATACAATCAATTACAAAAGAGTTCCAAAATCTGTAAAGATACTCTTGGGATTCAGGAAAACTGACCTTTCATGTTGAATACATAGTACTGAAATTCTAGGGTGCAAAGTGATTAAAATACATGCACAAATCGATTGCCAAAATACATAGGTAATTCAAGACATACAGAAAATTCTTTTCGGATGAGAGTTTCAAATTTAAAAGTGAGGGAAAGTTAAAGGGTTAGGAGTTTAAACCATTTGCTTTTAAATACACGTCCAATTTTATCGATTCGGCTACGTTAGTCACGCTCGCTGAAACACTCGGCGACACGTCGAGTGGTATATTGCCTCGCCAAGTTTTACAGGACCTCCAGCAATTCATGGGTCCAAATGGGGAATCGAAGTCTCCAAACAAGTCAGTGACTCGCCAACTAGATCTTTAGCTCACCAAACTGTACTTTCCAATGCTTTCCAAATTTTAGCCTACACAACCAACACACCATTATTTATCAAACAAAAATGAAAATAAAGAATTTAAGGGTTTTGGGTTGCCTCACAAACAGCGCCTGAGTTAACATTGCGGCATGACGCAAGTCTACCTTTAAACCTTATTCTCGGGGTTGACCATAATGGCACTAGGAATCCCTTACTTTGTTGCGAGTAGAGATAAGGCAATGCATGACCCATGAGTTTTTCGAACAGATGGATAGATCAGGAAGAAGATTAATCATCTGTTTCATCACTTCGATGTTCTCCTTCACCCCGTCCAACACTCTGTCATGCTCACTTATATTTTGAAGAATGTTTGAGAGCATTCCTTCCACCAGTTTGTCCTCATAGTCCATAGACCTTCTTCTTCTCTAATAAGGAGGGATGTATTTATTCTTACTTTTGCATTGGACTTCAATCTTCACTATCTTCATGGCCAACTTATCCATCTGAATCAGTAGTATGGCCAACAAGAAATCCTTTTATACCTATTGGCTCGCTTCAGCCATGTGATCAAGTAGGTGGGGTGCTATCATATATGGTTGTTTTTTAATACCTCATGGAATGAGTTTGTTGTCCAACACCTTGTTTCCGGGACCATGACTTCGGTAGAAACAGTGAAGGATGACTATGTCAGGAATGTCATGAGTTGGGTATTAAGCTATTAGTTCTTTAAGACTTGCCCATGACTCATGGATCAGTGCACCTTCCAATTGTTTGAAGGTTGAGATGCAATCTTACAACATCATCACTTCTTATGGAGGAAACTACATTAGCTCGCAAGTATTTCTCGATACACTGACCTCTTCTATTTTTAAGTACTAAATAGAAAAACACAACTACAAATTAAGTAAGTAAGACTATTACTAACTAGAACAAAATTCAACTTAGCTAAAAATTCTCAATCAACACCACTCACCGGCAGCGGCACAATTTTGACTTGACGTATAATGAAAATTCATCCAATTCTATGTTTCGAAAATCGTCAGTCACTAATATAACTCATACAAGGGTTGGGGTGGAGTTCCAATGGAACAGTTTTTCGATAATAATCAGCCAAGTACAAATTAGTTAAGATTAGTCATAGCTAAAAGACATTTACGATGAAAAACATAACAAATTAAAGGGTGGAACACAAGTGTCAAATATCAAAGGAGCGTTTGTATGCAATAATATACTAAAACAACAAAAATAAGAGATAAGAATATGGAGATGGGATTCTAGTGATGTGATAGGAATATGGGCTCAAATAAACCAACAGATACAAGCTATTGATAGTAAATTGTTTTTAACTTGTGATATAGCTAGACTTTAGTGGGGTAAATTCTCTCTCTCAAGCAACTTACTTCAAATCAAATTGGTTTCTCTAGAAGATTGATTTTCCTTTACTACGATGAGCGTTAGACTTAGCCTATTCACTCTTTCAAGATAAAAGTGTGAGAAAGGTTTTAGGATTCACTCAATAACCACCGACTATCAATTCAGTTGTCTTGGTCTTAAGACCTCTCTCTCAAGCAAGCTAAAAACATGAAAATGAAATCATATTTGCAACTAAGATCTCATTAAATTCATACACCACTACTAAATGAAATTTTAAACAACAAATAAAGCATCATTAAGAAAGACGATCAATAAATTAAACCCATATTCACATAATCGCACCTCCAGAATTGGGTCTTTAGCTAGACATAGTAAAGAGATAGAAATTGATACCAAATGGTGTTTCCATAAACTGAGTACGATAGTAAATGTCTTTACACATATCTACAATGGATTCTTGAATACCCACTTCCAATTTCTTGGAATTGGAAACCTTCAAATCTTCAAAGCTCAAAGTCCAACAAAACCTCTAAGAACTACAGTTGAGAAAGAATCTGAATAATACAGTATCAAATTTAAAATTCTTCTAAAATTTGATACTTAGCTAAAAAAATGAGTATTTTTAGTTTTCAAAAAGTTGTGCTGCAAAGGATCACTCGATGCAGTTAGTCAAGATCGCCGATCAACTCAGCCATCCGCCCTTTTTTGTATCTCCTCACCATCTTACCTTAGCCTTTAGCAGCTTCGCATTCTGTAACTTTAGGCGATGTAGTACTGCTTCGCGAAACTGCTCGGTGAAACGCAATTTCACCTTTTCACCATCAACTTAATTATTTCCTTCAAAGCTCACGACACTGGAACATTAGGAGAGAGAAAGGCCATTCGGCGACTCTGCTAGCGGATTAGGCGATCCTTAGTCCGTCTTTTCATCACTCTTTCAGCTGCCTTGTTCCTTTTTGCTCAATTTGTATCCATGATTTGTATCAACGTCTAAATAGCTAAAACTCAAGATTTTTCATTAGCTTTTGAGACAAAATATGCATTTGAGGACACTGAAGCTAACAAAATATATCCCTAAATGATTCCAAACCATGGATTCATCAACACAAACACACCATTATTTTTAAAACAAACATAAAAAAATAAAGAGAGATTTGGGTTTCCTCACAAGAAGTGCCTTAGTTAACGTCATGGAATGAAACAAGTCCACCTTCAAACCTCATTCTTGCGGTTCGCCATAGTGTCACTATGGAATCCTGCTTGTTGTTGTGGGTTCAAATGCAACAATATTTGGCACATCTGCGTTTCTAACTGCTTGATCGAGATGGAATGGGAGGTAGCTGTCTGGCTTAGGGTTGACACATCTTCTTTCGCTTCCTTTATAATTTTGTTAGACCCCTTAACTTTGCTAATAATACAAGAAAGAATATCCTCAGGACGAAAATCTTCCAAATCATTTGGCTCTTGGCGCTCATGGGGACGCACATACCAATCTTTCTCCTTATTTTTCAAGTTGGGATTTTGATCCCTCCATTCATGGTCTTGATCATTCAAACCTTCATCTCTATTCACACTTGGTTACCACCCTACCTTGAGTAGTTTGAATGATAACCAACACCTTGTTTGGCTAAGAAGTTTACCTCCTTACTGTACAACACTTAAAACTTGGCCTCTTCAAGACTAGCTTACCCGACACCCACGACATGGCAACTTTGAGCACCAGCTTCCATAACAATTTCGACCAAATGTCAAGTTGTGTCATGATGTTGGTCATGTTCTTGTCCCTCTCTTGGAATGTGAGAGGAGATACTTGATCTTCTCAAGTGGTACAAAGCCTTGTTGATTTTTGTCATGTTATCCAAGAGATGCGCCACTATTACATAGGGTTGTTGCATTAAAACTCCTGGAGAAAGTTTCTCAGGAACACCCTTTTTTACCGAGTCAAGGCTCCAGTAAAAATACTGCGGCAATACGTTGTCAGGCAAGCCATGAGTTGGGCATTGGAAAACCAACTTTTTGAATCACAGTCATGTCTCATGAACTGGATCACCCTCTAAACACTTAAATCTTTGGGTGTTGTCATGAATATTCTTCAACTTCGAAGGAGGGAAAATCGCATGTTTGAATATGGTAACCAGCTCCTACCACGGAGTAAGTGATTTACGTGGCAATTAAGCTAGCCACTTGCATTCTTCTCCCATCAAAGAGAATGAGAACAAACTCAAGAATACCATTCTTGGTGATGTTTTTAAAGGAAAACTGTCTGCATACCTCCACGAAATTTTTACTATGCTCATGGGGATCCTCGTGAGCCAAACCACTGAAAATTCCTTTTAGTTGAAAGAGTCGCAACATAGTCCTCGTTATGTAGAACACTGCATTCCCTTTGGCTAGAGTTAAGAGAGTGGCACCAATACCACCCCTGAGATAAGGGCTATTAACATCATTGAGTTTTCCAATGTCATCTTGATGGCCTACTTGTCTGCCATTGCTATCGTCTACACTCATATTTCTTGTTGCAACACACAAAAATGCAAACCAAAACTAAAAATTAAGTTAGTTCACCTATAACCAACTAAAAAAATTCAACTTAAGTAAAAAATTATCAAATAACAGCACAGCCCGGCAGCGGCGCTATTTTGACTTCACGTATTAGGACACTACTTCCAATTCAACTGCCAACAATCTCCAGTAGTAATATAACTCAACCAAGGGTTGGGATCGTTCCCACATGTAGTTTTTTCGATAATTAACAGTCAATGACAAATCATTTCACGTTAGTCATAGCTAAAAGAAATTTACGAATGAAAGCATAATAAATTCAAGGGGCGACACAAGTGTAAAATATCAAATGGGATTTAATAGCTTCTTATCAACTAAAACAATAAAAATAGACATACAAATAAGGAGACAAGATTCTTGGGATGTGATAGGAATATGGGATAAAATAAACAACCTGGTACATGCTATTGATAGTAAATCACAATGAATTTTTGACTGAGCTAGACTTTAGTGGGGTTTACCCATTGTAAAATTGGTTTCTCTAAACCCGCATAAGCCACAATTATGCCTAGCCTTTGCCTTCGCACGTTCACTCACTCGAGATGAATGTGTGGGAGAGGGTTTAGGATTCAATCTCTCAAGTTGAACACACGAAAACCCAATAACCATAGGCTATTGATTCAGTAGTCTTGGTTATAAAACCTCTCTCTCGAACAAGCCAAAAACACGATGATGAAATTATATTTTCAACTACAATCCCATTATGTTCATACACAACTACTAAATAAATCACATTTAAACAAAAAATTAACTATTGAGTAGGAAGACCCAAAAGTAAATGAAACTCATATTGACATAATCACACCATAAGAATTAGGGTTTTTATCTAGGCACGGTCAAGAGATAGAATTTGATATAGATAAGTGTTTCCATCAATTGGGTGCGACAAAAAATATTTGTAAACACGTCAAATATGAAGATTCTTCAATACCCACTTCTAAATTCTTGGAGTTGGAAACCTTCAAATCTTCAACGATCAAGAAAAATGTCTCGTAGAAACTCTAAGAACTAAAACTAAAATTATGAAAAATAAATTTGGTTACCCAAAGTCTATATTTTAAGCTGAGAATTTAAAAATGTATTTATAGTTGTCTAAACTTTTGCTGTGAAGGATCACCCAGTTAGTCGGGATTGTTGATCAACTCAACGGTCCTCCCTTTGGTATATTTTATCGCCTTATTTCTTTAGCCTTCATCATCTTTGCATTTTGGATCATTGGGCGATATAGTAAAACTTTTCAACGATATGTTCACTACTTCATTTCACCACGGTCTTGATCCCGTCCATCTGGGCTTAGCACACAGGAACATTAGGTGAGAAAAACGTCATTTAGAGACTCGCCTTATGGATTATGCGATACTCAGTTTTCTTGCTCCTATTTGCTCAATTGTGTCCATGTGTTGTTTCAAAGTCTAAATACCCGAAACTTAAGGTTTTTCATCAGTTATTGAGACAAAATATGCATTTAAGGACTCTAAATCTACTAAAATATAGCCCGAAATGAGCTTAAATTGTGAACTCATAAATATTCTAATGTCACTAGTGCAAGTCAAAAAAAATTGAGACGTCTTTTGTATTGTTTATGTGTGTTTCTTGATTATTTGGTCACTTTGGGGTATTAACGTAATATTCAGTCATTTTCATGTAGTACAATGAGATGGAAAACTTTGTTATGTTATTCGCCACGATAATTTATGGTCATCGGTGCAAGTCAAAAATTTAATGCATTTTTTGTATTGTTTATGTATGTTTCTTGATTTTTCAATCATTTAAGCGTATTTACATAATTTTTGGTCATTTTTGGGCAGTTTCAAAAAGAAGAAAAGTTTTGTTCTCTTATTCGTCACAATATTTTAAGGTCATTGATTTAAGACAAAAAAAGTTAGCCATTTTTTGTATTGTTTATGTGTGGTTCTTGATTTTTCAATCGTTTATGGGCATTACCTAATAATTGGCCTATTTCGAGCAGTTATGAATAGATGTTATGTATTGTTATGTCATTTGTCACAATACTCTAGGGTCATTGGAGGAAGTCGAATTTTTTAAGCGTGTTTTTATATTATTCATATGTGTTTCTTGACTTCTCATCAATTTTAAGGCATTTACGTAAATTCGGTCATTTTCAAGCAGTTACAAAAAGAAGTAAAGTTTTGTTTAATTATGCTTCACGATATTCTAAGTTCATTGGTGCAAGTCAAAAAATATTTTGAGGCGTCCTTTGTTTTGTCTATGTATTTTTTTTATTTTTCGGTCATTTTGGGGTCTTAACGTGATATTTTTCCATTTCCATGCAGTAACAAAAAGATATAACACTTAATTCTGTTATTCATCACGATAATCTAAGGTCATTGGGGCAAGTCAAAAAAAAATGAGACATTTTTTGTTTTGCTTATGTGTGTTTATTAATTTTAGTCTATTATTCGTCACGATTTTCTAGGGATATTGGTTAAGTTAAAAAAAAATGAGGCATTTTTTATTGTTCATGTGTGTTCTTCATTTTTCGTCCATTTTGGGGCATTTAGTAATATTCAGCAATTTTTGGGCATTTAAAAAAATAAAATTTTGTTTTGAAATTCTTTAGAGGTATTTTCTTAACTTTTTAAGTCTCTTTCATGACTTTTTGGCAATTTTGAGATATTTACGTAATATTCGGTCATTTATGGGTAGTTAGGAAAAGAAGTCATGATATATTGTGTTATTCCTCACAATATTTTATGGTCATTGGTGCAAGTAAAAAAAATTGAGGTGTTTTTTGTTTTGACTAGTTTGAATATTCATGAAAAGAACTAAAGTTTTGTTCATTTATTTGTACCGACATTCTAAGCTCATTGATGCAAGTCGATTTTTTAGACTTTTCTTGTATTGTTATGTGTGCTTTTTGTTTTTTTTCCATTATGGGGGTATTACATAATATCCAACAATTTTTGAAAAGTTACGAAAAGAAGTAATGTTTTGTTCTATTATTCGTCACGATATTTTAAGATTACTTATCCAAGTCGATATTTTTTTAGGCGTTTTTTATATTGTTAAGGTGTGTTTCTCGATTTTCCAGTCATTTTTGGTGATTTACGTAATAATCGGTCATTTTTAGGAAGTTACGAAAAGAAATGAAAAAAATTTCATGATATTCTAACGGCATTTATGCAAATCAAATATAAATTAAGGCATTTTTGAATTGTTTATGTGTGTTTCTTGATTTTTCGACTATTTTGCGGCATTAATATAATATTTGGCAATTTTCAGGCAGTAACGAAAAGAAGTAACGTTTTGTTATTTTTTCATCACGATATTCTTAGGTTATTGGTGCAAGTCGTACTTTATTTTAGGCTTTTTTGTATTGTTTATATTTGTTTCTTGATTTTTTGGAAATTTTAAGGCATTCGCATAATATTAGGTCATTTTCGGGTACTTACAAAAATAAGTAATGTTTTGTTTAGTTATTCGTCACGATATTCTAAGGTCATTGGTGCAAGTCAAAAAAATTGAGGTGTGTTTTGCATTGTTTATGTGTATTTCTTGATTTTTCGGTCATTTGGGTCATATATGAAATATTCGTTCATGTAGGGGCAATTACGAAAAAAAGTAAAATGTCGTTCCGTTATTCGTAGGGATATTCTAAGGTCATTGGTGCAACTCAATAAAAAGTTGAGGAATTTTTCGTATTGCTTATGTGTGTTTCTTGATTTTTCGACCATCTTGGAGAATTCACATAATATTCTATCATTTTTGGGTAGTTACAAAAAGAAATTAGTTTTTTTTTTTGTTATTCTTCACGATATTCTAAGGTCATTGGTGCAAATCAAAAATATTTGGTTCATTTTCTGTATCAGTTTTGTGTGTTTCTTCATTTTCATCCATTTTCGGGCATTTACATAATATTTGGCCATTTTAGGGCAGTTACAAAAATAAGTAAAATGTTGTTCTAATATCTGTCACGATATTCTAAGGTCACGATATTCAAATTATTTAAGTACAAGGTCAGGTCACTAGGTGGCATTTATGTTATATTATACCATTTCTCGACAATTACGAAAAGAAATAATTTTTTATTCATTTATTCGTCATGATATCCTATGGTAATTGGTACAGGTCAAAATTCTTTTGAGGCATCTTTTGTATTTTTTTTTATGTGTTTTACTTGATTTTTGGTCATCTTTGAGCATTTACGTAATATTCAGCTATTTTTCGGAAAGTTATGAAAAGAAATAACGTTTTGTTCTCTTATGTATCAAAATATTCTAAATTCATTGGTTACAAAAAAAAACATTGAGGCATTTTTTGTTGTTTATGTGTGTTTATTGTATTTCAGTCATTTTGGGGTATTTGTGTAGGTAGTTACGAAAATCTAACACCCCAAAATAAATTTCGAACTGAGACTCGAATCATTAAAGAAAACTACCTGAAAATATGAGTGTTATTTTGGTCACTTCCTTATCCAAGCGGATGTAAACATTTTTAATAAGGTTTTAGGAGTCTGAACTGATTAGAATTGATTTCATTTATCCCCAAAAGTGTTTGGGATTTTAAAGAGAGGATTCAAGAAGATAAAAGAGGAAAGGATCAAGCGTTCATCGAGGTTCTTAAGTTTTTTTGCGGATTTTTGCAATGGATTTTATCCTTAATAGGTATGTAAGATTCCATAGTGTTGGGTTCGTTCACCCACACTGTCACGACCCGAAAGCACCTCCTATAAGATAGGGAGAACCCTCGGATCATGACCAGGCGTACTTGACCTTTTTGGGTCTTGTACAAGTCCTTTAACTATTGTTCATTACATAAAACATGAAAAGTAGTGCGAACTTAAAACTTTTCACGACAATTAATATAAAAAAAGGAATTCTTTTATAAATACTTAGAAAATCTCATCATCAAAAGTAACTTAACACATGACATAATATCTTAGGGACAGGACCCTTTACATTGAAAGAAAATACATAATAAGTCTTTAAATAAAGAAACTAATGAAAGGACTATGCCCTCGAATATATGAGGACATACTTTGCCTTGAGAGAAACTTTCCAAAGATTTTCCTTCTAGTCTTAAACCTTACTTTTCACCCATACATATAGAGTAGAGAAACGTAATGGGGTTAGTACAAAACAAATGTACTAAGTATGGCATATGCAAAAACATGCAAAAAGGGACATTTTAGTAAAATAATGTTTCATGCCAAATAATTAGAACATTCATGAATTTTAAAACAAAACATCATTTAACACTTAGAGAAGGATTTTCATAATTTTAATAAAAAGATGAACTTTACAGTAAACTACTCAAAAATTACCGTAAGTTCACTTTTACCTTTACAATGAACTAAAATGACTCCAAAGTAGAGAACTTCCAAGGCATTGCCAATGAGCAGTGAACTCATTTCCGTCAGAGTTTCCCTTACTAAGGTTATCCTAATACTCACTAAGGTAAGGCATGAAGGAAGTAGGCATATGCCTCATTCAATACACACCGAAGCAATCCTCAAGACTGTCACTACCGAAACCTAGACCCTAGACGAGACCGGCATCGTTGACCTCTTAGAGGTCGCAGACAAGCCTACATACGTAATTCTTACTTCAACTAGGTTAAATTTAGCAAAAAATTTGAAATTTTTATTTTCTTATTTCATGATAAACATTTTGAACATAACATCATAGGCGTTCACAAATCAACCATCTAATGTAGAGATAATCAAATGAAAGAAACAATTCATAATTTCATTAAAAGTATTTTGCCAAAACGGCACCAATACAAAGTCTGAAATAAAGGTGGAAAGAAACGCTAGTGGAACATGTTCCACTAGGTAAAGCCTACATCTAAGCTAGATAATAATAGTAGACAGCCTTGAAAGCATGAGGGCCTACCAAGTCCGGATGAAAGCTCCACATCCGGATAGTTGCGACGTCGTACTATAAAATATAACGTCCACCTGTGCCTACACCTAAAAGTAGTTATTTGTATGGAATTAGTACACACTTGTACTAACTATGGGTATATTCAAGCAAACATTAAGGACATGTATGAGAAAGAATAGCTCTTTCCTAACAATATGATTTATGGAAAGTCAAGTCAGTGGACTTGTCAAATTGGGATCAGGAAAGTCAATGGACTTGCCAAATTTGGATTTAGAAAGTCATGCCTTGAGTGTAACATGCATCATCAAATTTATCATTTTGAAAATATCACAAAACATATTTCACATAGCACATATCATAATTCATATAACACATAACGTTGTTCATATAATTCATTTGTATGCCATGAGACATTAGAATCATGGACTTGACATTAAGACTTCCCAAAAATGAGGGCTCAACATATGGGACCTCAATTAGGGAGTCTACTTTAGCAAACACAGAGTCTGCTTCATTCATTCATACGTACTTCATTTCATTTCATTCATGGGCCAGTATAAACACCGACTATACCTAGGATGTAGTTTAAGACTTTCATCGGGTTTGTTGTGCAATGACCAAGAATGACCTAATGTCATTACTTGAATCTAACTCACCTCTTGATTATCCTATATTAGCACTTTTGGTATCATTCGTTTCATTTTGCGCATCATTTGAGGCTGGCCTCATTCATTCATTGGGAACTTTAACTTTAACCGACATAGACTATGTGAGCATCATAAAATCCAATGTCATGAAACCCCACACCAAAAAGAGGTGGAATCAATGGCAAAAGTGACCCAAAACATGCTAGCGTACATGGGAATTGAACCTTGCCAGATCCCTATATTGGAAGTATAGGTTTGAAGACTAGGAGATATAGGGAGCGGCATGCCGGACAGTCTCATCTCATGAGAGTTACGTGAACCTCTGCCCTTCCCGAAAGAAGGCATCACCTCTCATAGCTAGTCTATCGCTGCTTAATATAAATTTCAATTACATTCAACTCATACGTCATGGAAGCAGGCTTCTAGTATTCATAGATCAATAATTGATTTCTATTCATAGGTGAGTACGTTTTTGTTACATTTCTTAGGCTCATATGATATTGCTCTCATCTTTTACATTAGCACATTTGCTCTTCATAATTACTCACCCTTTTTTACGTGAATGTTCATTTCATCATATGTCAATTAACTTGGACTATTTTTTGTTTTACACTCTTACTTAACCCTTGTAGGTTTTCATCATTTCATTACATAATAATCATTTCATCTTATGCCAATGCACTTGACCATTTAGTGTGTTTTACACTCATATTTAACCCTTCTAGGGTCACATCATTTCATTACATACATCTTAGGTTCACTTATTTTTAAACGTATGCTAGACTTATGGGTCTATGCATACAAGCCATGAGGCTTCATTCATAGTTCGTTTAAGTGATTCATATCTTCCTAAGATTATGTAGTACATGACTTACGCATCTTGTATGTGTGCCTAGATCTCGATTTCGATCTAAGTGGGCAGCATTATTCTTGAACATTTAACTCACGTATGACTTATGCATCTATACGGAATTCGGGCAAGAGATCCCGGTTTTCAGATCTTTTGAACAACACTTACATTTTTTTTATTCATTTTGGTTTGATCCATACGGCTTGGGGACCCAAGTTCGAGCCCCAATGCCTTCATTTTATTTTCCCCTTAATTTCTCTCTTAATATATCTCTAAATGGAACTAAGAGGATGTGAGATTGAACCCCCACAACCTCATTTACTTTTTATTTTCATGGCCTTTAAATTCTATCCTTCGGCCGAGGGGTTGTGAGTTCGAATTTTAATTTCTTTTAATTTTTCTCCTTAAATATTCCTAGGAGGTCGTTGGTTCAATTCCCGCGCCTCACATCTCTTTTCTTTCATTCCTTTTGACTCTCCTTCACAACCTAGAGGTCGTGGGTTTGATTCCCACGCCTCACATTTCTTTTCTTTCATTTTCTTTACTCTCCTTCACTGCCTAGAGGTCGTGGGTTCAATTCCCACGCCCCACATTTTATTTTATTTTTATTTTACTCTTCCTTAAATCTGATTGATAGGTGGTGGGTTCGAATCCCACTACTCTCATTTCCTTTTTTTTTTTAAGTTACATTTTCCAGCCAATACCATGGTTCAAATCTCCTTCACCATATTTCTTTTTTACTCCTTTATTTTCATGGATTTTAACATGGTGATGTCACGGTTTCAATCCTCCATGACCTCACTTGTTTTAATTCATTTTTTTCAACATTTTGAACCCTCTTTGCTGACCGAAATTCATCAATCGAAGCTGGAATTTTTTTTTTAATTTTTCAGCATCCTTTCATTAAGTTACACCGTAGTTCTTAGGGGAATTTTGTAGTGCATTTAGCACGTTTTAGGTGCGTTTTCATGGATTCGTTTAGCCAAGATATTATCCCTCAAGTAGGCCACATTTCAACTCATATGAACATCATATTTACATCGACATGTGTACATGAAATATAAAGAACTATCATGCCATGTCAAGTCCTAAACCATGAAAAATAGCCACAGCAACATATACACACACATGTAGTTACATTTTCGGAAACATCAACATAAGTCACAATTCCAAGCATACACATAAACACATAATCATCACGAAACCAAGTTTCATCCCTATTTTTCTACCAGCAAACATAACCAACCTATGATTAAATGGGAGCTAGTGACAGGGATATGCAACAGGGAACAATCCTAGTTTGCGGAATGAATATTCTGAACCTTAAGGGGTCTCTTGGGAAAAGGACCAAGAGAGAAGAGAACCCATACCTTTTTGACATTAAACTCTTGAATTTCTGCCCAAAAATTCACCCAAGAACACGACTAAACCTCATCAATATCAACTCCACTCGAATGACAACCTCCCTTAGCCTAGTGTGTGATTAGTGTTTGTTTTCTTGTGATTTCTTCAAGTGTGAAGAACTTGGTTTATTTTTATACTTTTTTATCTTATTTTGGCAGAGAAATTTTGTGTGAAATAATAAGGGAGATTGACGGTGAAAGTTCAGACATAGACGTGAGAGAGTAGGAGTTATATTAGGCTTAGGAGTCTAGCTTAGGACTTACTCAATTAAGGTTTACTTAATTATTAAAAATCTGATTTTTATTTTATTTTAAATCATATAATGAATAATAATTATTATTTAATTATATTATTTCAATAGCTTAAATAAAAATCACATTCATTCATTGCTTCCAACTAGGTTTGAACCCGGGTGAAGCAAGACTTCACTTCAAGAGCTCAGTTTCGGCTCTCTCTACCCCAATTGACCCTCCACCTTATTAATTAAATAATTAATTATATATTTAGGGTAATTACGATATTACCCTTAGACTGGAAAAAGACTATTTTACCCCTAGACCCTCCAAACCTAAGATTTTCTCTTTTTAAGTCCGATAAAGACTCCTTCGAGTAAATCTTCGTATTCGAGAGCCCTACATGGTAGGACCCAACCTTTCCAAGCTAAACTAACTCCCCAAGTTAGTTGGCTTGGTTGTAGCAAGGGTTCCGAGGTCTGGTTCTACACGCATCAATTCGTGTGAACCCTAGTCTAATTATAGGCATTCTTGACACATTAAGCATCACTTAGTATATCCATTTGTAGGGTTGTTACAAAGACTACCTTCTTTTTGGTGTACTCACTTTGGGAGAACAAGCCCTCACTCAATGGAAAAAAAATAAAAGAACACTAAACAACTCACCAAGGCTTCCCTTTCGGAATGCATACTTAGTGAAATTGGTAGATGGCGTACCATACCACCACCTACCCTTAGTAGTACACTCATTTAGAAGGCTTAGCACCAAGACTGTCCTTTCGGTAGGTCCTACCTAGTGCAATGGATAGAAATTATCCCATACCACTACCCTAAGTAGTACTTCTTTTAGAAGACTTAGTTCATTCAATTCATACAAGACTCACCAAGACTCTTTTTCCGGAATGCCTACCTAGTAAAATGGATAAATAGCGTCCCATTCCACTACCTACCCGAAGTACCACACTCTTTTAGAGGACTTAGATTATTCATTACTTTTGTGGGAGGTTAGATTAACCGACATAGACCATGAGAGCTATACATGGAATCCGGATGTTAACCCCTATAGGATGAAGGATCCTCACTTTCCTAGAGTAAGGTCATTATCTTAGATTTTACATGTCTTGCCCAATAGCTACACCTATTCGGGCGCATAGTTAAGGGATAAGAAGATTGCTACTGAGTAACTCATTCTCTAGGGGCCCTTGTGGGTCCTAGGTGGGGTCGTTACTAGAAGGTAAACCCATAAACTATGTCATCTAGTTCTTAGGAACATCCCACATCAATTTCTATTAAGATGAACACGTAAAACTCACTCAAACACATTAAGACACACAAGTACTTTCTAAGGCATATCTTCAAAACGTCATGGACGTTCCTGGACGTTTAACCTCCAAACTTAACCAAACTTCACACACTGCCTAAGAACACTAATTTAACTCATTTTAACTTAAAATTAACTCAAGAAACCATCAAGAATATCTAATTCACCTTAGTTCATTTTAGGTCGTTACATTCTCCCCAACTTGGATTAACATTCGTCCACGAATGACACCAAAACTTCAAGAACAACAAGGACTCACTTAGCTTCACATAACACATTAAAATCATGATCAAAACATCCAAAATCAGATCATCAACTAACAAGGAGAACAAATTCTCATTTCCAAGCACATTACAACACATGCAACTCTTGCATAACTTTAAAAATTCAATCTCTCTTTCATTTCTTCACTTATGAAGGAACTACTTTATCCAAATTTAAACATGCTTAGAAACGTCATTTCTAAACACATTGAAACCATTGTTCATGAAAAATTCCATTTTCAAAAAATTTGGTTTTCTTTACAGTGAACTCAAAACTTCACCGTCTCACATGCTTGAAAATTCCATAAAGCACCTTTCAAGCAACTTTAACAAGATGACATGACAATATGAGAGACAAGACCATACTAAATTACTTTAAAGAGACTTGGAAACATACACTAAATGCAATGTGAGAGTAGCATCCTATACTACCACTCCCACTTAGTGATCCTTGAGGATTCTCTTGGACTAAGTACACTACATGCAATTCTACTCAACATTCATTATGCAAAACTTAGCTTTAACTTGCTTCTTTAACATTAGATCTTAATTCATCTAAACTCATATGCAACACAATATACCTCATACTATTATGCATGACTCTTAATCATTACCAAACAACTAAGGATTCGGTCTCAAGATTTAATAAGAACAAAAAGGAAAGATGAGGATAGCAACTACCTTCCTACTAAGCTCATTCTCCCCCGCATAGGGTAAATCCATCTTCAAGGTGTCATACTTCAAAGTACCATTATACCTCTCACAAGGTAGGAACTCACACTACCCTTAACTTATGCACATCAAGACTAAACATCAACCTTACAAGTCAAGCATAACACTCTCCTCCTAGGATTCAAGCTTAGATAAACTCTTTCAAACACCACCTCGTTCAATTCTTAGGCACCACTAAACTCAATCTCATGAAACAAAACTCCCTTACTAGGTATTCGTACCACATTTCCTACTTATAGTAAACCTACACAAGAACTTCAACTCAATCACAAGAACAACTAGGGAACATTAACCACACAAGAAAGTTGCCCTCAACTCCTACAAAATCTCCACATTCTCTCAACCTTCCTCAAATTTTCACCTAAAAGCATTTCTACCATCATTGAACATAATGACAAGATAACTCATTTTCTCTCGAAGGCACTTTACTCAATCATTATAATTCTTAAAATGAATAGAACTACATCACCATAAAGTTCCTTATCACAACATTTCCACCCTCATAAGTCACAAATATCTATAAATGGCTTCATATCTCAATTCTAAAAAATAACCTTCACAATTAGTCTTCTAGCCACAGAACCATCATAACATCAAAACTCACTTTTTCTCTCCCTCTGACTTAGAAACATCTCCCTTTCCAAGCAACACACTTAGAAAACCACCAGAAAAAGAACAATAGGAGAGAGATCTTATGGAGTTAAGTTCTATGGCACGATTCAAAAGTAATGAAGAAAATGAAACTCCATCATCCTATAGACTCATGTCCATGGATGTGTCGCAACTCACACCAATGACCAAGATACTACTAGACGTGGCTTGTGAGACTTTAAGACCCTAAAATATTTCCCATAACCTTATGCTCTGATACCAAGTCTGTCACGACCAGAAAGCACCCCTAGAAGCTAGGGAGAACCCTCAAATCATGACCGGTCATACTTGACCCTTTGGTGTCTTATACAAGCCCTTTTATTATTTTTATTACATCTAACACGAAAAGTAGTGTGGAATTAAAACTTTTCATGACAATTAATATAAAAAGGAATTCTTTTATTAATTGATAGAAAACCTCATTGTCACAAGCCAACTTAAGACACGACATATTATCTTAGGGACACGACCCTATACATTGAAATAAAATACATAATAAGTCATTAAATAAAGAAACTAAGAAAAGGACTATGCCCTCGAATATATGAGGACATACTTTCGGAAGGTCCTACCTAGTGCAATGGATAGATAGTGTCATATACCACCTACCCTAAGTAGTACGTTCTCTTAAGAGACTTAGTTCATTCAATTCATAAAGACTCACCAAGACTCCCCTTTCGGAATTCCTGCTTAGTGCAATATATAAATAGTGTCTCATTCCACTACCTACCCTAAGTATCACACTCTTTTAGAAGACTTAGCACATTCTTTACTTTTGTGGGAGATAGCTTAACCGACTTATATCATGAGAGCTAGACATGAAATCCCGATATTAAGCCCTATCGGATCAGGGATCCTCACTTGCCTAGAGTAAGGTCATTCTCTTAGCTTTTACATGGCTTGCGCAATAGCTACACCGGTGGGGGCACATAGTTAAGGGATAAGGAGATTGCTACTAAGAAACTCATTCTCTGCTAACGAGGAGTACTCATCTCAAGAGGTACATTGGAATGCAACATCTCAACTCAGGAAGTGTAAACACCTCTTATTCATACCTTTCGGTGCTAGGCATAACTTCCCACGGATTTTCAACATTATAAACTGTAGGTTAAGGATAACTAGTAAACACCACATCTCAAATCACGAAGGGCATTCATCCTCCGGCCTATCTTAGAAAGCTCTTAGGATGTAGTGGATTTGCTACTAAACACTTCATCTCAACTCACAAAGAGTGTACACCCAAAAACTCCCCTTTTTGACTTAAATTAGCTTCATTAATTCATTTAAGTGTGTGTGTACATGTGAACACACTTTGCACATAAACATCATCTCATACACATTAACTTCTTAAATGCTTTAGACCTATATTCATTAATTGACACACTTTACATGCTTCACATAATCATATACTTCATTTAGTCATAATCTAAGCCAAACATGCAATTCAAGCTTCACAAAACACAATACAAGAGCCATATTCAATATCACTTCATTTCACATATTAGGACTTCAAAGCCACACTCACAATACATACTAAGTATAATATCAAGTTCATCTCTGTAAATACTGCATATTTGATTCCATCCATAAATCTATTTTCTTCCCTATGAGTTATAGTCTCAATAAGAATGCTAGTTCTTACTATTCATATATTATGATATGAATATACCACATCAATTCGTTATGTATGGATGATGAGATTCCATTGATACAGAGCCAAATTCCAATAGACTTATTGAAGGGTCCTATTGGCATGCATCCAGTAGGAGTTGAACCTACAAATTCGCCAATTATGAGTTGGGCGCTTTAACCATTCAGCCATGGATGCTTAGCGGGGATCCTCGTAAAATAAGCAATGTCACTAAGAATGTGGACCATATCACTCAAGAGCATTTCATAACTAAAGCTCAAACAACAAAACCAACTTACCCTTTCATCCAAGATTCCATCACTTATAGTATTTTAATCAATAATTCATCATAAATCCCTTAGGTCAGTAGTTAAACAACAATATCGACAAAGGAAACCAAAGTTGAAAGTCTACTAAACTAAGCTCATTTAATCCATTCTTAAGCCAACATTTGATGAAAAGATTTAACATGAATAGAAACATCATTATAAGTCATTTAATACAGTTTCATGCAAAACCCATATTTCGAGTTGGAGATAGAAGAAACTAGAGTTGAAAACCCTTTTTGAAAATTCATTAGAAGGGCCTTCTTTAATGGAAGAGATTTCAAGGATGGAAACCATACCTTAGATAATAGAAACCCCAAAGATTTTTGTGAAGAAATAGACTACCAACAGCCCTCCTAGCTTTTCTTGACTTCTAGCTTCCAAAGAGACTTGAGAGAGAATTCTAAGGGAGAGGGTTTTTGGTTTTAGGAAGTGAGGTCTAAATTAGGTCTTAGGGTTAGCAACACTTTAATATAACTAAATAACCCTAAAGTAAATGTCCAAGGTCCTTAAAAGACTGAGGGTGAAATTACCAAACACCCCAAGCCAAGGTAGCCCCTTAATAGCTTTTGCAGGCTTCACAGACGAGACCTAATCAGCGGACCCTTTTTCTATCTACGAACCACTGGCAGGGTTTCGTGGGTTGACAATTCGCTCCATTTAAAACCTGGTTGACTAACCTTGCAGTTACAATTGACGAACCAAGATGATGGGCCGTTGGTTGACTTACTGGACGTCGTTTAGTCTCGTTGGTGGACACTGCCTAGGTAGTTTTAGGTCTAAGTCTTGGGCCCTTCTCTAGGTCCCCTTGTGGGTCCTAGGTGGAGTCATTCCTGAACGTTAAACCCATAAACTAAGTCATCTAGTTCTTAGGAACATCCCACATCAATTTTGATTAAAACGAACACGTAAAACTCACTCAAACACATCAAGACACCCAAGGACTTTCTAGGCATATCTTCTGAACGTCATGGACGTTTGACTTCCAAACTTCACATATTGCCTAAGAACACTAATGTAACTTTGTTTTAACTTAAAATTAACTCAAGAAACCATTATGAAGCTCTAGTTCACCTTAGTTTGTTTTTGGGCATTACACACATCCCAATCATAATTTATTCACCGTAATTTTGTTCTTGAAAATGAACAATTAAGTTCTTTATGAGTTATTTATAAGTGTTCTTGAAGTTTCCTTGTGGATAAAGTTTTGATGTAAGAATCTCCTTGGGTCAGCTTCAAACGACCATATCTCTTAGAATATAAAGAGTTATTTGAGTCATAACGTATTAAATTAAAGGTATTTGAATCTACTTTTTGACGCCACCAATTTAGTGTGAATCCAATTTATGAGTACAAAAGATATGATTATTTTAGTAATCTATGTAGTGTTTTACGAATTTAGTCAACGGGAAAACATTAAAAATTGTTGTTTTATTTTATTACCTTCAAGAAAACCCTAAGGGTCTATTTGGAAAGTCACATGGTAATTGGAATTGGTGTAATTACTAGGGTAGTAATTACCATTCTAGTAATACAGTGTCTAGTAATTACACTGCCCTGTTTGGTTGTCACAATGTAATTACATTGTAACTATACATGTCCTGTTTGGATGTCACAGTGTAATTACACATGTTCTGTTTGGATGCACAATTGCAATCATAAAATTATATCTAATTTTAAAAATAAAAATATTATTTAAAGATTGTACTAGACAAATATGAAACACTATGAATGACATTAAACTAAGTGTTTAAGATATATATCCTTGTTTGAAAATATATTGATTAATAAACATATATTCTTTGACTAATATTAAGAAGAAATATCGATTCATATCTTTTGAGATTAATATATTACAGTTGAATTGATCATAAAAACAAAAAGTATGAGGTTTCTACGAACTTTGTGAAATGCATGTTTGATAAAAAGATTGATATATAAATTAAAAAATGACTTGCAATGTGAATTTAATATTACTAAAACAAATGAAACTGAAACTATCACATATGGTATAGATTCAAAACAAAATATTTAACATGCTAATCTTATAGCAAATTTCAATATAGCATACATAAATATGATTCTTTTGGTTCTTTTTTATGAAAAATTTTAAGTATATAACCTTAATTAACAATAAATTCTATTTTAATTTTAAAATTAGAATACTGATAAAATTATGACAATGAGAACATAAGCATGACATAAAGAAATAGATGATACGAAAAAAAAGCATAAATCACGTAAAACAAGGTTGAGAACAAGAAGAAAATAAAATATAATAATATAAAATTAAAAATAACATTTTAGAATAATAATTCAAAAAGAACCTAAAATAATAGAAGTAAAAAAAATAAAATAAAAAAATAAAACATAATAAAAAATTAACCAGGTAATTACACCATGTAACCAAAATTCACAGCTTCTGCCTGTGAATTGTAGAGTGTAATTACCCCATTCCAATACACCAATTACCTATTGATCAAGTAATTACTTGTCCAAGCAAACATGACAAACAATGTAATATCACCCAATTACATCAAATTCAATTAGGGTGTCCGTCTAAACAGGACCTAAACGAATATTTTGACTAATAAATTGCTCAAAATAATCAGATTTTCAACTTCTAGTCCATCATTCTCTTCTCCCTCTAACCCTAACGCAAAACTCTAAGGAAAAATGAAAGTAGAAGAATCTATTCAAGGTTCTTTCAATCTTATTTAAGATTCTTTTCAAGGTAAGTCTTTCTTTAAAAATTCCATTTTTTTAAACTCAAAATCCTCCATACAATTATGAATCGCTAATGAGAATCATTATTTTTGGCCATAGAGATTTCAAAAAACTAATTAAAAAATCTCAAGAAAGACTTTCTTGATCTTTTTCCTTCAAGATATGACTTCAAGGAATTTAATTAAGTTCTTTTTTCAAGATTCTTCAAGAACCTGGTTCTTCCAGGTATGTAAGGCTATCATAGTGTTGGACTAGTTCATCCTCGCACCCTACTTTTACTTTCAAATTAGTAAAACTGATATCTAGGCTTCTACCCCTAAAGTTGAGTATTCTTAAGATAAGTTGACTTTGATTTTTCAGTTGAGTTATGAGGAAGTAGGTATGAGAATAAGAAGATTTGTATACATGAGTTCCATTTTGTTATGGAGAACCTCGAGTCGATTTGTTCATGCCCATAATTTCCGCATGGAATGTATAAATTGAGTATCGTTGAGAGGAGTATCTTCATGTTCTAAGTATTGAGTATTGAGTTCCTAATCCCCTTTGAGATTGTATTTATAATAGTGAGACTATTACATTTTACCCATGAAGTCTTTCATTGAGTGATCCATGCCCATAATTCCGCATTAACTCTATAAGTCAAACAATCTTGAGACTAGAAATATTATTGAATCCTTGAGTTGAGTAGTTCATGCTCATGATTCTGTAGAACCCTCTGAGTTGAGAATTCTTGAAATGAGTATTATCATTGAAGTTCTTGAGTTCCAAGTATTGATTTATATCTATGGTTATTGAAAACCTTGCATTGAGTCATTTACGACCATAATTATGCTTGAACCATATTTTAAGATGTCTCTAACAAACGTTCTAACTTCATTTTATAAGACATAATTTTTGAATTTATTAAAGAGTAAGATTAAATTTCATTTTCTATAAAATGATATATGGGAACTAAGTATTCCCAAGAGTAAATTTTTTCACATTTAAGATTAGACGAAACTGAGATTTCCAAAAGAGTTTTGAGCAGTTTGAGTACCATCTCTTAAAGAGATAGAGTTTTAGATAATTATCTCAAATTACATAAAAATTTATGTTTTTAAACATATGATCTACTATATTTTTGGAGAAGTATTGAGCACTGATATAGGGAAGAGTACCGATAACTCACTGACCCAATAAACCATGTAGTCATGATTGATGGAAAGGATTATACTTTTTAGATGACTTAAGGTGATTTTTATCATATACTAGTGGACCCACTTAGTTAAAGGAGTTCTATATTACAACAAAGTAAAGGACAGTTCTTGCAACGTGAGCAAGAAGTTATATCATCACTTAGGCTTATAGTAGAGGTTGTCGATTATAGAAGCTCCCACCAAGTTATATTGTATTTTTATATACACACTTAGTATTATTGTATTTTTCAATACATTTAATTTCTATGTACATTTTAAAAACTTTCTAGATGCATTGCATCTTTTACTACTGTTTTGTCCTTGAGTATCATGAGTTAAGTATTCTTGAGTTGATATATGTTTCATTGTTTTGAGTACCTAATTGTTGAGAACCTTATTGCTGAGTTGAATATCTAATGAGTACTTTTGAGTTGAGTATGTTTGAGCAGTTTTGAGTACCCTTGAGTATTCGTTGAGTTGAGTTTAGTTAAATGAGTTGATAAGAGGTAAGTATGTTTCCTTTTTATCAAGTTCAAGCTTATGTTTGTATTTTAAAATTCCCCTTACATTCTTGTACATTCCACATGCTAAGCCAATTGTCCTACATCTTTTCATGATGCAGGTTTAGTTATTCGAGATCATTAATAAGAGATTTGTTCATACCACATGGAGTTGAGTTAGCTATGCTGAGCCTCCTTAATTCCAAAGGATTTTATATATTTTTCAGTTATATCAATTGTTTGGAGATCGTGGGTCTTATCTCGACTTCCATCTTTGTCATTAAGATGCTTCATATATAGATGGGAGAGTTACAGAAGTTTGTTCATTTATTTTACTAAGTATTTTAAACTTTTAAGTTTCCTATTTCATGGAGAGTTGAATAATTTATTGTTATTCAGAGTTTTCTTTTGAATTAACGATTTGTAAAGTTGAGTTTATTAAATTTTATTCAATTTTTAAGCATTGTATGTTTGAGTTAGTCTTCCGCTTATAGTCCTCCAGGATGAGGGTTCGCTTGGGGGACAACCAATGGTTCTCGAATGATGTTTTTTACTAAACCGAAATATTAATGAGTGGTGCAAGTGATATACACTAACCGTAAGATAAGGGAAGTGAAGTGTGGCTGAGTCGTAAGAGTAAAAAGAGTATTAAGAGATGTACCAAGAGGGTATATAATTAGAAAGAGTTCTTATTGCCTGCTTATGGAGAGTTTGGTAGTCATGACATAAGCTTCTCCGGACTGTTAGTGTGAAAGAGGATGTATATTAGTTAGAGATGTTGGAATAGGTATTTAGCTTTCAAGTGTTAGCTTTAGACCTAAGGGGGAGATTGATAAGATTAGAAATCAATTCAAGTGTTTGAGAGTAACATAGTAATGAGCTCCAACGAGTATGGGATATATCCTTTCAAAGGCCCTTTTAGTAATGGAGTGATGTTAGAAAGAAGAGGTTGATCTTCTTATCGTGATAGTGATGGTGTGGTAATTCCATTTAAGTTTCTAAATAAGGAGGATGAGGTGTACTATGAGAAATAGTTAAATTAGAGCCCTTGGTTGCTTCCGAAGGAGTTGGTTAGTAAGAATCAATGGAGTTGTTAGAGTACTAAACTTAAATGCGATGGTAAAGAGTAATAGTCTTGGGATGATTCCATAAAGATAGGTATAGAACCCGAAACCCAGGATTTGGGTTAAGCTTGAATATAATAAGAGCATACCATTAGACTCAGACCTTATTAAGAGTAACCCAATTCCATACCTAGTACAGTCCTCAGTCGAGAATGAATGGTCCCAAGGGGGAGATATTGTACAACCTAAAAATTATTTTCGAACTGAAACTTTAATCATCCTTCGTTGTGAGTAGGATTTTACTAAGTAGTTTCAAATTTCATAAGTATTAAGGTCAGTTCACTAGATGTAGCACCTTAAGTTTCAAAAACAAGTGAAATTGAAATAGCAATATCTCAAATTTCGCAAGTTATGCTTGAGGATGAGTTTTGGGTCTACTTAAAACGATCATAAATCTAAGTACAAGGATAATAAAGTGATCTAAAAGATGTCTAATTTAAGGTATTTGACTTATATTTCCAACGCCGCTATGTTTCGAGTTCGGATGAGTGAGATATGCCTTTTAAAATCGGGTTGTCCAATAAAGGAAAGTTACAAAAAATATGAGGGGTATTTTGGTATTTTCCTTACATAATACGATTTAAGCATTTTTAATAAGGTTTTAGGAGTCTAAACTAATTATCATTAGTTTCATTTATCCCCAAAAGCATTTAGGGCTTTAGGGAGAAGATTCAAGAGGAGAAAAGAGGAAAGGATCAATACGTTCGTAGAGGTTCTTGAGTTTCATTGCGGATTTTCATCATGGATTTGATCCTTAAGAAGTATGTAAGCTTCCATACAGTAGGGTTCGTTCATCCACATGCTAATTATGATTTATCCCGCGTTGTTTTTTCTTGTAATTCAATGATTAAGTTCTTGAAGTTTCTTTATCTATTAAGTTTTGATGTTAGATTCTACTTGGGTATACTTCAAACGACCATATATCTTATAATATATAAATTACGTGAGAAATAACCTGACGTATTAGAGGTATTTGTATCTACTTTATAACGCCACCGATTTCCTGTCAATCAAATTTCTTAGTAAAATATTATGACTATTTCAGTAACCTATACAGTGCTATTAATAATTTTAGCCGACAGGAAAACATTAAAAAGTGTTGTTTTTCTTTTTTACCTCCAACAAACCCTAGATAAATCTTTTGACTAATAAAGGATCAAAACAATCAGATTTTCATCTTTTAGTCCATCATTCTCTTCTCTCTCAAACTCTAAGGCAAAACCCTTGGGAAAAATCAAAGTAGAAGACTATTCAAGATTCTTTCAATCTTTCTTCATGATTCTTTTCAAGGTAAGTCTTTCTACAAGAATATAATTCTTTTCAACTTAAAATCCTCTATACAATTATGAATCAAAAATGAAAATCATAATTCTTGGCCATGGAGATTTCAGGAAACTCATTCAAGAAAATCAAGAAATATTTTCTTGATCATTTACCTTCTAGCTAGGATTTCAAGGTTTTTAATCAAGTTCTTCTTCAAGAACCTTATTCTTCCAAGCATGTAAAGCTATCACAGTGTTTGACTATTTCGTCCTCACTCCCTACATCTACTTTAATATCAATAAAAGAGAAATCTAGCAGTCTACCTCTAGAGTTGAGTATTCTTGAGAGAAGTTGATTTTGAGTTTTAAATTGAGTTTTGAGGAAGTAAGTATGAGAATCAGAAGATTCGTATACATGAGTTCCATAATATTATGGAGACTCTCTAGTTGATTCCATCATGCTAATAAATTCCAGATTGACTCCATCAATTGAGTATCATTGAGACAACTAGTATCTTTAAGTTCTAAATCTTGAGTAATGATTTCCTAATACCATTGATTTTATATTTATAGTCATGAGACTATTACATATTACTTGTGAAGTCTTTGGGTTGAGTATTTCATGCCCATAAATCCGCATAAATCCTATAAGTTGAAATTTTTTGAGATGAGAAGTATCTTTGAGTCCTTGAATTGAGTAGTTCATGCTCATAATTACACATGAACCCTCTGAGTTGAGCATTATTGGAATGAGTAGTATCATTGAAGTTATTGATTTCCAAGTATTGAGTTCTAACTATCGCTAATGAAACCCTTGGATTGAGTCGTTCACGACCATAATTACGCATGAACCATATTTTTAAGATATCTTTTAAAAACATTATAACTTTTTTTAAGACATAAGTTTTGAGTTGAGTAAAGGGTAGGAGTAAAGTTCATTTTCTTTAAAATGATATATGGGAACTAAGTATTCCCAAGAGTAAATGTTTTCAAATTTAAAATGAGAGGAAACAAAGATTTTCAAAAGAGTTTTGAGCAGTTTTAGTACCATCTCTTTTAAGAGATAGATTTTTGAGTGATTATCTCAAACCACAGAAAATGTTATATTCTTACACATGTAAGCTAGTATATTTTGGAAGTAGTATTGAGCACCGATATGGCAGAGAGTTCAGATAACTCACAGCCCCCATAAACCATGTAGCATCATAGGTAGAAATGACATACTGTTTATATGACTCCTTAGTGTTTTTAGCATAAACTAGTGTATCCACGCAGTTAAGGCGCTCTATTTGACGGCAATGTATTGGACAATTGTGGAAGCATGGGCAAGACGCAATATCATCACTTAGATTCATAGTGGTGGTGGTTGCTTAGAGAAACTCTCACAAAGTAATGTTGTATTTTTATATACACAATGAGTATATTATATTTTTCAATACAATGAGTTGTTATCTATAGTTTTACAACTTTCTAGATATATTTCATCTTTTAGTATTGTTTTATCCTTTGAGTATCATGAATTGAGTATTTCAAGTTGAGTAGATTGAGTTGATCTATGATTCTTTGTGTCGAGTACCTTAATTTTGAGTCTCACTGAGTTGATAACCTTATTGCTGAGTTGAATATCTTATCTTTGAGTACTTCTGAGTTGACTATGTTTGAGTAGTTTTGAGTACCCTTGAGTATTCCTTGATTTGAGTTGAACTGTGTTTTTTTAAGTTTACTTAAGTGAGTTGAATAAATGTAAGTATGTTTCCTTTTTTACCAAGTTTGAGCTTATGTTTGTTTTTTAGAATTCCCTTACATGCTCGCACATTCCATGTTCTTAGCCATTTGGCCTGCATCTTTCAAGGTCAACAACAGGAGCTCCGTTGATACCACGTTGAGTTTAAGTTAGCTATAGCTAGGTGTGGTTTCTTGACTACCAAGAAATAGATTATTTTTTTTTGGATTCATTTGGATATGCTACATAAAATTTAAATGATCATATACGTTTAACTTTTATTTGCACATCTAAATTGGATTTCTTTAAGTTATCAAAAATCCGGTCGTTATACAGTTTAGGGTCGGTAAAGAAATCTAGCCGCCTGTCATTTTAGAGACCACAATTCTGGTCTTAAATACTTTTAAGATATCGGACAAAAAGCTCATTTCTGGTCGTTAATCCTCTTTAGGGACGATCATTAATAGGTCATAGGATACCTTTAGCGACGACCAACGAACTAGTCCTAGAAACATATTAAAGACCAGTAACTAGTTGGCCCTAGAATAGTTTTAGCGACGACCAACGACCTGCTCTTTGAATAGATTTAGTTACATTCAATGACCTCGTCCTAAAATAAATTTAGTGACAATCAAACTATCCTAATCCTAGCTTAATCGTAAGAGACGAGCAACATTTCTCATCTTAGATTAACCTTCGGGGACAAATAATAATTTTGGTTTCTAACAAACCACCAATGGTCATAGAACAATTGAAATCATTCACATATTAATTTGCTACCAAATTTTTTTTTATACAAATAGATGATATAAATATATATAGAAGAGACAAGAAGATAGAGATCAAGAGTGTACGATTTTACATTAAAGTGGCTAACATCTCATATTTTTAGTTATAATATTTGATTATCAAAACACACATCTAAGCATCAACAAAAGCTTGGCAGAAAGTTAAAAGTTTCGATCTTCAATTCATTGAGTGTTGTCCAGAAACATCAACAAAATCTGCAAGAAATTAAGAAAATTCAAATATAAAAAATTTGAGATGCATAAACAAAGATCAAAAATATATTTTGAAGAACTACATCTAAATGGAATTTGGCAAATAATAGAAACTAATGATAAATTCTCTCTCCTACGCTTTTCTTCTCTGTATGTATTCTACAACAGTCATTTCCTATAGAGTTAACTACATGCTCCACTCTATGGAGCTGCCATAAGGGACTCCATCAGCGCGTGATTCTTCTCATGTGAGACTTTTACCAAGTGCGACCATGTTGTGGGGATATGTAAGGCTAAAGAGGAGGATAAAAAGAAAAAAATATGTAAATATAACTCACGGAAACGTTTATGCCAACAGGGAAATGACACTGTTGATGATAAGAGAGATTATGATTGAATAAAGAAGAAGAAAATGAAAAGAATTGCTCCAAAAAAAAAAAGATCATATTCAAACCAGCTATCTCTATCATCAAAACAAGAAAGAAACAGAGACAAAATAAGCAAGATCACGACCGTGAATGGGAAACAGAGAAGCAACAAACTCCTAGTCAGAAAACGAGCGGCAACCTAATGAACATACAGAGAAATAAAGTAGCAACAATCAGTTGAATTACAATGGTACAAAGCTGAAAATTACTATTTCTCCTAACAGTTCAGAGGAAAAAGTTGAAATACCTTCCAAAATGAAAAAATATGTCGAAAACAAGCAACTAAGGATCAATCATATAAGCAAGTCTACTAACTTACTTACAAAGATAAAAAATCAAAATCCTCTACAGTTAGCAATGAAGCTAAACTGTCACGGGGTCAAATTCTTACCTCGTGGGACAGTATATGAAGGCTTGCACAGCTCTTCAAAACTCAGTCCAACAACCAACAAAATACACAAGAAATAATAAGCAAGACAGTCAAACAAACAGCCCACAAAACAGTAAGGAAAGCAATGCAAGGAAGACAAAGTTCTTTGGGAGGCAAGAGCCAATTTTCCAATATTTTCTCCAAGTATCTTTTTACAAGATGAGATACAAGATATAGTGCCTAAAACAATATACAGAGGGCTTATAAGTAAGTTAAAACGTTTGGGAACAAATTCCAAAAGAAAGGCTACAAGTGGCAGTCTTTACAAGGCTGAAAAAGTGGGCAGATTTGCTTTTCTGCTTTACTGCCACTTGGAGAAACTGCTGCACAGATTTTGTCCTCAGCATTGGGGGGTGTCCTTGGCTGGACATGGTGGCATTAAATGTTCATCCTTGCCTACAAGAAACCCCCAACGGTTGGGCTGGAGTTTGGCACAATCTCTTGACCCTCCGAGCCTCGATAGGATGCTGCCGCGTTAACGAAGTGGCTGGAATCGTCGGATACGCACCGGAGGGGGCAACGTGGGAAAAGATACGACCGTGCAAGGTCGACTTGTTCCTCCTAGGCTTTCGCAATCTGATAAGCACCCGGGCTCTTCAAACCGGCATGGAAGGGCAAGGATTGGGGCGTATTAGGCTGCTGCCCCATTGCTAACTCGAAGGGACTCCTTCCCGTCGCCTCACTTCGCTGCAAGTTGTAAGAGAATTGGGCAGTGTCCAGCAGCTTGGCCCAATCCTTTTGATTAGCACTAAAATAGTGCCGCAAATAGCACTCCAACAGCGCGTTGATCCGCTCTATCTTCCCATCCGTTTGAGGATGGAAGCTGGTCAAAAAGTGCAATTCCGACCCCAAGAGACTGAATAATTCCCTCCAGAATGAGCCAGTAAATCGAGGATCCCGATCGCTAATGATATGCTTGGGGATGCCCCAATACTTAACGACGTCCATAAAGATCCGGGCAGCCTCCTTGGCCTTGCAATTGGCCGTCATGGCAGTAAATGTAGCATACTTGGAGAAGTGATCCACCACGACCATAATCGTCCCAAACCTTTCCGAGTTCGGCAAGCAAGTGATGAAGTCCATTGTGACGCTGTCCCAAGGCTTTTCAGCAATGCTCAAGCAGTCCACCCGGCATCTTCGTCTCAACGTTGTCTTGTTGACAAATGAGACAAGTTCGCACATATGCCTCTACGTCGTCCCGCATCCGAGGCCAATAGTAAGAAGCCTCTATCAAGGCTAAGGTTCTCTTCTGCCCAGGATGACCAGCCCAAGCAGAGTCGTGTCCCTCTTTAATTAACGTACGCCGAAGGTTAGCCCGCTTTGGAACGTACACACGCCTGACCGTTGTGTAGAGCAGGCCACCCTCTTCCCAAAACTTCTTCGTCTTGCCTTGTTGGGCCAAGGCGAAGAGTTGTTTGGCTACCGGATCATGCTGCATGCCTTGCTTTATTTCTTCCCCAATTGAGCTGCAACTCGAGCTCACAATAGCAGCCAAAGCAGCCTTGCGACTAAGCGCGTCGGCAACCACATTTGCTTACCCCGGCTTGTACTCCAAAGTGAAGTTGAATTCTGCCAAGAAGTCCTGCCAACAGGCCTGATTAGCAGACAACTTCTTTTGAGATTGGAAATATGTCGTCGCGACGTTGTCCGTCTTGACGACAAAGTGAGCACCCAGCAAGTAATGGCGCCACGTTCTAAGGCAGTGAACCACGGCTGTCATCTCCTTCTCATGAGCAGAATACCGTCGCGCCGCCTCATTCAACTTTCTGCTCTCAAAGGCTATCGGGTGGCCCTCTTGCGTTAGGACGCCACCGATAGCAAAGTCCAATGCATCAGTGTGGACTTCAAACGCCTTGGTGAAATCCGGCAAGCCCAAAACAGGTTCTTCCGACACTGCAGCCTTGAGCCTCTCAAAGGCAGCTTGGCAAGCTTCCGACCATTCCCAATCACGATTTTTTTTCAGCAAATCAATGAGTAGAGCTGCAATTGCTGAGTAGTCGAAAAAAAAGCGACGATAGTTATTGGCAAGGCCAAGGAAGGACCGCAATTCTGGTACCTTCGTTGGATCTTCCCAATTCTTGATAGCATCCACTTTGTCGCCGTCCATCCTTATCTCGTCGTGGCTGATTGTATGTCCGAGGAATTGGACAGTCGGATGAGCGAAGCTGCATTTCTCTCGCTTCACGCACAATTCAATGTCGCGCAAGACTTTGAACACTTTGCACAAGTGCTCCACATGGTCCTCCATGTTGTTGCTATAGACGACGATGTCGACTAAATAAATCACCACAAACTAATCCAAATATGGGTGGAACAGTTTGTTCATCAATGTACAGAACGTCGCCGGTGCATTCGCCAAGCCAAAGGGCATAACCAGCCACTCAAATGCACCATAGCGCATCACACAAGTTGTTTTGGGTTCATCACCTTCGGCAATCCGAACTTGGTGATAACCCTTCCTCAAGTCCATCTTTGTGAACACATTGGACTGTCCCAATCTATCAAACAAATCAGCAATTAAGTGAACGGGGTACTTGTTCTTCACCGTAACCTTGTTGAGGGCCCGGTAGTCAATGCATAAACGCAGCGTCCCGTCCTTCATCTTTTGGAACAAAACAGGCGCACCAAACGGCGCCTTAGACGGCCTGATGTGTCCCGAATCAAGCAACTCCTTGAGCTGCTTCCTCAATTTTTCCAGTTCCGGGGGCGCCATACGATAAGGCATCATGGCAGGTGGCTTTGCCCCGGGAACCAACTCAATTTGGTGATCAACTTCCCTTCGGGGTGGCAGCCGTTGTGGAAGTTCTTCTGGCATCACATCCCTATTGTTGCTAAGGACCTGCTCGATGCAATGAGGCAATGGAACTGCCTCGGTACAGCTTTCGGCACCTCTAACAAGGGTAGCAAGAAAGGTTGGTTCGCCTCTCTTGAAACCCTTAATAATCTGCATTGCCGATAAATGCATCCCATTTTGTGGTACCCGAATAAGGGATACCACGCATGAACCTCCGGTGTCGCTGATGTGCAGCTGGTTGTGACGCGGGGAGATAAATGTGTTTACTTCATACAAAAAGTCCAGCCCCAAGATTATGTCGAACATGTCCTTAGGTGCTATCGTGAAGTCAGTCTGCCCCGTCCAATCTCCTAAATCGATGGGGACTTTAGGAGCAAAGCCATGGACGGAAGTGGGAGTGGCATTTACCGTCTTCAATTTTGTATTGCTGGCAACATAATTCAGGCCAAACTTCTTGGCCTTCTGCTCCGTCACGAAGTTATGTGTTGCACCTGTGTCCACCATTATTCGCACATCTTTGCCATTCAACTTGGTATGGACGAACAGTGATTCCCGCGGCTTGACACTAGCCGGTTTGGCAGCCAAGGCAGCAATGAGGAAATATGATTAATCAAAGCCATGTGATTGAACATGCCAACAGCAACGTTTTTGCCCTTCTTTGTCCCGATATTCTGCCCTCGTTGCTCCCCGACAGAACCTCCAGTTTGCGTTGCAGCCTTCTCTTGCTGCTTTTCGGCAGCCAACATAGCGCTCAGTTTTCTCAAGGACGGGCAATAACGAGCAGCATGGGTCGTCTCCCCACAAATGTAACAACCTTCACGATGAGGAGCACCCCTCTTGCGGTCCTCATAACTCTTTCGGAAATTGGAAGGTTGATCACGAGTGTTACTCCTCGTGTCGCTGCCTCTGTTTGGATTCGGTCTGCTTCTGCTACTGTTGTTGTCAACCTTGGGAGGAATAGTTTTGCTCCGATTATCCCTCCCCTTTGCCGCATCTGCTCGGAAATCGTTGAGCGATTCCGCCACCACTATCGCCTCATTTACGTCGTTGACTTGACGTCTTTGAAGCTCTTGCTTGGCCCAGTTTTGAAGGCCATTTAGAAAATAAAATAGCAAGTCCTCACTGGTTAGGCTTGGAATTTGAAGTGTTAACTTTGTGAACTCCTTAACATAGTCCCGAATGGAGGAAGTTTGTTTCAACTCCCTCAACCTCCGACGGGCTTCGTGAACGACATTTTGAGGGTAGAACTGACGTTTGAGTTAAACTTTGAACTGCTCCCAGCTTTTTAATATAGCAAACCCCTCCATGTCTGCCTTCTTACATCGCCACCAAAGCATGGTTGTATCAGTCAAATACATGGTTGCCGTTCTGATCTTGGCAGCTTCATTGTGCATGTCTACGTGCTCAAAATAGGCATCCATCTGCCATAAGAAATTCTCCACGTCTTGAGCACTCCTTTCCCCATGAAATTCCTTGGGTTTGCGAGCCTCAATGCGTGTTTCACGGACAGTAACGCGAGTAGGAACCCCCATCTCGGCAGCCTCATCAATATGTCGTCTTAGCGCCTCCACCTCTCTTTGAAGGGAAGAGATGGCCTCGTTGAGCTTGAGTTCGAGGGTGGACAAACCCTCTTTTTGAACATCCTCAAGCTCAACAAGGTTGTTCTTCACCTCGTCCAACCCTGCAATGGCTACGGATTCGAGGGAACTAAAGTTGTTTTCAACAACAACAATCCTTCTATTCAAGGCCGACAACCCCACCTCAACTCCGACGATTCTCTCATCGAGTTTGTTGTTGTCCGCACCTTCCTCCTCTTCACCAGCAGCTCTACCACCAAGAGAAGGGTTACAAGAAGGTTCTCTTACCTTGCTCTTGTCACGTTTCTTGTTCGGATATTTAATGTTAGGTGGTCTTGGGCCTTCTCAACCCAAAAAATAGCTCAAACGTTAAGGCTTTCCCTCACACTTATAAATTGACCACCAGCCCCTTCCACTTCCGATGTGGGATAACCCAACAATCTCCCCCTTCACACATCGGGCCTTGGGTTGGAGAGAACGACAACCCAGTTTCTCCCGGTGGGCTGAGACTTGTTGACAACCTGGACTCTGATAGCAATGTTGGGTGGTCTTGGGCCTTCTCAACCCAAAAGATAGCTCAAAGATTGAGGCTTTCCCTCACACTTATAAATTGACCACCAGCCCCTTCCACTTCTGATGTGCGCTCGTTGCGAGACTTAACCCAACACCTTACGGCACGAGCTGACGACAGCCATGCACCACCTGTGTTCGTGTTCCCGAAGACACCCCTCTCTTTCAAGAGGATTCGTGGCATGTCAAGCCCTAGTAAGGCTCTTTGCTATGCATCGAATTAAACCACATGCTCCACCGCTTGTGCGGGCCCCCATCAATTTCGAAAGCAGAATCTAAAAAATTTTGCAGACCAACTAAGTAGGTTTCGTCAACAAGTTTCATCCATTCCATACTAGGAGCCATAACCATGAAAATTACACACAACTTATATTCAATAATATAAAGAATAAGAAAAGTAATAAGATCAACACAACTTGTTACAGTCAGATTCACCATGGCATTCTCAGAACCTTTAGGATATGGCACTAATAACTAGTTCGAGACTAAAGTCACGTTGTTTGGACATAACTAGTGTATTGGGAAAGGTATCAAAAAACTATTTATGAAACTGATTCCTTTAATTTTTGTTGCACAATTGTGTGAATAATGAGAGGAAAACACCATGGAAGATCGAAGAAACTATTAAAAGATAATAAAGATCTGTTAAACCAATACATGATTACAAGCAACTACTATATATGGTGAAACTTACAAAGTGGATGATAGATTGTCTTTTTAGTACATAATTGAAACCAAGTTCACATCTAACTTCAACATACTCCCAAAAGAAATCAAGGGACTTTTGAATATTGATAGATGGAAGTTCCCTCGGTACGAAAACAAAGAAGAAGACTGGTGTTAGGCTGAATTTTGATCCCCAATACTAATATTTTAAATTGTTGGAGGAAGATGTAACTTGTATAGATATTATTCTCCATCGTGCATTTAACGCGTCTTAAGATTAGATAAAATGTATGGAGTATCAATTCTCTGATGTGGAAGCTATACAGCTCACTCAAATCACTTGTAACTTTGGGTTCCAAAGATGAATGGAACACAATCTTTTGATCAAAAATAAAAATACAATCAAATGGTACAATGGAAAATAAAATATAATAAACTGCAACTTTACTTTATCAAAAAAAAAAAAATGATAAACAAACTTGTAATTAAAATGTTAGTTCTTCAAACATGTATTACATGATTCCTTTTAGCCTTCCAAAGATTAAAGTAACTTGTCATTAAAAGAAACTCTTTTTGATAGTTGGTTTAAGATCACATGATTTCTCTTAATAATTAATGTTATGGAAGAAACATTTATATAGATGAAAAATATTTAGCTATTTTTCGTGAAGACACTATATTCATCAATGATTTGGTAGTTGATATCACAAGTTACATATTTTAGGAGACATTCAGGTCCAATTATTCCTTAATCAAAGTGCTAAATTCTAACAGATGATCACTTCAGGCAGGATTCTGGAAACTACAGGCAATTACTATATGTAACAATATCAATAGGCGATCATTGTGGTTTTGTTCAACTGTTCAGGACGATTTACTCGCATCATCTTATATTTCGCACTGAGTAACTGGCTGCCTCAAAGTAATGTATAAATAAGACTAACAACATTAGAAATCGCTAATATCAATAAACATACAACGATATTATATTAATGTAATCAAATAATATTACTTTTACCTTTGAGTAGCAGAATATATAACTATTTATGTTACAACATGGCTTATATGTCCAAACTCCATAACACTTTAACTTTCTAAGTAAATCACAATAACTAAAGGTAAACGATACATTTATTGAACAAGAATAACAATTTAGTCCAAACCTTTTTCAGATATAAATATAATTTTCAATAGGATAACAGAAAAAGTCCTTATTTGGCTAGTAAAGAATCGAAAAACTGATCATGCAAAACGATTATGTGAAGAAAAAAACAGATTATCCATTAGAAATCTCAACCCAATAAAATTTTCACATATTGGACAAAAAAACACAAGATTATGAAATCAATAACCTATTAAATGTTAGAAAAGATGAGGAAGAAGAAGAAATACTTCAATATAACAAGAAAAAACGTCGCCAAAGCAACTTATGGAAAAAACAGAGCAACTCAATGGAAAGAAGAACCAACCTGTAATCTGCTGCTGCAATGAAATTTTCAGCAGAGAAACAAGGGTACTTGCTCCGGTTTTAGGGCAGAGGTGTGACCAAAGTAAAGTGACGACGTTCAGATTAGGGTAGATAATTTCTGACTGTAGATGTAGAATCTGATGGAGTCGTTGCACTGAAGAGAGAACTAGGGCAACTTTGCGACCAGCTGCACGATAAGTTTTCAGAAGACAGAACGCTATTTTTTTTTATTTTTCAGTATCAATGTAAAATGTTTGGCGCCTAACTTTTTGTTGAATTTTTTTTTCTATTTTAATAATTTAGTATTAAATGTTGGGGGAATATGTCCCGCTCTAAGACATTCAATTACCATTTGGGACTAGTTATAATTTCTTTAGAGATCAAATTTAATACCTTCACAATAGACTATACATATAAGGACTAGAATATAATCTCGTCCCAATAGATATATCTTTAAAGACGAGATTATTAGTGCATCCCAAAATATTGGTTGTAAATAAGGGTTTTTCTTGTAGCACGGTATTCTGATGTCATTAGTGCAAGTCAAAAAAATTTGAGGTTATTTGTATTGTTTGTGTGTTTCTTGATTTTTTTGGTCATTTTGGGGCATTTCGGTAATATTTTGCCATTTTCAGGCAGTTACGAAATGAAGTAAAGTTTTGTTCCGTTATTTATGACGATATTCTAAGGTTATTAGTTCAAATCAAAAAAAAATTGATACATTTTTTTTATTATTTATGAGTGCTTCTTAATTTTTTGGTAATTTTGAGACATTTAAGATATATTCGGCCATTTTGGGGAAGTTATGAAAAGAATTAAAATTTTATTTTGTTATTCGTCACAATATTCTAAGGTTATTAGGGCAAGTCAAAAAAAAATTGAGGCATTTTTCATACTGTTTATGTGTGTTTCTTAATTTTTTGGTCATTTGTGAGCCCATTTTCATGGAGTTACGAAAATAAGTTAACTGTTGGCCTCTTATTCGGCACGACATTCTAAGATAATTGGAGCAAGTTGAAATTATTTTGAGGCGTTTTTTTTATTGTTTATGTGTTTCTTAAAATTTTGGCCATTTTTGGGGCTTTTAAGTATTAGTTGGCCATTTTTGGGTAGATACGAAAATAATAAATGTTTTTGTTCTCTTATTTGTCATGATATTCTTTTAGTGAAAAAACTTACAATAAAATAAAATTGCAAGATTACAATTGAAAATAAAATGAATAAATAAATCTTTAGGCTGAAGCACAGATATCTCGCTCTCTTTAAAGAGATTCAAGCCCACTGCGGCATAATCTACACCGATCCAGTAGTAATACTCTTGACTTGTCTCTTCCAGGATACAATAGCCCAACAACAGTGTATAACTCAAACAACTCCGGATTAGTTGAAGAGTCCAAAGCTCTACAAAAGAATGTCGTCCTTCAACATATAATACTCTCTTTTGTATAGTGAATACAGTTGAAGACTTAGAATATTTTCTATGTCTCAACCCTCTCTTTCACTACACTAACCTCAATATAAACCACTCATCTTTTTCACTCTATATTTTCTTGTACTTCTCTTGTTTCTTCTCCTATCTTAACACAAATGAAGACTACACTATTTATAGGTGATGAATTCTTCCTTGCAATGAATAGGAGATTAGTGGATAGTAAATTTGTCAAATGAATGGCTCAATGTTACATAAGTTGCAAGACATAAATATAGAATAATGGATTCTATGAAGGGTTAGTGATTACATAAGTTACTAAAACTAATGACCATTTTCTTCCACAATTAATGAGAGTAAAGAGGAACAAATGTAATGTGTATCAATAAACATTACATGATATATAATGTAACATATAATATATAATTTTATTAATATTAAAATGTCACACCAACAATCTCCCACTCATTTTATTATTAAGATAAAAGAGTTTTTCACAAATTAGTTAAAGGTAGACTATTATTATGCATAATCTGCATTGAACCTTCACTTAGTAAAACAATAACCTTTACTTCAGAGTCAGTAGTGGTTTCAGATTTGAACTATGACTGCTTAAGGGAAATAAAGAATTATTGCATACACACAATAATCAAGGTGTTGGCATAAGCTTTAACAGCCAACATGTTACGGTCTTGTGCTATCCCAATTTCATGAGTGTTTTTGAGAACAAGCTCATTCTCATAGAAAGCGACCTACTTTCTCACTCACATATGTGAAATCTGTCAAGGGTGCTCCTATAATTTGACACCTCACTAATACGAGATACAGACTTTCATTAAGAGTTTAAAGACTCAACCTCCACAAATAATTATAGGATAAATGCACTCACATCATAGGAATTGAATAAAATTAACAGTATTGCATTTCACAACAATTCATCATATGACTCGTTCTTCTCATTGGACCTGGTTATAGGATCTCTAGTCCCCAGGTTGGGTTTCCTCATATATGACTCAGAATTTATGAGTTTCAATTTTTTCATCCCCCTCAATGTGCTTCATACTCTTTATCTTGCTAAAATAAGGCCCTTTTCCAATCAACTCTCTCTTCTTCTGAATTCCGCTTCCACCCCCCAAATTGGTATCAGAGCAGCCAGGTACAAAAGAAGCTAACAAAAATTAAATCTATGGAAAACAAATCAGAGCTGACAAACCTACAGAAACAGGTATACTCATTTACATTCATGAGTAGCTAAACTGTTTTATTCCTAATAATCTCTTGTTGATTATAATTGTTTATCATGTTTTAATAATGTTATAATAACCATCTTTAGAAAGTTTGCTACGGAAATATTCTGCGAGTAAGTATGCCCAGACTATGTCATCCTAAAGTTGAAACCGTTAGGCAAAAAGGCCGATTAGGGGAGTAAACAGAGTTGAGGCGCTGTTAGGGTAATCGATCAAAGAAGAAAACCGTAGTACTGACCAGACGAGATGATTATTAAATCATTATTATTACATAATAAATAAGTATAATCTATTGAGAGGTTAGAAGGAATAATTTTTTTAGCAAAAACATGTTAAAATGAATTTCTATTTACTGGGAGATGATGTTAATTACAAGATATTAATACTCTATATATTGAAAGGCCTTAATACTGATATAAAAAGAACAATTTTTGAAAAATTATTAACATATGAGATAATCGAAGAAACAATCCAAGGTTGGGCAGAATTAATTATACCAGATGATTTTGACATGGATTTATATGATGATCTAGAATTATTCATAGATTAATGATAGATTATTTATACTTGCAATTTTGGAAGGAAACTAAGAAGAAATAGAAGTACTTGAAAAATTACTAATTGAAAATTTATACAAATATTTGAGAACCAGAGAAAATAAATATTTCGAATATATTGCAAACAATTCTAATGAAATACAACGATTAAATCTACTTAAAAAATAATATTATAAAAAAATATTTTATTCTTAAAATTATGAAGAATAATCCAATATCAAATAAAGTAACTACCATAACAAAAACTAAGATAGAAAGAAGAATACGAAAGACACAGAAAAAGTTAACAACTTTATACATAAAATATGAATTATTACAACTTACTAAAACAAATACTAGCAAGAAAAACCTTTTGATAGATATAATTTCTAAAACAGAATATAAATATGTTTGTTATCTGATAAAACAATATGAACAAAGAAATATATAAGCAAAAACTGATAGAAAAAATAATTGAAAAAAGACAAGAGTTAAAAACATAAAAGGAAGACTAGAAGAAATATGTCAGCAGGAGTATGTAATAAATCAATATTAGCACAAAGAAAAGTTATATTTATGCTAGAAATACGAATAAATTGCCTAGAATATAATTTACAACATGATATAAGTTACAACATGAATCATAATGAATAAAGAAGAATTTGCAGTAGACGAAAAACATATGAAAATCAAGACGGATTAGTAATAAAAATAATATTTTCAAATTTAGGAAGACGATATAAAAAATAGGAAATAATTTATATTTAATGTTAGAAAAAGAAACAGCAAAATTAGAAGATAGTTTAACAGCTATGGTAAGAATAACAAAGGAAAACGAAGAAATAGATAAATCAAAAGAGATTGAAAAAATAAAAACACAAGCAAAGCAGGAAGTACAACATCTAGAAGAATTAAAAAATACAAAAATAAGTGAATTAGAAAAAGAATTATCTAAGCTAAAATTATTATATGAAACCAAACAAAAAGAGAAACAGATAGAAAAAGATAAAGAACTTGAATTGACTAATGAAATAAATAAGATGAAACAAAAATTAAATGAAAATCTTGAAATAGACGAAATAGACGAAATGAATGAATCAGATACAATGAACGATAAAAAATCAGAAATAAGTGATATAAGCGAAACATACACAGAAATTCTAGAACAAGTAAATAAGCCAAAAAAATTAGAAATAAATACAGGAGATATAAATCAACCTAGCACATCAAGAGTTAAAACCCCGGATAATAGTCCTAGGAGTAGTCCCAGATGGACAACACCAACTTATTATACAGATAATTATGAACGATCAGATAGAACAAATGCAATATGGAATAGTAGATTAAATAAAAAATGGACGCCTAAACCAATAACTGAACAATATAAGTTTTTAGATCTAGATTGTGTTATAGATATAAATAAAGCAATCTTACTATGGGTAGGAAATATATCTAAACAACTAATTGATAACAAAATAACAACAAAAGAAACGCCAGGATATATAGAAAGAACATTTGTCGGAACAACAAAATTATGGATAGGAAATTTACCCCCAGAAAGTTTAGAAACACTTAGGAGTGATCATAAAATAGATGGGTCTCCATCAACAACAAATATATATATACTAGATAAATATGAATTAGCAATACGAAATGAATTTGGTGGCATGACTACAGAAATAAATGAACAAAATAGAGAAAAAAATAATAAATAGACAACTTATGACAAAATTAACTATATGTAAAATGTGTTATATAGAAGAATATATATGTGCATTTAAAGAATATTATCACAAAGCAAGATATGATATAAATGAAGCAAAAGAAATAAGACAACAATATTTTACAAAACTACCAGAACCATTTAGTACAAAAATAATTAAAGATTGGAACAATGAAGGATTAACAGATACTTTAGGAGCTAGAATAAAATTTCTACATCAGTGGTTTGTACAATTATGTGAAAACCAAAAAGAAAAAATAAAAATGGAGAAAGTACTAATTAAAAATCTAGCATGTTATAAAGATAAAACAGCACCACAGTTTGGTTGTACAGATAAATATTATAAAAACAAAGACCTAAACGACACAAAAATTATAGAAAAACCAAAACTAGATATAAATACAAAAAACCAAGACAAAGATATTATGTAAAAAAATTATAAAATAAAAAGACCGTATAGACCAAAGAGAAAACTATCAGAATGTACTTGTTACAACTGCGGAAAGATAGGACATTTAGCTAGAGATTGTAAGTTACCTTAAAATCCAAAAGGAAAACAAATTGCAGAAGTATTTATAGATAATGAAGAATACATGCAGATAGATTACATAGACTATGACTTAAGTGAAAATGATAGTATATATGAAGTATCAGATATAGAAACTGAATTAGAAGATGAAGAAACAAATATTGATCTAGATAATGATGTGATGAACGAAGAAATCTAATGTCTGAAGATGATACAAAAATAATATCCAAAGAAGACTATCAAAATGAAGAATTATCAGAACAAAAAAATATTTTTGATAATACAATCTTTGAACAAATAAAAGGAAAAGAATCAGATTTAAGTGTTGAAAAAGTACTTGAAATACCTACTTTAAGAAATTGGTTCAGAAGACAAAAAGATGAATATTACGTAGTTAGCCAAAAAGAACACATCATAGATTGTAAATATACAAAAGGAAAAGCACAATTACCTATACTAAATAAGAGAATAATAAATAAAGAAATACAAGATATAAAAACTAAAACACCCATAAAATACGTACACTTAGGAGGAACAGAAATATTGATAAAAGCTTGTTTTAGAGAGGGAATAGATACACCTATTGAAATATATTTAGCAGATGATAGAATTATATACCCTATAGAAAAAAACGTAATTAGTGCAGTAAAAGGAAACTTAATATACCAAAAATTTAAATTTATAATAAGTGTCAACTACTCAGTAGCATTAACAGATAGAAATATAGATAAATCAGTAGTTCTATATTGGAAAATGTCTGGAATAGAACTAGCACCAGGCAGTAAAATATTTACAGCAAAATGTAAAAACTTATACATACTAACAACAAAACGTGAAGTAACGGCAAGAAATAAAATTGATAAAATTAAAATAGAAAATCCTTTTGAAAGAATAATTACTATAATAGACAACAATGACTATAGCTACAAAGAAATAGACATAGAAGAAGAATTAGAAATTGTAACAGAAAGATTGAGTACTTCAAGTGTACCAAATACATTAACTAGAACTACCTCATCAAGAACGAGCATCTAAAAGGAACTATGAAATCTCGCAAAATTTATTAAATACAGAAGAGATAACACCATACCACTATTTTGTAACAGGAATAATAGACCAAAGAAGATATAAAATCTTAATAAACACAGGACAAGAAGAGAATTATATAACGAGAGAAATAGTATTAGAAATAGAAATTATAAAAACAGGACACTTATGCCCCGGATTACCTAGTGAGATTGTAACCACAAACGAAGAAATAACAGAAAAAGAAATAATTATAGGAGGAATACCATTAGTAATACCATTTAAAATCTACCAAGGAAGCCAGAATATTACCCTAGGAATAAAATGGTTAGACAAAGTTAAACCATATAATATAGAGAATGAACAATTAATAATAACTTACCAAAATAAGAAAATAATTATCAAAAGAACAAAATGAATAATGAAAATATATATACTTGCAAAAATTATTGTAGAAGGATACCACAACAGATATTATACCCCCATGATAGATACAGGAGCAAAAGCAAATATATGTAAATATCATTGTCTACCAGAAGATAAATGGAAAAAATTAAAAACACCTATGGTAGTGACAGGATTTAATAGTAAAGGTTGTATGATTACATATAAAGCAAAAAATTTAAAAATACAAATATGGGATAAAATACTAACAATAGAAGAAATGTAAAATTTTGAATTTACAACACAAGATATGTTATTAGGAATGCCTTTTTTAGAAAGATTTTACCCACATATTATAACAAAAACACATTGGTGGTTTACTACACCATGCGGAAATAAAATAAGAGCAAAAAGAGTAAATAACAAGCAACGTAAACCCACAGAATGGATAAAAGGAAGTGAAAAAATAAACCAAGAAATGGAAAATATAAGTAAAAATCAAATAACACAATTAGAAATTATCATATTTACAATAGATAAAGTTAAAATAATTGACGAAGAACTAGAATTTTTATATAGTGAAAACCCATTACAAGGATGGGAAAAGCATAAGATGAAAGTAAAAATTGAATTAATAGATGAAAATAGTATAATAACACAAAAACCTTTAAAATATAATTTTGATGATTTAGAAGAATTCAAAATGCATATAGGTGAATTATTGAAGAATAATTATATACAAAAAAGCAATAGTAAACATACAAATCCACCATTTATAGTTAATAAAAATAGTGAACAAAAACGAGGTAAAAGTAGAATGGTCATAGATTATCGCAACTTAAATGCTAAAACTAAAACATATAATTACCCAATACCAAATAAGATACTAAAAATAAGACAGGTACAAGGATATAACTATTTCAGTAAATTCGATTGTAAATAAGGATTTTATCACTTGAACCTAGAAGAAGAATCTAAACAGCTAACAACATTTACCGTACCACAAGGATTTTATGAATTGAATGTTCTACCATTTGGATATAAAAATGCACCAGGAAGATACCAACATTTTATGGACAAATATTTTAATAAATTAGAAAATTGTATTGTCTATATAGATGATATATTATTATACTCAAAAACACAAGATGAACATATCAGGTTACTAGAAAAATTTATACATAATTAAACATTCTGGTATAAGCCTAAGTAAAAAGAAAGCAGAAATTATGAAACCTCAGATAGAATTTCTAGGAATACAAATAGATAAAAATGGGATAAAGATGCAAACCCACATAGTACAGAAAATAATTACTCTTGATGAAAATATAGATACAAAGAAGAAATTACAATCCTTCTTAGGATTAGTAAACCAAGTAAGGGAATATATACCAAGTTTAGCAGAACATTTAAAACCATTACACAAAAAACTTAAGTAAGATGTCGAATATTATTTTGACAATAAAGATAAAGAACATATAAGATATATTAAAAATTTATGTAAAAAACTACCAAAACTATATTTTCCCAATGAAAACAAATTATTTACTTATTTTGTTGAAACAGATTCGAGCAATCACAGTTATGGAGGAGTCTTAAAATATAAATATGACAAAGAAAAAATGGAACACCATTGCAGATATTACTCAGGATCCTATACAGAAGCACAATTAAAATGGGAAATAAATAGAAAAGAACTATTTGGATTATATAAATGTTTATTAGCTTATGAGCCATATATTGTTTATAACAAATTTATTGTAAGAACAGATAATACGCAAGTAAAATGGTGGATAACGCGAAAAATACCAGACTCAGTGACACCAAAGGAAATAAGAAGGCTTGTATTCAATATACAAAATTTTACATTTACAATTGAGGTAATAAAAACTAATGAAAATGTTATTGCAGACTACCTATCAAGACAAAGGAACCCAAACTGAGCCAGAAAAAGATACAATGGAAGAAATACTCAAAGCCATTACTACACTTTCTACAAAAGTGGACAGTATGGATAAAGAGTTACAAAAAATGAAAAATATAAGTCAGCAGCATGACTATAAAAATGCAGAGCTATGTCGATCTAAAGACAGAAAAATTTCAGAGCTACAAGGAGACGTTGGGAAACTCCATAAAATCCATGACAATGTTTGTTTAAATGCAGCTACAGCCAGCACATCTACAACAAAAGGAGTCAGTGGAATAAGATATACGAATTCAAATATGAACAAAATCTTCGATAAACCATTTATTCCGAAAAACCAAAAAGACCCATTATTTATACCACCACAAACAACTACTTACTCGAAAATTTTAAACCAAGATAAAAAATCCTACAACCACATAACCCGCTCATATATTGAAAACCTTTATAAAATCCAAAATTATTTAAACTCAACACCAAGATCTCCAACTGCCAAAGACCCTCATACTGATTTTATAACCCAAAAGCTACAAGGATATAATAAGTTAATAGCGCAACCAGGCACCAATGCAAATCTAGTAAAAACGTGTTATAGTTATGGATTACTCAACACAGTTTATACCCAAACAGGAGATGAAATATCAACCATACCGGAGCTATACAAAGACTTTATGAACTATAAAAAAATTACTAAAGGAGCATTATTTTATATAAAGTTTTATTCAGCACCAGCAGAGATATTATTTGATGAGATAAAGCCAATTATACAAGTTATAAAGATTGGTTTGACCAGAGATATGATAATTCCGGAAGATATCGGGACACAGCAAGAAATACAAAGAATTGAGATACCAGAATTCTACGCCAATTAGAGAGTTATTGGAATCACAACTATTCTAAATGAACTAACAAATAATTATTTAAACGGAAATTCAGTATGGAGCTATTATGTATGGGAGCAAGCTATGATATATTCAAATTCTAGAGAAGTTAGAGAACAAGATATAGAGGAGATACGCCAATGGATACTCAGTTTACTCAAGCCGGAGAAAAAACCAACAACAAGAGCACTAAGGAAAGAGTTTATTTTGGAAGAATTATTAACCAGATATTGCAAAATTATTGGACAAAATTACCCCGACCATATATGTTCAAAATGTCAAGGAGAAGATTATGTCATACCAGATGTCCAAATCGAATGAACAAACGTGGAAAGCAGTAAAAGAAGGACATAGAAAGAAAAAGTCATAAAATAAATAGTAAGAGTCATTCATGAACAGAAAAGGTCGTTCATGAAAGGTCATATGTGAATAGTAAGAGTCATGTGTAAATAGTAAGAGTCATTATGTAAAAGTTTTTTGTTTTCTAGTGTCGGCCGAAATAAAAAAGGCCATGTGTAAAGTAGTGTCGGCCACTTGGCCAAAGCAGTAAGTTTTCTTCCTTGTATAAAAGGAGGGGTTTCCCTCATAATAAAATAAGCCTTTTCCAATCAACTCTCTCTTCTTCTGAATTCCGCTTCCACCCCCCAAATAGGCCTTAGTTCATGAATTTGCAAGATTATCACAAATTTTAACACAATCAACATTGATGGTATACCAACGATCAATATGATCTCACAATATTGTATTTTTTTCTCCTGTAGAGTCTAAATTTACCGTCATAATAACAATTTGTATTTAACCACTATATTGGTGCTTTCACATTTAATCAAAATTAGAAAAATTATTTTATCAAAATAAAGTGTTTCAATTTTTCACTAGTTGAAGTTTAAATTATTTATTGTTTTTACTTCAACCTTCATAATAGAGATAGCAAAAAATAATTTCCTTTTCTCATCCACCAAATAACACCAATATTTTTTTCTCATCTAGTTTGCTTGTACCTTCAAAGTACTTGTACTGCAAACACAACATCAAGTCAAGTTGGTCACATAGCTCATATTTTTATAAGTCTAGCAAACTCCATTTATTTTTATTTGTCACAACTTTCTTACACAATTGAATCAAAAGGAGTTGCAAGACTCACACAAACAACAAAATTGCATTTTTCACAAATTTTTTTCATATTATGTGACTTGACAAGGAAAACTTCATCACATGTTTTTATGATTTTTTTTTTCATTTCAAGAATGAAATTTATCTCACCATAAATTTCATTCTAAATGACTACTCAAAATGGTTTTCATAATTTATTTAAAACTCTCATGTTGGAGCTAAAAATCATCACATTATAGCCAAATAATAACATGTAATTTATTCCACAATTAATATATATGCTCTTGTAACACTCTTTTAGCATTTTTCAATGAGGCAAAAATCACAATTTCACAATGATTTTTTTTCTCATTTCATATACCCCCACTATTTCATGAATTCAAACATCAGTTTTTTTTCATGAAAAGTAGATTTACTTTATTAATGAAAATACTAGGTAAAAACTTTTTTTTTCTTTACCTTTTCTCCAATTTTGAGCAAGTAGAAAAATAAATTACCGTACACCTCTTTTCTTCCATCTCTTGAAGAGAGCGACGTTTGAGCGGAATGATGTTGAGATCCCTATCTTGATATCTACATTTTTTCAAACTGTAACAAAACATGAATCTCCTTAAAATTGTTAGTGAAAAAAATTACAATATAATAAAATTGCAAGATTACAATTAAAAATAAAATGAAGAAATAAATATTTAGGCTGAGGCACATATATCTCGCTCTCTTTAAGGAGATTCAATCCCACTGTGGCATAATCTACACCGATCCAGCAGTAATACTCTTGACTTGTCTCCTTCAGGATACAACATCCCAACAACAGTGTATAACTCAAACAACTCGGATTAGTTGAAGAGTCCAAAGCTCCACAAAAGAACAACTTCCTTCAACATATAATACTCTCTTTTGTATAGTGAATATAGTTGAAGACTTAGAATATTTTCTATGTCTCAACTCTCTCTTTCACTACACTAACCTCAATATAAACTACTCATCTTTTCCACTCTATATTTTCTTGTACTTCTCTTGTTTCTTCTCCTATCTTAACACAAATGAAGACTACACTATTTATAGGTGATGAATTCTTCCTTGCAATGAATAGGAGAATAGTGGATATTAAATTTGCCAATTGATTGGCTCAATGTTACATAAGTTACAAGACATAAATATAGAATAATGAATTATATGAAGAGTTAGTGGTTACATTAGTTGCTAAAAACTAATGACCATTTTCTTCCACAATTGATGAGAGTAAAGAGGCACAAATGTAATGTCTATCAATAGACATTACATGATATATAATGTGACATATAATATATATTTTTATTAATATTAAAATATCGCACCGATATATTCTAATGTCATTGGTGCAAGTCGAAATACTTTTGAGGCATTTCTTGTATTGTTTATGTGTGTTTCTTATGTTTTCTATCATTTAGAGGCATATTTTTAATATTCAGTAATTTTCAGGTAGTTACGGAAATAAGTAAAGTTTTGTTTTCTTATTCGTCATGATATTCAAAGTCCATTGGTGTAATATCCCTTTAGGCCCAAAAATCTTCTAATGTCGGTTGGAGTCAACAGTCTGGGTCAATTCTTGACCGCCTCGATTTTCCTTGGATCAACCCCAACCCCTTTACTAGAGATGATATGACCAAGAAACGCCACCGACCTCAACCAAACTTCACATTTGCTATACTTGGCAAATAGTTGGTTTTCCTTAAGCACTTGCAACACCACTCTCAAATGGTCCATGTGTTCACCCTCATTATTCGAATATACCAAGATGGACAATGACAAATGAATCTAGGTAACTTCAAAAAACCCTATTCACGAGGTCCATAAATGCCATCGAGGCATAAATGAGACCAAAGGACATTACTAAGAACTCATAGTGACCATATCTAGTTCGTAATGCCATTTTTGGTATATCCTCCCCTCTCATCCTTAGTTTGTGATACCCCGATTTCAAGTCAATCTTAGAAAAGTAGCTTGCCCCTTGGAGTTGATCAAACAAGGCATCAATCCGAAGGAGAGAATACTTGTTCTTAATAGTAACTTTATTGAGTTGGCAATAATCAATGCACATTCTAAGGGACCCATCCTTCTTCTTCACAAACAATACCGGTGCACCCCATTGATAAATACTAGGTCAATAAATCCTTTGTCTAGCATATCCTTAAGTTGTGCCTTCATCTTTTTCAATTCCGCCGAAGTCATCCGATAAGGAGGAATTGAAATGGGGTTGGTATCCGCTAGCAAGTCAATACCAAAATCAAGTTCCCGTTCGGAGGGATTCTTGGAAGATCATTATGAAAGACCTCCAGAAATTCCCTCACTAAGGGGACTAACTCAATGGGAGGATTTTCGGAGTCTAAATCTTTGACTCTTACAATTTAGTATAAATATCCTTTTGATATCATTTTTACAAGCCTTAAGACAAGAGATAATACGACCTTTAGGAATAGATTCCCCCCCTTCCACTTTTAGACGGGTTCATTTGGAAAATTGAACTTGACAATTCTTGTTCTACAATCAATGGAAACAAGACAATCATGCAACCAATCCATCCCCAAAATGACATCAAATCGACCATATCAAGTTCTACGAGTTCAACATGAGTAACTCTATTGGGCAACATTATAGGACAATTTCTATATACCTTCTTTGCAACAACCACATCACTTACTAGAGTAGTTACCATGAACGGATCATTTAGGACATCAGGAAAAATATCAAACTTCCCAGCTATCAAGGGAGTAACAAAATATAATGTAGCACCCGGATCAAGCAAAGCATAAATATCATTAGGGAAGACTTGTAACATATCGGTCCCCACATCGGGAGAACTCTGTTGTTCACCCCTAGAGCGAAGAGCATAAAAGCGATTCTTCTTTAGAATATCCACATTAGAACCACTATCTTGAGCTTGTCAACTTCCTTTGTATTGCCCCTTCAAATTAGGGAAATCCTAACCTTGTGCGCACTCTTGCCACACCCAAATCCATTGTTCGTCCTAACAAGGCAATCACCATAATGCTTCTTGCCACATTTTCCACAAGTTGGATTCTTACTTTGTGAGATAGTACCTCTTCCCTTTTGAATCATAGGGTTAGACACCTATCATCACGAGCCTTGGGAAATTTATGGGGGACTTGATTAGAAAACCTCTTCTTGAACCTAGGCTTGTCATGAATGTCAAGCCTACCCTTTGAAGAACCACCTTCATATGACCTTTCCTTCTTGGCCTCCTTATTCTTCCTCCTTAGCGTACTTTCTTCCACATGTTGAGCATGAACCATGATACGAGAACATTCATATTATCATGTAGCATAGACGAAAGACATTCTTCAACCAAGTCTTCGGACACCCCCATGACAAAATGACTCATCTCATTCCTTGGGTTTGACACAAAGGATGGAGCATACTTGGACAATTTAGTGAATTTCAAATAATAGTCAAGTACACTCACACCTCCTTGACGAAAGTTGATGAATTCTTCCACCTTAGATTCCCTCAACTCTCTAGGAAAGAGCCTATCAAGAAAAGCCCTATTGAAGATCTTCCAAGTCATCGGTCCACCCTTTAGTTCCCTATTATCCTTCCATTGCACGTACCAAGTTTGGGCCACATCTTTGAGTTGATAGGCCGCCAACTCATCCTTCTGAATTGAAGTCATACCCATAACATAGAGAATATTATAGACCTCATCGAGGAAATCTTAAGGTTCCTCATCTGACCTCGCCCCAAAGAACATAGGTGGAGTTATTCTAATAAAGTCTCTCAAACGAGAGGCCATAGTGTTAGCATGTTGAGGCACTCGAGGTCCAACCTCCATATTCACTTGGGCCGTTATAGCTTGGACTTGCGAAGTGAAGGCATTAGCTTTAGAGGTCATTGCTTGGTCCAAATTGAGAAAAGCTTACCTTATATCACCATCAGTCATCGGTGGAGGAACAACCGGAACGTAATCACCCTTAGCAACTTCTTCAAGTGGAGGCACTTGGTTGTCTTGTTGAGGGACTTGATTGTCTTGAGCCCCTACATTAGCCATCTCTTCCCTTGTCCTTCTAGTAGCTGCTATTCGAGTATTCATACCTATAACCATGATACAAGGTTTAGGTGAAAGCACATAATAAGACTCTAGAGGCACGACATAGGAATACAAGAATATGAGAGTTCCCAAGCATCACATAGTCTCTCATTCATAAGTGTGGCGCGCTTCACAATTATGAATAAAAATCTACATAGACGTAGTTTAATGAGACATCAATTCTATGGATATTCAACCTCATGCTCTGATACCAAGTTTGTCAAATCCAGGAGTACCCCTAGACATAACCGGCATCGTCTTCCATGGGGAGAACTAAGACAAGCCTCTTAGCATTCATCATTACATTCATAGGTTAAAAGTGCAGAAATTAAAAACTTTTCATCTATATCTACTTCATGAGGTTTACTTAGACTTCTCGCTTACACATAATATATATATATTAAGTATACATAGAACCCTCGTATAAGAAGATTACATAGTCTTCTACTTTTATGACACATTTATATAAGATCCACGATATATTCTTAAAAGGGATGTCTCATATTAAATCATCTAAACGGGAATTGAACAATATGGGCATAAGCCCTTGCACGATGTATAAATGCCACTTAGGGCTTACAACAATATCTTGAAACAAGTAGAATGAAATGATCTTCTTTAGACTATAACAAATAAACATACCTAGAGTAAGAACAAGGCATCATCTTCGGACTTTAGGACACAGTCACACTTGGAGAATGATTCCAAGCCTTCCTTGCAAATGGCCACAATCTCCTCAATGGACAAAACCTAAAATGTTGGGGGAAAAGGGAGAAATGGGGTTAGCACATCACTTGTACCAAGTATGGAATCATATACACATACAACATAAAAATCATGCAAAAAGGGACATTTTATAAAAGCATGCCAAGTTACTTTAAAAATACATTATGCACAAGACAAGAACACATATAAGCCAACAATCATATATTTCTCAATGATACAAGCATATTCAACACAAGACCAACCTACTTAAGTTAAGCCAAGTCAACATGTATATAGCACAATAGAACTCATAATCAATACAACTCTATCATCATAGTGTAAGCAAAAAACATATTCATGAGTATATAACATTACACATAAAAAAAGACGCTTATCCATAAACCTTCACCAATTCTACTAGTGCAATGGTCAAGTGAAGCCCTTTAACCTCAATCAACCAAGCAAACTAGTAAAAGGATCATGAATAATGTACGTATCATATCATAATCAGCATTCCTCATCACATTTAGAAATATAGACCATTAACATGAAAAATCAACAAAAGAATAACATATAAGAACATCCTTCTAAGACTTCCCTCAAGGATAACTAGTGCAATGTGTAGGTAGAGTTCCATACCCCTACCTAGACTAAGTCAAACCCCTTAGGTCATCCTAGTTGGATTTCATTTTATTATTCCGTTTTACTTTTGGGAACATCTTGCCTTAACCGACATAGACCACATGAGCTAATGTGGAATCCAGTCTCATGTGGACTACTTTCCTAGGTAGTACTAAAACATGAAGATAGCATCTATGTGGATCCACTAGCTAGTATTCCTATGGGGGCAACATAGTTCAAGAACTAGGATATGTGTTTGGGACCCTATTTATGCTACATTTATTATAGTCTCAAATCTCATGAGTACAATAGTAATCCTACCTTCCCTATGTGGGAAAGGAAACTACTAGTTCTCTCGGTGCTAAGGTAAAGTCCCTTTTTTGAAATGTCTTTAATAAATTATCATAACTTAGTTTAGGTCATAGGGTCTATCCCTTATATAGTCATAGTAATTTTCTCAATAGGAATTGCATGAGTAGGTCCTTTCAATACAATTCACACATGTGAGGTTAGCACATTTACATCACCATATCATAATAAGGCACATAGGCAATTCATCACCAATCTTATATCATCACATCTATCCAACAAATCACAAGCCATAAATCAAGACATGTCAATTCAATATCATACCAACCCTAATCAATCTTATCATAAGGTGTGCTTCAATAGAACTTCATCATTAAACACAAGTAATCATATTGAAGTAAAGGTTTGAGATCAAAAGACATACCCCATCTCTTTCACAAGCCATCATCCAAGGTTTTACCATCAACCATCCAATTCAACCAAACAATGGTTGTAATATAATCACACTATATTTATTAATACAATAATGAAGCCAATTAAATCACTACACATCAATTCATCACTAGTTCATAACCTAGGGTCAATTTCATGATCTACTTCACATACTAGGTTGATTCATCAAGAAATGGAATAATTGAATCATAATAAATCATAATATATACATAATAGTACAAATAAACCATAGACAATACAAATTAGAATATCAAATTCGTATTAGAAAAAAACCCACATGAAACTCATCTTTTTGAAATCAATTTTGGAAGAACCCTTTGGGGAAAAGAATCCCAAAGGTTAAAGTATCGCATAGCTTGTTAATTGTTGACAATTTATGGAAAAAAGTACCCTTATTTCTACCCTAAAGACCTTGACCTAGATATTCAATGGTGTTCTTCTATGGGAGAGAAAAAGTAGAGAGAAGGAAGAACAATTTGGGTTTAGGAATTGAGAGGTGTTAAGTGAGGTTTTAGACTTAGGGTGGGTTATATATTTAATTAACTAACATAATTAACCAAACTCTATTAAATAATTAACTCCCTAACTAACTAATTAAATTAAATGAAGCAACTAAAAACTAGACAACAAACACAGGCTTGATGGGTCGTAGGTCAGTCAACAACCAAGACCCCTCTCCGTCGTGTGCAACCATCATATTGGTCAGACAATTGCCAATGGACTTTTTGAAAAATGGTTAAGTGACCATCTATTAGACAATATACACCCCTTTGATTGGACCACGCCCCGTCGTCTGCCTTCGCTGGTAGACACCGTCCATGACAACTTTTTGGTCAAAATGGAAGCCCCCCCCCCAATGACCCTTTGGGTGGTCCTTGGGGAGTCATACCCAGACGTTTAAACCCTAAACCTAATCAAATATGTGTTAGACACCTGACTACCAAATTTCATTAATTTAGGACTCTTAAAACCTTGTCAAATAAGATAAGGCACATTAGCACCTTTTGCACTAGTCCCTGGACGTCATGGACGTTCCTTGACGTTTTGACTCTAAAACTACCTAAATGACTTTTTTACACTATTATTGACCCTAAAATAGTTTTATAGATCTTATACACTCATGCGAGGCTTTAGATTAGGTTTTAGACTTTCATAATGTTACATTTGTCATGCCCCGAGCCTACATCCCGGACGTGGTTGACATTCGAGAGACATTGCTGGCCCCAAGCAAACCCTTTGCCTGGTTTACTTACTTAGCGGAAGACTTAATAGAATAAATGAAAGGATTTAATGCATCTCTTCTCAATTGTTTACTTAGAACATTTAAAATTCAAACATTTAACTTGGCCAAAATGGCAACCTAAGTATTAACATATGACAGGATAATGTAAAGACTATTAAATGTTAACTATCTATGAAGCATCTAAAACAAATAGGGATGTTGGGACAATACCATCAATCGTTCAAACAATAAATACAGAAATCAAAGTAAAAGGAGTCCTCTGGAATGCAAGGAGACTCACCAACTAACTATGATTGGTAAACTAGATCAACGAGGCGCTGGGTGATGGTCCTGGTTACCTACTTCTGTATCAGAAAATGATGTTGGCCAATTGACATTAGTACATTGAACGTACGAGTATACAAGTTGGAATGTTAAACAAAACATAAGCTTGAAAAGTATATGAATAACTTAGCTGGCTCAACTCAACTCAAGACAGCTGAACTCATTTCAATATAAAGCAGTTTAAAATAAGTGCAATATAAAGAAAAGTTGTTTAAGATATGATTGTCAACTCTGTGTACTATAACTCTGAAATTTATGTAAAAATATCATAAATTGTGTATATAAGAATACAATTACTTTTGTGGGAGTTTCTATAACTGAAAACCATCACATAAGAGTTATTGTGATGATATAATGTTTTGCCTCACGCTATTAGGGTCATCCTATACCTTGTCGAGGGTATAGTTACTGAACTACTATGTGTATACACTATCTATGATAAAAAGAAATAAGGAGTCATCTAAAAATTATGACTCTTTTCTACCCATGGTGGTCATGTGGTTTATGGGGTCTTTGAGTTGTTTGAACTCTCCCCCATATCGGTGCTTAATAATACTCCAAAAATAGGATACTAACTTAATGTTTAAAAACATACTACTTTCTGTGATTTGAGATAATTGCTAAAAAACATAACTCAAAGGTTATCTTTGAAATAAAAAATTCTCTCTCTTGCTTTATTTAGAATTCAATTACTCTTTTATGAAAACTAGCTCTAAGGCTCTTTAGATATCAAGGTTTCCTTTCTTGTTTAAATGTGAAAACATTTTACTCTTTGGGAATACTTAGTCTCGATATACTCTTTTGAAGAAATGAACTTCAAACTTTCATCTTTACTCAACTTGAACTTTAAGTCTTAAAACAAAGTTAAAACATTTGTGGAAGACTTTTGGAAACTTAATAACTTCTCCTTGAATTGGTTCTTAACTTCTAGACTTGACTCTTAACTTTCCTTGAATTAAATTATGGACTAAAGGTTTATGATCTCATGTTTATGGATGATTTCATGATGTTTAGATGTACCTATGAGTGTTGGAATCAACTATAAAACATAGGTACATTGCTAAGGAACTAGTACAAAAAGATGGGGAACGAATGGAAAGAGCTGGCTCCTTGGCGCTTTGAGAGGCACGATGCGCCAACCTTTGAAATTCAGAGACAGACCTGGGGCACACTTTTCTTGCTCATCTTTCAACTCTAAACCCCCTAAAATCCAATGGTTCTTTCCCCAAACACTTAGAATCGTCTAAACAATCAAAATACATCAGATTCTACTCGAAATGACATCTAAAATCATTTACCAAACTCAAGAAACATAAACAACAAGAACCCACAAGAATTCAAACGAATTTCATCAAGAACTCAAAGTATTCACTTTCAAATCAAACATATTTCACTGAATCGAATCATGATTGGCGCGTGGGTGAACTACCCCAACTCTATGTGATCGCACATACCTCTGCGGGTTAAATCCTTGGCGAAATCCACAGGCAAAACTCGAACGTTCTTGATTTCTCTTCCCCTTTCTCCTCTTTTATCTTTTTTCCAAGCCCTAGCGTTAACTTCAAATTTTCTAAAGTCCTAAAAAAATAAAATAATTGGGTAAGAACAAAATACCCTTCAAAATCCGGATGGGACTTTTATTCAATCGAACAACCCAAATTTTAAAGGGCATAACTCACTCATATGAACTTGGAATCACGCATACTCGGCAACATCAAAAATACTATTCCAAGAGATTTCCTACCATATCTTGAAGTACATCTAACTCATATTGAGCTAGGTTTTATGGTCGTGTGAAATTGACCAAAACTCAATTTTGCCTAACTTAACAAAATTTTCTAGATTTTCATTATTTCCAAAAATGAATATTTCTAATTCTAAGCTTCTTCCTAGTAATTTCAAATTGTGAGATGTTAGAAAATCTCCCCTTGGGAACATTCTTCCTCGAGTGAGATTATTCTTACTAGGCTAAGGCTGTAATATCAATCATTCAGTTTAAATCCCAACAAGCAAATGCAAAACAACATCCCAACTTATAAATAAATATTAAGAAAGGATAAATACCTTAATTCAGTAATTTTCCAGACTCGAAGAGATGTGGATATATCTTCTTCATATCTTCCTCAGTTTCTCAATTAGCTTACTCAATAAATTGGTTACTCTGCGGACTTTGACTGATGCTACCTCTTTTGATCTCAAACTGTGAACTTGGCGATCTAGAATCTGAACGTGAATCTCTTCATAATATAAACTATCCTTGATCCCACTATCTTCAGTTTGTATGATCAATGAAGGATCACCCATGCATTCCTTCAACATAGTGATGTGAAATACCGGATGAATTTCTACTAACTCTTGTGGTAGTTCAAATTTCATAAGCTACTTTGCCAATTCTCTTGGCTATTTGATAAGGTCCAATATACCGGGGACTAAGTGTTCCCTTCTAACCAAATCTGAAAAAACCCTTTATAGGTGAAACTTTAATATATACCCAATCATCTAATTCAAACTCTAAATCCCTTCTCTTAACATCAGTGTAGGATTTCTCTCGATTCTACACCATTTTCAACCTCTCTTGAATTACTTTCACCTTCTTCATTACTTGATGAATTAAATCTGGACATATCATCCCTTCTTCACAAACTTCAAACAATCCAATAGGAGATCTGCCTCTTCTTCCATAAAGAGATTCATAAGGAGTCATTTGGATGCTAAACTGGTAGCTATTGTTGTAAGCAAACTCAATGAGAGGTAGGTGATCATCCAAATTTGCTTTGAAATCAATCACACAAGACCTCAACATATCTTCTCAGGTCTTAGTAGTGCCCTTTTCTTGCCCTTCTGTTTGAAAATGAAAGGCAGTACTTCAGCTCACCTTCGAACCTAAAACTTTTAGAAATTACTTCCAAAATTGTGCCGAAAATTATGCACCTCCTTCTGAAATAATGGAGACCAAAACACCATGAAGTCTAACTACTTCCTGAAGATACAACTTAGCAAAATCTTCTACCTAATGGGTAGTCTTTATCACAAAAAAGTGGGTTTATTTGGTCATGCGATCTACAATCACCAAAATAAAATCATGTTGTCTACGAGACCTTGGTAAACATGTGATGAAATAAATATTAATTATCTCCCACTTTCATTACGGAAGTTCCATATTCTGAGCTAAATCACCGATCCTTTGGTGCTCTACTTTAACTTGTTGGCAATTTGGACACTTAGCAACAACTTCTATAATGCACTTTTTCATACTATTCCACCAATACACCTCTCTCAAGTCACAATACATCTTTGTGGAACAACAATGTATGGAATATTTGGAGCTATGAGCTTCCTCCATGATACACTCTTATAGTAAATCCACCATTAGTACACACTATTTACCTTGATATCTCAATACACCATGTCCCCCTTGTTCAAAATCTAATACTTTTTGCTTATGAATAGTTGCCTTCGATTCAAGCAAAATTGGATCTTGGTCTTTCTTCTCTTTCACTTTGAAGCTAATTATGATTTAGCCCCATTCATCACCATTGTTCCTCCTTATATGGAGTAGGACTCCTGATTATACTAGTCAATGCACATTTTTTCTAAATTTCTCTTTGCTTCCTCAACATGGGTGGTACTACCCATTGACAACCTGCTCAAGGAACCAACAACAACATTAGCCTCACCTATGTGGTATAAGAATACTCCTGTCATAATCCTTGAGTACTTATAACCACCTCATTTGTTTGAGATTAGGCTTTTTTTCAATAAACACATACTGAAGGCTTTTGTGATGAGTGAATACATTACCATGAACACCATACAAATACTGTCGCATATCTTCATACCAAATACTATAAGAACTATTTCTAAGTCATGGGTAGGGTAATTCTTCTCATACACTTTTAATTTTCTGGACGCATAAATTATAACTTTGTCATTCTACATTAATACACAACCCAAAATATCAATAAACAAATGTTAACAATACAAAAACGCCCCAAAAAATTTCGACATGCATCAATGACTTTAGAATATCTTGACGGATAAGAGAAGGAAACTTTTCTTCTTTTTGTAACTGGTTACGTCAATGACTAAAATGGCCAAATAATTTAAAAAACACATTAACAATACTAAAAAACGTCTAAGAAAAATTTAAACTTGTACCAACGACACTAGAATATCGTGACGTATACATGGAGAAAAAATACATCTTTTCATAACTGCTTGAAAATGATTGAATATTACCCAAATGCCCCAATTTGACCGAAAATCAAGAAACACCCATAAACTTTACAAAAAACACCTCTCTAAATTTTTGACTTGCACGAATGACCTTATAATATTGTGATGAATAACAGACCAAAACATTACTTCTTTTTACAACTCTCCAAAAATGGCTGAATATTACGTAAATACCCTAAAATAGCCAAAAAAATCAAGAAAAAAAAATAAACCATAAAAATACCTCAAAAAATTATGCATTGCACGGACGACCTTAGAATATCATGATGTATAATAGAAGAAAACTTTATTTTTGTAACTGCTCGAAAATGACTGAATATTATGTAAATTCCTCAAAATGGTCAAAAGATCAAGAGACACACATACATAATATATAAAACGCCTCAAAAAAAATAAACTTGCACCAATAACCTTATATTATCGTGACAATAACATAACAAAACTTTACTTCTTTTTGTAACTGCCTGAAAATTGCCGAATATTAGGTAAATTCCTTAAAATGGCCAAAAAATCAAGAAATACACAAACTATACAAAAAATGCCTCAAGAAATATTTGACTTGCACCAATCAAGTTAGAATATTGTGACTAATAACATAAGAAAACATAACCTCTTTTTATAACTCCTTCAAAATGGCCGAATATTATTTAATGCCCCCAAATACCCGAAAAATCTAGAAACATACATAAAAATATAAAAAACGCCTAAATTTTTTTATTTGAACCAAACCTAAGAATACCGTGATAAATAACATAACAAAACATTACTGCTTTTTGTAACTGCCCAAAAATGGTCAAAAAAGGACTCCAGATTTGGTACTCTTTAGGTGTGTAGATTCCATGGAAGCCACACGTTTTTTCAGGAACCACATGCTGGAGTCTGTGGACCTCATATAAACAGGCTTACCTTGGCAAAGAAGATCTTTCGAGCTTGTTATTTTTGGATGACTATGGAGCACGATTGTTGTATATTTGTGCAAAAGTGTCATACATGTCAAGTACATGGTGATTTTATTCGAGAACCCCCCTTAAGAACTTAACGCTATGTCACCTTGGTCATTCATGGCCTGGGGGATGGATGTCATTGGCCCAATTTAGCCAGCCGCCTCTAATGGACATAGATTTATTTTGGTTGCCATTGATTACTTCACCAAGTGGGTGGAAGCAAATTCTTATAAATCTGTGACGAAGAAGGTAGTAGTTGATTTCGTTCGTAACAACTTGATATGTAGATTTGGACTACCTGGTTCCATTATCACAAACAATGGTGCAAACCTCAACAGTCATATGATGAAGGAGATATGTGAGCAATTCAACATTACTAACTGAAACTCGACTTCTTATCGTCCTCAAATGAATTGAGCCATAGAAACTGCCAATAAGAACATCAAAAAGATTTCGAGAAAGATTATTGATAATCACAAAGGTTGGCATAAGATGTTACCATATGCTTTGTTGGGATACCGAACAACCGTTAGAACATCAATTAGATAAACTCCATACTTGGTAGTATATGGGACAGTAGCAGTGATACCTGTTGAAGTTGAAATACCTTCATTGAGAATCATTCAAGAAGCCGAACTGAACAATGCTGATTGGATTCGTAATTGGATTGAACATTTAGCCTTAATTGATGAAAAAAGGATGATTATTGTTTGTCATGACCAATTATATCAACAGAGAATGATTCATGATTTCAACAAAAAAGTGACATCTCGAACATTTAAAGAAGGACAATTTGTCCTCAAACACATCTTCCCCCCATCAAGATGAGTACAAGGGGAAATTTGCACCAAATTGGCAAGGACCGTACATGGTTCGTAAAGTGTTATCTGGAGTTTCCTTGATCATGTCAGAGATGGATGGATAGGAGTGGCCAAAACCAATCAACTCAGATGCTATCAAAAGATACTATGTTTGAAGATCAATTTTTCTCTCATTACTTTCCTTGTAATCGCATTATTTGCTTGTAATTGCTTATGTCAAGCTTTTATATCGTATTGAACTACGTGTGACCTAAATTTTAAAAAATGAGATACGTAGGCGGCCTATGTTAGCCTCGGTCATTTTCTTATTAAAATTTTCTTATTCCCTAAAAAGAAACTACGTTTGACCTGATTGCTGCCTCAACGGGATATGTAGGCGCCATAACGGCTTGGTCATACACCCTATAAAAAGTTTCATTTCCCTTTATGACGGAAACTGGGGAAGAATTTCTGAGAAGATCTCAAAATTCTAAATATCATTCGTCAGCAGGACAAGATTGACCATGCATTAGGAAAAGGCAAATGGGTAGAATTTTTCACAAAATCTCAAAAATTTCGCAAGTCTTCCTACCAATGACATAAGAAATACCAGGACGTTTCACTGGGGCAGAATTTTTGAGAAGATCTCAGGGTTAACGACAAGTAATCTTCAGCATGATCTAAAAGTCAAACTTCATATTTCCCAAACTTAAAAGGACTTTTTGGAATATATCAAAACTTGAACTGATGTGTTCATTTAAGCTTTAATGTGACATGACAGTTGGGAATGATCCTTATCAAATTACTTTTCAAAAATCTAGTTTTCTCAAAATACTGGACATTTATCAAATATTTTGTACAAAATATAAATCAATCTTATGTCTACCAAGAACCGGGAATCTAGAAGCAATCAACCAAAGATAGCTAGAGGAAGAGCAAGCAATCAAAGAAGTCAACACAGATTAGTTCATTTAAAACTAATAAATTTTCTATGGGTGTAGTTTTGCAAGGATATCAAGAGATCACCATATTCATCAAATATGGAAATTTCCGAAGAGCAAAAGTACCCAAGACTGACATTTTCTTTATGAGCGAAAAGGCATTGATATTCTTGCGATAAAAAGTGATCAACTTCGTATTTCGAATAATAATTTCCTGTTCATATTTCTCAACAAAATATTATCCAAAATGAATATACAAGTGGTCAAGAAAAGTAGGTGAAATCATCAAGAGGATGACACTTTAAGATGTTCAAATGACTATAATAACGTTATATTGTATTTTCCAGCGTAAAAAAAAGGTATGAAGGGCATACATAAGACACATCAAATATCAAAGAGAATTTGAAGTGCAACTTGCCAAAAATATCTATTATCACATTAAAGTTTGAAGATGCTAACATTGAAGGATATTTGTAAGTCACATCGATACCTGATACATTGATGTTCATTTCCGATAGGCCATCCATATTATATTATCAGAGGTGATAATATCATTGCCGAGAAGGCCATCCATATTTTATTATCAAAGGTGATAATATCATTGCCGAGAAGGCCATCGACATTATGTTTTCAAAGGTGAATATATCATTGCCGAGATGGCCATCAACATTTTATTATCAAAGGTGGTAATATCATTGCCAAGAAGGACATCAACATTATATTATCAAAGGTGGTAATATAATTGCTAAGAGGTTCATCATCAAAGGTTAATATATCATTGCTGAGAGGGCCATCATCTATAAACGCCAAGAGGGCCATCACATATTCAAAATGTCAAAAGGGTCATTACATATTCCACGCCAAGAAGTCCATCATCTACAAACGTCGAGAGGGCCATTGGAACCTCAAACTCTAAGAGGGCCATTACATATTCCATTGCTGAGAAGGACATCATTGATGAACGTCGAGAGGGTCCTTATCTTCAAACTGCCGAGAGGTCCATTGCATATTCAAGCCACAAAAAAAGGTCATATCTAAACCGCCGAGAGGGCCATTACATATTCAAACTACCGAGAGGGGTATTACATCTTTAAAATGCTGAGAGAGACATTATATTCAAGTCATAAAGAGAACCATCAACATATTGCATAAGTCTATTTTACTACTCCGATATTAAAAGAAGAGTACAGTGAAGAATTATGTGACAAATAAAAGATATAAACTTTATTTGCCTTATGTCAAACTAAAGAAGTTGACGTTAAACATTCCAGGAGAGTAATCAAGTGCTTAAAGGGTAAAATACGCTAGATCTCCATTTAGATTACATTTTTACACTAATGAGTTTTATCTCAATATTTGTCGAGATCATCCATGAGGATAAATTCTCAAATCAAACCACAGGTGCGAACGACATAAAAAGGATGTTGCACAATGTGAAACTTTTCTCTTAGTAATGAACTGGGACATAGTCCAAATGAGAGTATATCAAAGTCTTAGGACGCGAGCTGAGCAGCAACTTCCACCACAATAAAGCCACAACCCTATCAAAAGCATCTAGGCTTTCTTTGGGTTTATTGGTTTCAATTTCGCATTGGGGAAACTTTTCACTCTCAACGGAGGCAACTTTCCAATTTAAGTTATAACACACCAATAGCTTTGAATATTATGTCCATGTAAGTTCTTAATTATGGGTGTCAATGACCCTGCATTCATGGCTAAGAGGTTGCAAGACTCGTTTTTATACTCGGTCTATTTTTCACTCCTCCAAAACCAAATATTATCTTGCATAATCGATTTTCTTTTCAACCTATCGAGTCAAACTGCAAACAACCTGATTCCTTGAGTAGAATGATAAGTAGGCGGGATCAATATTGAAAACTCAGTTGTATTCCTACATTCTCTCGTAAATCTTATTCTCAAGCATTCCGATCTCTTAATTATTCGATATTGGGATAACTTTTAAATTTTTCATAATTGTGCATCAAATCAACTGTAATTCCTCAAAATTCCATATCAAGCCTTTCTTTTAAAGAGATGAAAGTGGGTGAAAATTGGATTGGTCAATCTTCTTTGCCCAGGTTCTCTTTCATTAACCCTACCCAAAGATGATAACACCCAATTTCGACCCTATGCAATTCGAGTTAACTATCGAGCTTCTTCAATTTCAAAAATTTTGAAATAATCCTTTTTGAAAAAACCTGTGTATGTGTGTGCGTGTATGCGTACCTGCCTGCGTGCGTGCATGTGTGTATTTTCTTTTTAATTGTTTTGTTGTCTTCAAAAATAATTATATAAATACATGCTGATTTATATAATTTCCATCTTTTATATAAATATTCAATAAATAGCCTAAAAATATTTTTTAAACATAATTACACATTTATATCTTTGAATTAGTGAATTAGTTCCCTATTTTGAATCGATAAATAAGTTTTGATAATTATTTTCAACTAAGAAGCTCAAATAATCAATTCGTAATTATTCATCTTATTTTAATTTTGTCCGATTTAGTTAATTGACTCGAATTGATTATACCTAACACAATTTGGTCAAATTAGCAACTAAATGACCAGTTTTTAAATAAAATGGACCATCCTTTTAATTTTTACACTCTCCCACGCTCTCTCTCTTTTCCCTTTTTACAACTCTCACATAAGCTATCTCCCCTTTCTTCTTCCTCCAAAATGCAAAAGTCAATGACAAAAATCATAATTTCTTCATCCAACTACACAACCCATATTTTCAAAGATTACAAACCATTGGCCCAAATTGTTGACTTAAGGTCAGATAAATCTCACCATAATCTAATCCGTATCGGAAGATATCATATCGAATCCAAATTTTTAGGGGTATGTTTACCTCTCATTTTTTTCTCCTCTATTCCTTCCAATCAATCTCTTATCTGTTGCTAAAACGCATACTTGAATTCAAGCCTTTGTTTTTGCTACAAATACATGGTATTGATGTCATTTAGAAGGGGAATGGAGATGAAAAAATAGAGGGGAAAAATAGAGTTGGCTAAGAAAAATCGAGTTGAAAAAAAGTTTAAAATAACAGTAACAAGTCATAAAAGTTGAGAGGGGAGAAGTTGGAGACAAGAGATTTTTACATTCTAATAAATAGAAACTTATTTTTTTAATGAGAGGACAACAAATCGAGAGCTATTTTTTTTCTCTTCTAGCTCAAGTTAAGGTCGCAGTGGTGTAAAGGCTTCACGGTCAAACTCGTTGTCCTAGTCTCGCTGCCCTCAAAAAGTTTGAGTTCATTCATGGACTCCCAAAGTCTCTCATTGCGTCCTGTTGGGCCCCTTAGTCCAATACATCTCCTTTTAGTCAGCCTCCTCAATATCCGAAGAAATTGAACTGAAATAGGTCTCGAAAAGCAAAAACTGAGCTATATACATTCGATATACACTGATATACAACCAGTTTATAGAAAAATAGGAATAGGGTTATAACCCAAAAGTTCCGACGAAATTGACCCAAAAAGGGGGCCCAAATTTAATTTCTCCCCCTTGCTCTTCATTGTGATTATATATTGTTTTGTTTATTAACTCTAACTTTAGAATTATTAATCTCCCAAAAGATGAACTATATTCTTTATGTTAGTAAAATCTTTTATCAAGTCATGTACTTTATTTGAAAATCTTTAGTCAACTTTTTAAATTTAATCTACAATTATACATGGTTTTAATACTTTAATTAACTAAAATTGGTTGAATATATTAATCTAAAAAATGATTATATAAATTTTAATCAACCTAATTTCATAAAAAGTTCTACAATTTAATTCAAATACTTCAATTACTATCATCTTTTCTTAGAAATTAAAAATTATTCTATATATAATTATTTTCTCAAATTAATCATTTTCTAAATAATAGTAAAAATATATTTAACCTAAGTCGCTGGATAACCGTGTGTTAGCAATTACTTTAAGTGCTAATACCTTCTTAAAGTAGAAATAAGAACCTCTTACCCATTTTCTCTAGATTTTTAAAGGTTTATCTGTTAAAATCTTTTTAAATTAATTTTTGTTAATCATTTAAAAAAATTGAGTGGCAACTTCTTCTAAGTATTTTTCTTAAAATGTTTTTATGCTTAGAACATTCCAAAAGTGATTTTTCTAAAGATAGTAAAATTACGGCATAACAATATGTCCGCTCTTCCCACACTTATAGCAATTATCCATGCCAACCAGGCACTTACTATCATGCTTTTTAACCTTATTTTACACAACTAGGCCTATCAACATAAGTACTATCACTATTACATCCTTGTGATTTAGGATTAGACTCCCTATCTTTGTTGTCCCTTGGATCACTAGAGGAGCCTTGGTTGAAGAACCTCTTCTTGAACCTTAGTCTACCTTGACCCTTGAATTTCCTTAGGAAGAATTTCCATCCTCGGACCTTGCCATTTTCACCTCTCTATTTTGCTTCCTAAAACTTGACCCCTCAAATTATTGAGCATACACCATTAGACAAGACATATCCATATCACAGAGTAGTGCCACACGACATTATTCTTCAATCGAATTGGACACAACCGTCACAAACCGACTCATCTAGTCTCTTAGATTAGACCTCAAAAAATGGGGCATACTTAGACAACTTAGTGAATTTGAGAGAATATTCTTGAAAACTCATACCTCCTTGACGAAGGTTAATAAATTCTTGAACCATTGCTTCCCCTTCTCCAGTGGAAAGAACCTATCACTAAAACAAACATGATATTGAGCTACGAAACTGTTAGGTTCGAACATCATTCGTCACTAATTATTCACTTTTTGTGACAAAAATAACATTTCATATTCAAGTGTATAAGCCTCACACTTTTAAAGACCATAAAATTTTGTAGAAAAATATAATTTGGCGCCATTTATTAAGTACCATTAGCGACATATTTTAATTTATCAATGACAAATCATTTTGTCACTAATAATGTATCCAATTTGTGACAAAGAATTATTTATCTTAAAATAATTTACAATTTTGGACGCAAAAATGCTTTGTCACGAAATATTTTTGTTGAAATAGCGATAAATTAGAGTTCGTCATTAAATATTGTAAGCTTTAGCCACAAATATTTATATTTAATTGTGACCTTAGTTTTTGTCACTAATACTATCAGCAATTAGTGATGATAATTTTATTATCTCGAATTAATGTGTGGTGTAATGACAACATAGTTTTGTAATTAAATATGCAATGTTTAATCGATGACTTGAAATTTGTAGCTAAATAATTTAACTATTTGTGATGAAAAAAATTTGTAGCTAAATAATTTAACTATTTGTGATGAAAAAAATTTGTAGCTAAATATAATAATTTTTTCTACGCTTGTTTATGATTACATGAGACAAATTATATTGAAAATTTACAATATTGGTATTATTTGTATGTATTTGTTTTATAAATACTGGATCATTTACTACATATAATTACAATGTTATATATATATATATATATATATATATATATATATATATATATATTTGACACCCAATTTTGACCGACTTATTCAATTAAATACATATTTTCAAAAAATAATACGAGTTTTAAAATCTTAATCAATTTAGTCTAAAATTATATATTATAGTATCGGTTATGAAGTATTTGTAATATAGTGAATGTCTATCATGTGGAGTCCTTTTAGGATATGGTTAAGAGTCCTACTTGGAGACCAAGTTAGATTTCTCCTATAAATATAGAGCTCCTCTTCATTGTAAATTCATTCATCAAGAGAAATTATAAGTTTTCTCTTTTCTTCTCTCTTGTTTCTTCTTCTTATTCTATAGTTTCATAACACGTTATCAGCACAAGACTCTAATTTCTCAAAAGTGAAGGTTAGATTTGAAGAATTAATAAAAGTATTATTTATTTTTTGTTTTTAATTTTAATGGTCAATCTTACAAAACTAGAGTTCATTGCCCTTCAAAGTTCGGGCAGGGACTACCTCTCATGGGTATTGGATGCTGAAATCCACTTTGATGCAATGGGTCTTGGAGACACCACAAAAGAAGAAAACAAGGCATCAAATCAAAATTGTGCACAAGAAATGATATTTTTGCATCATCATCTTGACGAGATTCTGAAAATCGAATATCTGACACTTAAGGATCCACTTGTTTTGTGGAAAAACATAAAAGAAAGATTTGATAACTTGAAGATGGCCATACATCCAAAGGCACGATATGAATGGATGCATCTAAGGCTATAAGACTTTAAATCTATACATGAGTATAATTCTGCCATGATCAAAATCACTTCTTAGTTAAAATTATGTGGAGAAACAGTTAGTGAGATTGATATGATGGAAAAGACGTTCTCCACTTTCCATGCCTCGAATGTGATCTTGCAGCAACAATACAGAGAGAAAGGTTTCAAAAAGTATTCTGAACTAATTTCTTATATTCTTGTGGCTGAGCAAAATAATGATTTATTATTGAAACATCATGAGAATCGTCCTACTGGATCTGAACCACTTCCTGAAGTGAATGAGGCGTACACCCATCATGCTAGGCGTGGAAAAGATCGTGGCCCTCATCGTGGTCGTGGACGTGGATACGGTCGTGGTCATAATTATGGTCAAGAATGTAATTATTTTCCCGGTGTTTATCATTCATCAAATAAAAAGGAAAAAGAAAGGATGAGAAACGTGAAGCAACTAGGGAAGGTTGTTTTCGATGTGGTGGAAGAGGTCATTATGCACGTGATTGTCGTACTCCTAAACACTTGGTTGAGCTTTATCAAGAATCGCTAAAGAAGAAAGAGAAAAATCCAGAGACAAATTTTATCTCTGAAAATCAAGTTGACATCACTTACTTTGATGTAGCAGATTTCTTACGCACATCCTAAAGCAAAGATAGATTAATTAATTGGTGATGGTTCTGTGAACATGGAAGAGTGATTTTTTTGTAGTAGTTATTAATAAATTTCATGTAATGATAGTTATTTGCATGAATATTAGTATTTTAAATTAGTTTAGTCATATTTTTATAGTTCATTAGGTTGTTCCATCTTAATTAAATAATATATATTTTTCATTGATTTATTTATATAATTCTAATATGATAGTGTTAGTCAAATACTAGGATTTATCATGTGTTTGTATTATATCAGGTCCTTAAACCTGATTTAATGTTAAAAACATACAGTCTGTTATTAACTAGGATTTATCATGTGCTTGTATTATATTAGGTTTTTAACTTAATCTAATGTTAAAAACATGCAGTCTGTTATTAACTAGGATTAAATAATGATTTTATTTTATATTCCTAACCACTCATTTTTGACTTAGAGGAAACAATATATTAAGGTTTAATTTCTAATATTTTATTATTAATTTATTACTTTGAATATATTGTACCCTTTTGACAACACTAATATTTAATGTATATTTATTTTGTGTATGTCATTTCATGTGAAGATATGGATAATTCTAATAACATATTATCGAAATATGAAGATATTGCTTGCTTGATTCTAGTACAAGACATACGATATTCAAAAATAAGAAATATTTTTCTTATTTAAGTATAGGCAAAATAAAGTTACTACAATTTTCGATAGTACTAAAATGATTGAGGATTTTGGAAGAGCCATTGCAATTTTTTCCAAGGGAAATAAACTCATCATTAATAATGCTATGTTTTCTCGAAAATCTAAGAGAAACTTGTTGAGTTTTAAAGATATTCGTTAAAATGGTTATCATATCCAATCAATGGTGAAATAAATCTTGAATATCTTGGTATCACCAAGAAAGTCTCTGGGCAGACATGTGTTATAGAAAATTTTCCTGCTTTATCTTCTGGCTTGTATTGGACAAAAAATAGTGCAATTGAGGCACATTTATAGTAAATAAGAAGTTTACTGATTTCAATACCTTTGTACTTTGGCATGATTGTCTGGGACTTCCTGGGTCAATAATGATGAGATAAATTATAGAAAATTCAATTGGACATCCATTAAAGGACCTAAAATTTCTTTTAAATGGTGAATTTTCTTGTACTGCTTGCTATCAAGGCAAGTTAATTGTGAGACCATCACCAACGAAAGTTGAGATTGAGTCCCCTGCGTTCTTGGAACGTATACATGGGGATATTTGTGGACCTATTCACCCACCTAGTGGGTCATTTAGATACTTTATGGTTCTAATAGATGTTTCTTCCAGATGGTCTCATGTGTGCCTATTGTCATCTGGTAACTTGGCATTTGCAAAATTATTTGCACAAATAATAGGGTTAAGGTCACACTTTCCTGATAATCATATTAAGTCCATTCGTCTTGATAATGATGCAGAGTTTTAATCCCAATCATTTAATGGTTATTGTTTAGCAATTGCGATAAGAATTGAACACTCCGTTGCTCATGTTCATACTCAGAATGGTCTCACTGAGTTATTAATTCCACGTCTGCAATTAATAGCAAGACCATTGGTTATGAAAACTAGGTTTCCCACTTCTGTGTGGGGACATGAAATTTTGCATGCTTCAACACTCATTTGTCTTAGACTGACAAGTTATCATAAGGTTTCTCCATTGCAATTGGTTATGGGTCAAGAACATAATATATCCCATCTAAGAATTTTTGGATGTGATGTACATGTGCCTTTGGCACCACCAAATCGTACTAAAATGGGCCTTCAAAGAAAGTTAGGAATATATGTTGAGTTTGAGTCACCCTCGATTATTCACCATCTTAAACCATTGAGTGGAGACATGTTTACTACTCAATTTGCAGATTGTCGGTTTGATGAGATAGTTACCAAAATTAGGGGGAGAGAATAGTGAAATGAAATGAGAAATTTTGTGGAAAAATTTTCATTGTCTCATCTTGATCCATATTCTTCTACATGTGCACAAGAAGTACAAAAGATTATTCATCTGCAGTAAATTGCAAATCAAATGCCAGACGCATTAACAAATTTGAAAAGGATTACTAAATCACATATTCGTGCTGAGAATGTCCCGATTCAATTTGATGTCCCTATAAGACCGTCCACTAGTGTCATAGCTAATGATTCAAACACACCTAAAGCGTGGTAGACCATTGGGTTCTACAGATCAAAATCCTAGAAAAAGAAAGATTAAATGTCAAGATGACACTATTAAAAAATCTCATATTGAAGTTCAAAATTTGAATAAGTCTAATATTCATGAAAGAATAAACGAACTTGAGACTCAAGGAAATAATGAACTATCCATAAATTTAAGAGATGTTGAAACTAATCTGAATCGATTAAAAATAGTGGTTGATTATGTCTTTGCATATAATGTTGCAACAAATTTCATGCAAGATAATGAGGATTATGAACCTCAATCTTTTATAGAATGTTGACAAAGAAATGATTGGCTAAAATGGCAAGAAGCAATTAAATTAGAGTTTAATTCACTTGCCAAGCATGAAGTTTTTGGACCTATAGTTCAAACACCTAATGGTATTAAATCTGTTGGTTACAAATGGATTTTTGTGCGAAAGAAATGAGAAAAATGAAATACAAAGGTATAAACCACGCCTTGTGGCACAAGGATTTTCTCAAAGTCCTGGCTTCGATTATGAGACACATACTCACCCATTATGGATGCAATAACATTGCCTTATCTCATTAGTTTTATAGTCCATGAGAAACTTGAAACGCATTTGATGGATTTGGTTACTGCCTACCTTTATGGATCACTTGATAATGATATGTACATGAAAATTCCTGAATGATTTGCAATGCCTAAATCATGTAACTCAAAATCTGGAGAAATGTATTCAATAAAATTGCAAAGATCATTATATGGTTTGAAGCAATATCGACGCATGTGGTATAACCGTCTTAGTGAGTATTTAATTAATAAAGGTTATACAAATGATGCAATTTGTCCATATGTCTCTATAAAGAAAATAATATTGGAATTTGTTGTACTTGCTGTTTATGTTGATGACATAAATCTTATTGGAACTCCAATAGAGATTCAAAAGGCAGTTGATTATTAAAGAACGAATTTGAGATGAATGATCTGGGAAGGACAAAATTATGTCTTTGTTTGCAAATTGAGCATTTGACAAATGGTTTTTTGTTCATCAATGTGCCTACACAGAAAAAGTGTTGAAAAGATTTTGTATGGATGAAGCGCATCCATTAAGTACACCGATGGTTGTTCATTCACTTGATGTGAATAAGGATCCATTCCGACCTCAAGAAAAGGATGAGGAAATTCTTGGTTCTGAAGTACCATATCTTAGTGCAATTGGTTCATTAATGTATCTTGCTAATACTACAAGGCCTGATATAGTTTTTGCTGTTAATTTGTTAGCAAGGTATTGTTCTGGTCCTATTAGGATACATTGAAATGGGATCAAACACATTTTGCGATATCTTAAAGGGACAACTGATATGGGCTTATTTTATTCTAATAATTGTAGACCCAATCTTGTTGGTTATGCTAATGCAGGATATTTATCTGATCCACACAAAGCTCGATCCCAAACAGGCTATGTGTTTATATGTGAGGGGATTGCCATATTTTGGAGATCTACAAAGCAGTCCATCATAGCCACTTCATCTAATTATGCTGAAATAATAGTTATTCATGAATCAAGTAGAGAATGTGTGTGCTTAAGGTCTATGATACATCTCATTCGAGAGAAATGTGATTTGGAGTGTGATAAAGTATCCACCACTTTATATGAAGATCATGCAGCATGCATAGCACAACTTAAGGGAGGATTCATAACAGGAGATAGATTAAAGCACATTTCACCAAAGCTTTTCTATACATATGAACTTCAAAAGAATGGTGATATAAATGTGCAACAGATTTGTTCAAGTGACAACGTGGCTGATCTATTCACCAAGTCTCTACCAACTGCAACTTTCAAGAAGATGGTGCACAATCTTGGAATGCGAAGATTCAAATCTCTGCATTGATATGCTCATTAGGGGGAGTTAATACGCACTGTACTTTTTTTCCCTTACGAGGTTTTGTCCCGATGGGTTTTCCTTGTAAGGTCTTTAGTTAGGCAACCTACATGCATATTAATAGATATGTGACTCTTTTCCTTTACTAGAGTTTTTTCTTTTCTTAAAGTTTTTTTTAGTAAGGTTCTTGACGAGGCACATCATCTATGAATTAGAAATTCAAGGGGAGCATTATAAGTATTTGTATTATAGTGAATGTCTATCATGTGGAGTCCTTTTAGTATAAGGTTAGAAGTCCTACTTGGGGACCAAGTTAGATTTCTCCTATAAATAGAGGGATTCTCTTCATTGTAAATTCATTCATCAAGAGAAATAATAAGTCTTCTCTTCTCTTCTCTCTAGTTTCTTCTTCTTATTCTATAGTTTCATAATAGTATCACTAATTTACAAAATTATCAATTATTATTATTAAATTATTATATATATCACTTGTTATATAATCGAAATAACTACTTTATTCAAATGTTTGTAAATTTAGGTGTGTTTAATTTTTATGAAAATAATTTAACCTATGTAGTATTTTATTAATAGATTTCCTTAATATCCCCTTAAATCATTTAAATCATAACCTTTTTATTCAATTTGTTTAATTCATATCCCTCTTCCTATCCAATTCTATTTCAACTCCAACCTTTCATTTTCGATTTCATGTCAATTATGACCATTTACTTATTTCAATTATATCCTTTCAAAACTTTTAAATAATAGCCTATCAAATTCAATACAATTCTCAAAAGTCCCATCCTTTAATGTCAGCCATTCGCTCACCCAAATCAACTGCAAGATCAAATCTTGATCGTCCATAGCATTCAAACCAAAGGCTGAGATCAAATCTTCATTCTTATCTATTTTGATACCAAAAGAACCAAAATGCTAAGCCACACTTCTTTCTTCATGTTCCTCTAATATCCATATCCTACTCCCATATATCTCCCCCTCCTTTTTTCTCGTAGCAACTCAAGCAAAGCAGCGAACGACGCCAACCAGTGAGAACCCGACAATCGGGTGCCGCCTACGTACGATCATTCTTCTATCTAGCAAGAAAAGGTATCGCCAGACACAAGCATCGCAAGGATCAACTTCAACCGGAGAGCGTCTTTCTGTATTCTCCTCCGCTCTAGTGAGGACGACAACAACAAATCGAACAACAGCTCCAGCTACTCTGAACAATGCTCAACTTGTGCTATCAATGAAAGTGTCACAAATAAAATTAAAATAAAATAAGACTTCGGCAAAGATATATATAATGGAGCATTGCCAATTATGGAGCATACACAATTAGACCGGAGATATCCATATTATAATGGAGCATTGCCACACGACGTTCTTCTTCAATCGACTTGGACACACCCATAATAAACTGAATCATCTGATCCCTTGTATTAGACATAAAAAATGGGGCATACCTTGAAAACTTAGTGAATTTTAGAGAAAATTCTTGAACACTCATACTTCCTTGATGAAGGTTGATAAATTCTTGAACCATTGCTTCCCGCTTCTCCCATGTAAAGAGCCTATCAAGGATGATTTCTTGAACATCTCTCAATCTATGGGACCCGCTTCAATCTTCCTATTACCCTTCCATTGAGTATACCGCACTTGGGACACATCCTTCAATTGATAAGCAGATAGTTCTACTTTCTCTATATAAGTCACCCACATTCTCTCAATTATCGTGTAGACATTTTCCATAAACTTTTTATGATCTTCAACAACTTTGTAACCAAAGAACATATAAGGGCTCGTTCTTGTGAAGTCTCTCAACATTGAAGCCATGGTGTTCACATTACGGTTCATATGGGGCCCAGCTTGAGTTGTCATGGCTTGAGCCTGAGCCGTTATAACTTGAGTAAGTGTTTGGGGATCCGACCTTATCTCCACATTTGTCATAGATCCCTCATCATTAAGATCATGAGGAACTTTAGTCTCTTCCCTTGGGGTGGGAATCCCTCATTCACAATCTCCTCTTCCATCCTTCTTGCATTCACCCTTCTTGTATTTATATCCTATAGACACAAGAGAGGGGTTAGGAAAAGAACTTCATAGAGTTAAAACTCTAAGGCACGACTAAATACTAATGCAATAAGTGAGATTCCTGAACATCTTATAGCCTTTCATTTATAAATGTGTACGCTTCACACTCATAAGCAAGACTCTACTAGACGTGGCTTATGAGACATCATCCAAGAATCATTCTAAACCTTGTGTTCTGATTACAAAGTTTGTCATGACCCAGGGGTACCCCATAGATGTAACATGACATATCTGTCTTTGAAGGGGTATTATACAAGCCCTTAGCATAATCATACGCATAAGAAATAGAAATGATGCGAAATTAAAACCTTTTAAAATTAAAGTGTTTTCATAAAAGCCAAGAAAGAAGTCTAGACATTGACTTTATAAGAAATCTAATACAATTAAGAATCTCAATAAGGTCACAACTCTTTACAATAAAGTCTCAAAATAGAACATACGAAAGGAAACTAGAAAGAATAACTCTTGTCATCGAACCATGAGAATGCCCTTTCAACCTTAGAATCATCAATATGTGAGTATTTTTTCATATTTCGTCAACAAAGACCCACATGCAATTGAGAAACATGGGAGTTTCATGGGTTCTGGGGATACATCATTAAACCCATAGGAAATAATCAATTCATGCTTATAAAAACAAAATTCAACCATTAGGATCATGTTTGAAAGGAACCTATGACTTTTGAATAAAAACCTAAAGATGGAGGATTTCTATCTTTCTTTTGAAATTGGATTTTGAAGGAACTCCATGGATTCAAGGTGTCCACAAATGAGCAATATCATACCTTAACAACACAAACCAATGTTAAGCTTCAGTTGAGTAATTCAACCTTGACCTTAATAAGAGAAGGTTTTTGTTTTCTTTCGGGATTTTAGAAAAATGAAATAAATGGGCATAGTTTGGGGGAAAGTAATTATATAGAGGTTTTAAATATAGGCAAAATGACATAGTATAGGAATTAATTAATTAGAAAAAGACCCAACTACTCCTGAGTTAACTATCAGCTGCCACCGACCTACCAACTAACGGACCTAGTCGACGGTCTGTGGATGGACCTACTGTTCTTCATGGTGAACCACGGTTGGTGGTCAGATATTTTGGCCTTGACCAACACCCATTGGACCACGGGTCGTGAACCTACTTACGGTTCGTAGGTCCAACAGTGGTCCATACTTGGACAGTTCTTAAGGCACCTATCCATGGACCCACCTACGATCTGTGGACCATACCATGGGCTGTCTTTGGACCTAGTGGATGGCACCTCAGTGTTCTGAACTGTTGGTTCAATACACCTTATATGGATACGGGCTGTTACAAATGAAGAGAAAGAAATCACTATATTATTGATGATGTTGGATGATATTTATTGTACTTTGACTAAATGTGGGTAAGACATTCTTTTATGGTTGTATCATGTTATTACAAATGTGGTTTCTGGAGCACTTTTATTGCCATCGTTTTGCGAATAATTTCAAATCTGATTGGACAAATTATATTTTAAGCCACCTGGACAGGATGAAGGCATTAGTAGACAAACTGCCAAAACGTATCAAAGCATGTTGACATTATCTTCTTAAACTAACTATATCTGATAATACATGGAACTATTATTGGTTTCCTTTCAGTGAGGTAATTGTTATGTCTTCCTAACGTCCATTCTTTGTTCTAACATTCCTTCTAGATTCTAACCATACATACCCCTTTGAGTGATACACCAAGTAGGAAAAATAAAATTTTTACCTAATGTCGAGGATACACAAAGATTCATATGGGAGATGACATCTGAAGATCGAAATCGAGAATCACAAGCTCAAAAGATTTTGGGTGGTAGTCAAACTTTCAGCTCAAAAGCTATGGTAGATGATCGTGTTCAAGGAGAAGTGGACCCCTCATACCTCTATGATCAAGTTTCCTTCAAAGTAATTCCTGAAGGATCACCTTGAGAGCCCAAAGATCCGAAGATGAAATTGAGGTTAGAATCAAGCAAGACCGACTTTAGGTTGAAACAAATTATAAGTCTACTCTAGATTTCCTAAGTAATGACCTAAAGAATGCTAAAGAAGAGTTGGGCCAAGTGATGCAATATTCAAATTGAGAGTTAGGTTGATTCACATCAGTCTGCCATAAAAACCTTATAGGAGGATTTGGGCATTGTCACAAGCACAAAAAGAAGAGGAGGTTAAAAAAGAAAAAAAATCATGTGAATGCACACATATGCTAGGTTGAAAAATTAGTTAAAACTTTTGACGAGACGAGAAACAAATATAGCAAAGTGTTTCGCATCATATCAAGCAGAAGTTGCAACAGAAAGAAGCCAATGGATTGGTGTCACGCCTTGAGACCACCCCCTAGAGATGACACAGTATACTCGACCCCGAAGGGGTCTCATACAAGCCCTTTGCATAATCATTCTTGCATAAGACTTCGAGTAATACTAAACACTTGTCATGATATTATCACTAGCCAAGTCAATTAAATTCATGTATATACTTTAGTAATCTCATCATTGTAAGCAAGCCAACTTTTAACATTTGTTTTGATTAGATCATAAGAACAACTCAGTGCATTGGCATTGAAGATTGATTAACTAGCTTTGATTCTCATTCTTATTTATTCTTGGAAACATTGCATTCCAAACACTTACAAACATATCTACTGTAAAAGACAAACAGTAAACGAAACTTTCATTCCTTTCAACAGCAAACTGAATTTCATAAACGACTTATAATAGTTTCATCTTCTTGAACACAATCAGGCATTAATCATACGGATCTAACCTATAGGTCTCATTCAACATTATCAAATCATATAAACCTACACATAATGATCAGTTAGGATCACATACCAACAACATGCTCGAGATTTGCATTATACATACTACTAGAATCAGAAATAGGGAGAACTAGGGAGATGAACATTCGACAATTTCATTGGGAAACCCTAGTTTTGGTTTTCATTGAATTCAAAACGTTTGAAAACCCTCTTGGGGAAAGGAATACAATAGACAAAACCTATACCTTTATGTAGAATTGAATCTATGAAGATCACCATGTACTATGTACAAAAATCTTTAAGAATTTGCCTTGAAATCGCCTAAGAACCAATCTGTTTTTCTTAGTTTGTTCAATGTTTTCTTTTTTAAGTCGGGGGTTTCTATGGATAACATGAGTCTAAGTCTTAGGATATGATTCTTGAATAATTCAACTTATAATAATTAACTTAATTAAGTAAATCAATTAGTTAATTACCCAAACACCCCTCCTAATTGGCTAAAAATTGAAGAGAATTTGACTTAGCCAAATCTGAAAATATTCTAAGGGTTCGTGTTTAACAATGATTTTTAATTAATTAATTAAGTTGCTAATTTAATTTATTAAGTGACCTTGGATAATTACTAAAGTGACCTAAGTCACTAGGACCATAACCAACCCCTTTGGACCATCCTAGGTTAGGTACTAGGATTTTTTTTAGTTAGTTACTCGGCTAGTGTGACCCTGTTAGGTCTTAGGATTTCGGGTCCACTAGTTAGTTTATTTTAGTTAGTCCTAGGTTAGTTAGCTAGTAAGTTAATTTAGTTAGAGACTAGGATTGGTTTGGAAGCTAGGACCCACGTGGATTGCCCGATGCGCTCCTGCCTTCCAACTGCCCTAACCGAATTCAGTTGGGCTTGGTCGTTTGGTCTCTTGCACATGTGTTGCTGCACATTTCTTGTCCAAGGACCCTCACTATGTCCTTGGGCACTGCTTAATCTACATGATCATTCTAATGATCATGTGTCATAGTATCTAGGCTTGACACTTGGATGCCTCGTACCTAATGTGTGTAAGCTATGAAATCAAATTTTTAGCTTAGGGTCTTCATTGCAGGTATAATTCCTAAAAGAGCTTGTATTGGAGCATTTGTACATCAAAGTGTATCTTAATACGTAGAAATTGGCTAACACCATTAAGCCAATATTCTCTAACATGCACAATATTACTCAATATTGGGCATTGGGATGCCTATGTTCCCCAATACATATTCTTAAAACCTAATAGACCCTTCACTAGACAAGTACATTTTATGGAATGTTACATTATCCCCCCACCCTTAGGAACATTCGTCCCCGAATGACACTATACATTATTTTGAATCAAAGAGGGTATTTTCGAAAAACACATCAACATATCTGAAACTTTACTCATTGTGAATATCTGATTCACAACTTACTCTAGATGATGCACATCACTCAAAGCTTATCTGAAGATTCATATCTGAGAATTAGGAACTTCCTTCTCAATCTCACTTTAACTCAATGCACATCACAACTCATGTGACACAAAAATAACGTCAATGCTATACAAAAACAGCAACATGAATGCAAGCATGAACTCATATACTGCAAGTATAAAACACACAGTTATGCAAGCATGAAATCATATTAACTCATATACTGCAAGTAAAAAACACACAGTTATGGACTTAAAACACCAGCACCGACGAATGCACTAACATTTAGAGTTCCATAAACAAAATCAGACTTACGAAGAGTATATCTAACCTCAAGAACTAAACAAGTTAGGGTAACAGTATCTCATGTCGACCTCGGCCTCCCATTTTTTCCTTCAATAAGGTGGTCCCTCCATAACATCTTTACGGTGACCTCCTTGTTCCTAAGCTGTTTCACTTAGCGATCTAAAATTTCGACTGGAACCTTTTCATAGAAAGGTTCTCATCGACTCGTAATCACTCAAAAGGCAGGATGAATGTTGGATCACCTAGACACTTTTTAAGCATTGAAACATGAAACACTGGATGAACAAAAGACAAGTCATTTGGTAACATCAGTTCATAGACAACATTCCCTACTCGCTGAAGATCTCATAAAAAACTATGTACCTCGGACTCAACTTCCCTTTCTTACCAAACCTCATCACCCCTTTCAAGGGTGATATCTTCAGCTAGACTTGATAACCTACCTCGAATTCAAGATCCCTCTTTCTGTTATCAACATAAATTTTTGACGGCTATAAGAAGTAGCCATTCAATCCCAGATCATTCTCACCTTTTCCGTAACCTCATGTATGATCTCAGGGCCAAGGATGGAAGACTCTCCTACCTCAAAACGCCCAACTGGGTACCTACATCTCCTGCCATACAGTGCTTCAAAAGGTGTCATCCCAATACTGGAAGTTATTATAATAAGAGAACTCAATCAGTGGCAAGTGATCATCGCAACTCCCCTTGAATTCAATAACACATGCTCTCAGCATGTCTTCAATGGTATGAATAGTACGCTCTGCTTGTCCATCCGTTTGAGGATGAAAAACCGTACTGAACTTCACGTGTGTACCCAAGCTCTTTTGGAAAGATCTCCAAAAGTGGAATTAAACCACGATCCCCTATCTGAAAGGATAGATAAAGGGATCCCATGCCACCTCACTTTCTTATTAATATACAACTTGTCATAATATTCGGCCCTGCAAGTAGACTTCATAGGAATGAACCTTAGTCATCCTATCAACATTAACCCAAATAGAATCATGCAGTTTCCTTTTGCTGGGCAGAACAACCACAAAGTCAATATTAATGGCCTCCCACTTCCATGTTGGGATCTCAATCGACTGGGTAAGACCTCTAGTCTTAAGGTGTTCAGCCTTAACCTATTGGCAATTGAGGTACTCCTCAACAAGCATAGAAATATCTCGCTTCATACCTTCCCACCAATAGACCTCCTTAAGATTATGATATATCTTGGTGGAATCTGGATGAATGGAATATCTGGAGCCATGAGCCTCTGCATTAGTATTAGGTCTCAGATTATCAATATTGGACAAACACAATCTACCTTGGTATCTAAGCGCACCATCCCCTCCATGGAGAATGATTCATTCAGTTTACTCACCACTGAGTCTTTCAACTCCATGTGTACTGGGTCGAGATGCTGCTTAGATTAAACATTTACAAGAAATGAGGATTAAGAATTGGAATGAACTGAAACACCCACACTTGGTGTACGTACCATCCATACACCAAACCTAGACAATTGTTCTACCTCTTTAACCAACTCCTTCTTCTCTTCATCAATATAAGACACACTGCCCATGCTCAATCGGCTCAAAGCATTGGCCACTATATTGGCCTTACCTGGGTAATAGTGGACACTCATGTCATAATCCTTTAGCAACTCTACTCATCTTCTTTGACAAAAATTCAATTCTCTCTGTGTAAAAACATACTGAAGACTTTTATGGTCAGTAATACATCAACATGTACACCATATAAGTAATGTCTCCAAAGTTTGAACGCAAATATCACAACAGCTAACTCAACATCATGGGTAGGGTAATTCTTCTCGTGAATTTTCAACTGTCTTGATGCATATGCAATAACTTTGCCACCCTGCATAAGAACACATCCCAAACCTACTCGGGAAGCATCACAATACACCACATAAGCTTCACCACTCCTGGGCAATGTGAGAACTGGGGCTGAAGTGAGTCGTTCTTTGAGCTCTTGGAAGATCTTTTCCCAAGTTTCAGACATGTCAAACTTTGCCTTCTACTTTGTTAAAGTTGTCAATGGAGCAGCAATAACGTAAAATCCCTCAAAAAAACTACGATAGTAATTATCCAAACCCAAGAAACTACGGATGTTTGTAGGAGTGAGGGGTCTCGGCCAGTTCTTTACTGACTCAATTTTTTTCGTATCAACCTCTACACCCTAGTCGGACACCACATGACCAAGAAAGGTCACTAATCTGAGCCAAAACTCACATTAACTGAATTTTGCATATAGCTGATGCTCCCTGAGTACTTGCAATGTCATTCTCAAATTATGTTCATGCTCTTCTCTGGTCTTAGAGTATATGAGGATGTCATCTATGAATACTATGACAAAAGAATCAAGGTATTCATGGAAGAACCTATTCATAAGGTCTATAAACGCGGCTGGTGCATTGGTGAGGCCAAATGACATGACAAGAAACTCGTAATGACCATACCTAGTACGGAAGTTAGTCTTAGGAATGTCCTCTTGTCATACACTGACCAGAGATCTAATTTAGAAAAGAAACTTGAACCTTGGAGCTGATTAATTAGATCATCAATTCTTGGAAGAGGGTATTTGTTCTTTATGACTTTGTTGAGTTGCGAATAATCGATAAACATTCTAAGGGTTCCATCCTTTTTCTTAATGAATAACACTGGAGTACCCCATGGGGATATTCTCAGCTGGTTGAAGCCCTTATCAAGTAGATCTTTTAATTGCAACTTCAACTCTTTGAGTTCAGCTCGAGCCATTCTATAGGGAGGAATGGAAATTGGTTTGGTGTTGGGATCTAAGTCAATACCAAAGTCAATTTCGTGTTCAGGAGGGATTCTTGGTAAATCATCCGGAAAGACATCATGAAACTTACACACTATGGACACAGAGTCTACGGAAGGAACTTCATGTTCTATGTCATTGACTCTGACTAAGTGGTATAAATACCCCTTAGGTAACATCTTATTGGCTTTAAGATGAGAAACTATTTGGCGTGTTGGATTTGAACTATGCCCTTCCCATTCCATCTATAACTTATTAGGAAACTGAAACCTTACTACATTGTTTCGACAGTCTATGCTAGCATCGCATTTATGGAGCCAATACATACCCAAAATTATATCAAAGTCAAGCATGGTTAATTCTATTAGGTTAGCATAGGTAACTCTATCAAGAATAGTTATTGGTCAATCTCTATAAACTATTTCAGCTCTAATGTTGTATCCTATGACAGTACTAACTACAAAAGGTTTATGCAAGATCTCAGGTAGCAAGTAAAATTTACTAGCTACTAAAGGAGTAATAAAAGACAAGGTGGATCCTGGATCTAACAATGTATATACCGGAAAAGAAAACACATGTAAGGTACCAGTGACCACATCAACTGACTTCTCCTGCTCCTCTCTACCTTTCAAACCATAGAACCTGTTCCTCTACATTAACACCCATAGTATAGAAAATCTTGTGGACCTCGTCCACAAACTCCTGGGGATCTTCATTTGTTCTGGACCCGAAGTAGACTGGAGGATTCATCCTAGTGAAATCTCTCAGTCTGCTAGCCATGGTGCTAGCATGTGGGTTCTCCATGGGAGCACCCTCTCTAGTGAGTTGGGTTGTGATAGTTTGTGCCTGAGCAATGATGGCTTGGGCCATATGAACCAGTGTTGCTCTCACTTCTCCATCCGTCAACGCAGCAGGGTTGACAGGCACTTGCACTCCAGCAGTTGGGGCTTGAGGAGGATCTTGGTTTCCCCCAGTATCTGCTTCTCCAACTCTCTTGCCTCTGTTTCTTCTTGTGTTCATTTTTCTACACGCACACACAAGGAGAAAGTTAGATGCTAGAATGACACAAAATGTCAAAGCTCTACACAGCACGATATAAAGTAGAAGAAGGGAAGATTTCTAACATCACTAAGACTCTAAGTCATGGTTGTGGTGCACTTGACAAACATAAGCTAGAAATTAAACAATGTGGTTGTTTTGACGCTTAGTTCCTAGGTAATTTAACATCATGCTCCGATACCAAGTTTGTCAAACCCGGTACCTAGACCCTAGATGAGACCGGTGTCGTTAACCACTCAAAGGTCGTAGACAAGCCTCTTCTTAGCTTTCATCACAATCATACAATTAAATTTATCGGAAAATTTATTAAAATTTAACTTTACGTAAGTGTACTTAGACTTCATATAAATTCTACATAAGAGTGATATACTAAGATCTCAAAATAGACAACCATCTATTAACAAATTGAATTGAAGAATTCATAATATTATTAATAGTAGCCAAACCGACCTTAATACAAAAGCTTGAAAAAATGTTTGAAAGGAAACACTAGGACAACATCGACTAGCTATGTCTAATCTACTAAAGCTAGAATAAAAGCATTGTCATCCTCGAACTCAAGAGGACCTACCAAAGTCTAGAGGTACTAGTCCAAACAGCTTCAACTGATCTTCAATCTTCTTCAAGGACCTTCACCTATAAAATAGTAATTGTATATGAGTTAGTACACACTTGTACTAAGTATGGGTGTAGGAACATATACACATAAGGACTACCATGATCAAGGAAAGCTCTTCCTATAGGAACATGCCATTTTTGTAAAGTGAAGTCACTTTACTTTTCTAATTCGTTATTTATGAATCATGCTATGAATATGATACATTTTCATGCATTTAAAGCATACAACTCATTTTCTATATGAACATGAGACCTTGGAATCATGAAAATAATTTTAGAACAACTCGAACAAAAATTAATATTTTTGCTCCCTCTTACGCCGAGAGCTCCTCTCCCCAGACTTTGTTTATTTTTCTTTCTTTCTTCTTTTTATTGTGTAGTTCAATGATCTCCTTTGATCCTACGTTTTACTTACAAGTGCAATGATTCATTGTAGTCCCATTCCTAGAATGAATCAAGTAAGTAATCCAAAAGAATAAGGAAATGTTTTGACTACCCTACCCACAAGTTGTTCTTTCCATTAAGTTGGGCATGAAATCTTTATAAGCCAATCTTTATTGGCTATACCCATTTGATAATTTGCATAATATAAAGATGCTGGGACATATATTCATTCTCCAATATTTGAGCCATTATGTTTTGCTCCCTTTATTGGCAAAAGTCAATAATTGTTAAAACTTCATTCTTATCAAACACTGATGATTGATATACTTATGCTTTTGCTTACTTAGTTCACTTTGTACTTACATTTATTCTTCTTTGATCTCATGTTCACTTTGAAATTACTTTTTTTTGTTTCTTTCTTACTTTCTTAAAGAAATCTTTAGCATTAAACGACATAGATGATATGAGCTAACATGAAATCCAGTGTTTTCCCCACACTGAAAAGAGGTGGTTCAACGGGAAAAACGTAACCGAATACTTCCTAGATTTCTTAGGTGGATCCACTAGCTAGTAACCTATGCTGGTGACATAGTTCAGAGACTAGGAGAATTTGGAGACCCTTATCCACCTTGGTGGTAGTCTCATCTCATGAGGCTTACATGTTCTTGCACAAGCTCATTGCTAGTCTATCGGTGCTTTGCTCAATTTATCATACTTTACAACTTTTAATGTTGACTCATACATTATGAAAGCTTGCTTCTAGTATGAGGTGGGCTAAGCTCAATGGATGACTTGTAATCCCTTTCTTTATATGATGAATGTGAACTTAAATCTTTCATTATCATTATGGTGTGAATGAGACTTGTCTCACGATTTATAACACTCTCTTATGTGAGTATCTTTGACATAATTGTTTAGGTGCAATTAAGACTTGTCTCACTTCTTTTAACACCCTATTCTAGGTAAATTTCATAACTTATAAGCTTTTAGTTATTTCATTACTCACCTTATATTGTTCAATTTTATTTGGTAGTCTTGTACCATTTTTTATGAAAGTTATGGGGACTCTTTATTATGCTACTATGTTCACAAGTTCATTTAAATAGGGTATGTTGGGACTTGTTCTAATCATTGGCATACCCTAGGTTATGATTTCATTGAGTTATAACTTCTCAAGTCAATCTTTAACATGTATTTGGCCTTACAAGAAACATCATAATTTACATTGGCCATATAGATAGGTATGGTTTAGTCATTGGCCAACTCTATGTCATATTTTTGTAAATAATACAACTAGCCAATTTATTGGCATAAACCAAACTTTCACTAAACACTTGTGATGATATTATTACTAGCCAAGTCAATTAAATTCATGTATATACTATAGTAATCTCATCATATTAAGCAAGCCAACTTTTAACATTCGTTTTGATTAGATCATAAGAACAACTCAGTACATTGTTTGGCCAAGCTATAAAGTTTATTTGGCATTGAAGATTGATTAACTAGCTTTGGTTCTAATTCTTATATAGTATTGGAAACATTGCATTCCAAACACTTACAAACATGTGTACTGTAAAACACAAACAGTAAACGAAACTTTCATTCCTTTCAACAGTAAACTGAATTTCATAAACAACGTATAACAATTCCATCTTCTTGAACACAATTAGGCATTAATCATACGGATCTAACCTATAGGTCTCAATCGACATTATCAAATCATAGAAACCTACACATAATGATTAGCACCACATACCAACAACATGCTCGAGATTTGCATTATAGATACTACTAGAATCGAAAATAGGGAGAAGTAGGGTGATGTACAGTCGACAATTTCATTGGGAAACCCTAGTTTTGGTTTTTCTTGGATTCAAAATGTTTGAAAAGCCTCGTGGGGAAAGTAATCCAAGAGAGAAAACTCATTCCTTGTTGTATAATTGAATCTACGAAGATCAACCAGTACTTTGCACAAAAATGTTGAAGAATTTGCCTTGAAATCGCCTAAGGAGAATCAATCTGTTTTTCTTAGTTTGTTCACTATTTTCTTTTTTAATAACGGGTCTATGGATAACGTGAGTGTAAGTCTGAGGAGATGATTATTGACTAATTCAAATTAGGCTAAATAACTTAATTAAATAAATCAATTACCTAATTAGCAAAATTCCCCTTCTAAATCGACTAAAAATAGGAGAGCATTTGACTTAGACAAATCTGAAAATTTGTTAGTGTCACCCGGTTAGGTCTTAGGATTTCGGGTATACTAGTTAGTTTATTTCAGTTAATCCTACGTTAGTTAGATAGTTAGGTAAGTTAGTTAGAGCCTAAGATCGGTTAGGAAGATAGGCCCCACATGGCTTGACCCGACGGGCGCCTTCCCCCTAACCGCCCTAACCGAATTCGGTTGGGCTTGGTCGTTTGGTCTCTTGCACATGTGTTATTTTTGCCAAGGACCCTCACTATATCTTTTGGTAGTGCTTAATCTACATGATCATTTTAAATGATCATGTTCCATGGTACCTAGGCTTGACACTTGGATGCCTCGTACCTAATGAGTGTAAGCTATGAAATAAATTTTTTTATCTTAGGGTCTTCATTGCAGGTATAATTCCTAATCAAGCTTGGATTGGAGCATTTGAACCTCAAAGTATATCTTAATACATAGAAATTGGCTAAAACCCTTCAACCAATATTCTCTAACATGACCAATATTACTCAATATTGGGCATTGATGCCTATGTACCCTAGTACATATTCTTGAAACCTAATAGACCCTTCACTAGACAAGTATATTTTCTAGGATGTTACAACGTAAATGAGCCAAAATGGCAAAAACTCCGGAATCACACATAAACAATACAAAATACATATCAAAAACTTTATGACTAGCATCAATGACCATAGAATATCGTGACGAATAAATGAACAAAAAATTACTTATTTTTGTAAATGCCCGAAAATGGATGAATAATACGTACATGCCCCAAAATGGTCGAAAAATCAAGAAACACACGTTTACAATTTTAAAATGCCTCACAAAATTTTTGACTTGCACCAATGACCTTAGAATATCATAATGAATAAGAGAACAAAACTTTACTCCTTTTCCTATCTACCCTAAAATGCCCTAAAATCAAGAAACACACATAAAAAATAATATAAAAGATCTCTTTTTTTTTGACTTGCAAAAATGACCTTAGAATATCGTGACGAATAAAAGAACATAACTTTACTTCTTTTCGTAACAGCCTGAAAATGGCCGAATATGCATAAATGCCAAAAAAATATCGAATAATCAAGAAACAAACATAAACAATACAAAAATGCATCAAAAAATTTCAAATATCATTAATGACCTTAGATTATGGTGACGAATTAAAGAAGAAAACTTTACTTCTTTTCGTAACTATCCCAAAATGGGGGAATATTATGTGAATGCCCCAAAATGACCGAAAAACCAACAAACACACATAAACAATACAAAAAATGCCTCAAATTTTTTTTGGACATGCACCGATGACATCAGAATGTCGTGACAAATAAGAGAACAAAACTTTACTTTTTTCGTAACTGCCCAATATGGGCGAATATTACAAAAATGCCCCAAAATGGCTGCAAATCAAGTAGTACACATAAACTATATAAAAACACTAGAAAATTATTTTGAGTTGCACCAAATACCTTAGAATATCGTGACAAATAAGAGAACAAAACTTTACTTTTTACGTAAGTGCCCAAATATGGGCAAATATTAGAAAGTACCCCAAAATGGCTGCAAATCAAGAGACACGGATAAACTATACAAAAAAAGCCTTAAATTTATTTTGGATTGAACTAATGAGCTTAACATATAAATAAATACCCCAAATTGGACTAAAAATCAATAGACACACATAAAAGATACAAAGAACGCCTCAAAAAATGGACATGCACCAATGACCTTATAATGTCTTGGTGAATAAGAGAAAAACATTAATTCTTTTCCTAACTATCTGAAAATGGCCGAATGTTACGTAAATTCCCAAAAATGGCAGGAAAATCAAGAAATAAACATAAACAATACAAAAAAACATCTCAGAAAATTTTCTCTTTTACAAATGACCTTAGAATATTGTGATGAATAAGAGAACAATACTTTACATATTTTTGTAAATACCCTGTAACGACCTCTTTAGTCGTTTTGAGCAGCAGATTTTATTTCTGGAAAACTGGCTGGGACGACGGACCCCACGACGGACCGTCATGGGCACGACGGACCGTCGAGGGGGTCTCGTTCCAAAACACTTAGAAATTCTGAAATTTGGGTACTGAAATCGACTCTCGGAACTTCGTAACGGAATGGCAGGACGGACCGTCGTGGGCACGACGGACCGTCACAGACTCTTAAAGAAAATTGAGTCTCTGAACTCTATGACGGAGCAGCAGGACGGACCGTCGCAGGCACGACGGGCCGTCACAGGCTGCGTAATCCCAGTCTGGGTGGGATTTCTTTAAACGTTTTAAGGGACATTTTTGACTATTCCTGCTCTAATTATAAAGATAGTGGGTTAATGTTAATCAATCTAATTACTTGGGGGTTAAAAGAGGTAACCTTGAGTTAATTAGTGGGTTATTATTGCCATCTTTTATACTTAATTATATACTAATTAGGGTAAAAGAAAGAGGGTTTGAATAAGAAAAATAGAAAGAACAAAGAGAGGGAAAGAGAAACGATCGAGAGAGGAGAAACGAAGAGGAAAACACAAAGCTTTGGGAAATTGCTTGCTTGATCACGAATCTTCGGTGGAGGTAGGTTATGGTTTTTATGCTATTTGTAGTAAACTCTTAATAGCGAATGATATGTATTGGTAGTATTGTAAACCTTGCTATATGCTTAATTGTATGCTTGCATGAATGTGTTTATATAATTGTGATAAAATAAGCATGATGAAGCTATTAAATCCCAAATCTTGAAAAACCCTAATCTCTTTGTTAATGACGATGCCTTGGTATAAGAAAAGGCTTGATGAACTAAAGTAATGAGAATGATGATGCCTTAGTATAACAGGAGGCTTGATGAACGAACTTAATGAGATTAGGGGATCGGAGTGTCACGTTCCGACACATAGAATTAAGGGATCGGGTGTCACGAACCGACACGTAGTATTAGGGGGACCGGGTGTCACGAACCGACACGTAGATTTAGGGGATCGAGTGTCACGAACCGACACGTAGTATTAGGGGGACCGGGTGTCACGAACCGACACGTAGATTTAGGGGATCGGGTGTCACGAACCGACACGTACAATTAGGGGATCGGAGTGTCACGTACCGACACAAAAGGAATAGAGATTAATGAGGGAGCGGAGTGTCACGTACCGACACAAGAGGATAAAGATAATGAATCTTGAAAGATGTTAATATACTCAATCTAATGAACCTAATTCCCAAATTAGTATGGTATTGAGGCTTGAGTCCTCATGTGTGAACTTGACGGTACTTATTAATGATGATAGTATTTGTTGTTGCTACATGTTGAGTATTGTAGTTGATTTTATAATATTACTTGATATATATTGTTTTCTATTTTGACTTGGCCGATGATACCTACTCAGTACTTGTGTTTGTACTGACCCCCTACTTTTATGTTTTCTTCTTTGTTATTTGTGGAGTGCAGCAAACGGACTGTCGTCTTCAACTCAACCGCAATTCTAGCCAGTCTTCGTCACACCGGATCTTCAAGGTGAGCTAATGCTTCTAGCTTGGACTGGATCTTCTTCCTCATGTCTTGATGCCTTGATGTTCCGGCATGGACTAGCTTTTACTTGTTTTAGCTTCTTAGAATACTCTTAGTTTAGTAATTTGATCATAGATGTTCTTGTGATGATGACTTCCAGATTTTGGGGAATAATAGATGTTGAATTTTAGAAGTTATTGAATTGGTTTTTATTAATGAGTATAAGTCTTCCGCATTACTTTCTGTTGATATTATGTTGAAATGTTAGGGTTTAGATTGGTTGGTTCGCTCACATAGGAGGGTAAGTGTGGGTGCCAGTCGCGGCTCGGTTTTGGGTCGTGACAAACTTAGTATCAGAGCATTAGGTTCGTTGGTCTCATCACACAAGGACGAGTCTAGTAGAGTCTTAAGGAACGGTAGGGGGACGCCTTTAGTTTTCTTTGAGAGGCTATAAGACTTCAGGAAAATTCCATTCTTTCTTTCTTTCTTTTGTGCTATTACTTGGATCCAATTGGTATCTAGGTAATACAAATTGGTATCTGACCATCTTCACTCTATTTCGCAGATGGTTAGAACTAGAGCAACGAACGCACCAACACCAACACCGGCAAGACAGGAAACATCTGAGCCAGCCACTGGGGCTGTAGCTCGAAGAGGAGTAGCGGCAAGAGGCCGTGGTAGAGGTCGTGGGAGGACGTCCTCTAGAGGAAGAGGACAAGTACCTAGCCCATCTGATGCTAGGGCGGTGACTCCTCCACCGACTGAGGAAGTAGTAAGAGAGGGTGAGGAAGGGGAAAATGAACAAGTGCAAAATGAGGAATTGCCACCCCAACCTACCCCAGAGATGATCAATCAGGTTCTTGCTTATCTTAGCGGGTTATCTGATCAGGGTCAGGCACCTCCAGTGTTTTCTGCACCAACACCTCCGATTTCATAGGTACAACATGCAGCCACTATGGCTCCCCGCATGGATGCCTCATTGGAAATAGACACTTTTCCTCGTCTGACTACAGGGCCTATAATGACAAATGATCAGCATGAACTTTTCAGTAAGTTCTTGAAATTGAAACCTCCAGTCTTCAAGGGTGCTGAATCGGAGGATGCCTATGTTTTTCTGGTTGACTGTCATGACCTACTACACAAGATGGGTATAGTAGAACGGTTTGGTGTTGAGTTCGTGACTTATCAGTTTCAAGGGCACGCCAAAATGTAGTGGCAGTCACATGTTGAGTGTCAACCAATAGAGGCACCACCTATGACTTGGGCATCATTCTCTAGCTTGTTTATGGAGAAGTATATTCCTCGGACTTTGAGGGACAGGAAAAGAGATGAGTTCTTGAGCCTAGAGCAAGGTAGGATGTCAGTTACTGCATATGAGGCAAAGTTTCGTGCATTATCCAGGTATGCCACCCAACTTTGTTTCAGTCCACAAGAGCGGATTCGCCGTTTTGTGAAGGGGTTGAGGTCAGAATTGCGGATTTCAGCCTTACAGGTAGCGGCTACGGTAAAATCCTTCCAAGAAGTGGTAGATTTTGTGATAGAGGTGGAAGGAGTGAAACCAGATGACTTCACCATGGCGTCGACATCAAAAAGGTTTCGAAAGGGAGGTGAGTTTAATGGTTCTTACTCTAGAGGACAGGGTTCCGGAGGTTACTCAGTCCGACCAATTCAGTCTTCACTACAAACTGTAGTTGGGGGTCCACCTCAAACCGGTCAACACTTCTCTGAGAGACCTATGCTTGACTCTATAGAGTGTTATGGATGTGGGGAGACTAGACATATTAGGAGGAATTTTCCAAAACAAAGTTATAGACCCCCAATAGCTAGAGGAAGAGGTGGTCATGGTAGAGGCCGTTATTCTGGAGGGCGCAGTGGTCGAGGTAATGGTGGTCAACAAAACGGCCGGGGTGATGGGCGAACTGGAGCCACTACATCACAACATGGTAGGGGCAACGGACAGACAGGCGATAGGGCCCATTGTTACGCTTTCCCTGGGAGATCTGAAGCGGAGGCATCTGATGCTGTTATCACAGGTAATCTTTTGATTTGTGATTGCATGGCTTCTGTATTGTTTGATCCTGGATCTACATTTTCTTATGTATCTTCCTCATTTGCTAATGGTCTAAATTTACATTGTGAATTACTTGACATACCTATTCGTGTTTCTACTCCGGTGGGTGAGTCTGTGATAGTTGAAAAAGTATATAGGTCTTGTTTGGTGACTTTTGTGGGGAGCAACACTTATGTAGATTTGGTTACCTTAGAAATGGTTGACTTTGATGTAATTCTGGGTATGACTTGGCTTTCTCCGAATTTTGCGATCTTGGATTGTAATGCTAAAACTGTGACGTTAGCCAAGCCTGGGACAGATCCGTTAGTGTGGGAGGGCGACTACACTTCCAATCCGGTTCGTATAGTCTCCTTTCTTTGTGCTAAGAGAATGGTTAGTAAGGGTTGTTTAGCTTTCTTGGCACACCTCAGGGATGATACTACCCAAGTACCTTCGATGGAGTCAGTTTCGGTAGTCCGTGAGTTTTTGGATGTGTTCCCTGCAGATCTTCCTGGTATGCCACCGGATAGGGATATTGACTTCTGCATCGATCTTGAACTGGGCACTCGCCCCATTTCTATACCCCCTTATAGAATGGCTCCCGCGGAATTAAGAGAGTTAAAGGCTCAACTTCAAGAGTTGTTGAGCAAAGGCTTCATTAGACCAAGTGCATCTCCTTGGGGTGCTCCGGTGTTATTTGTGAAGAAGAAGGATGGGAGTTTTCGGATGTGCATAGACTATAGACAACTGAATAAGGTAACTATTAAGAACAAGTATCCTCTTCCTCGCATTGATGACTTGTTCGATCAGTTACAAGGTGCTTGTGTCTTCTCTAAGATCGACTTGAGATCCGGTTATCATCAATTGAAAATACAGGCAACGGATGTGCCAAAGACTGCCTTTCGAACTAGGTATGGGCATTACGAATTTGTAGTGATGTCTTTTGGTCTTACGAATGCCCCTGCTGCGTTCATGAGTTTGATGAACGGGATTTTTAAGCCATATCTGAATCTCTTTGTGATCGTATTTATTGATGATATACTAATATACTCTAAAAGTAAGAAGGAACATGAGGAGCATTTGAGAATTGTATTGGAAATGTTGAGGGAGAAAAAGCTTTATGCCAAATTCTCCAAGTGTGAGTTTTGGCTAGATTCAGTGTCCTTCTTGGGGCACGTGGTTTCTAAGGATGGAGTGATGGTGGATCCTTCTAAGATTGAGACAGTGAAGAATTGGGTGAGACCCACTAATGTGTCAGAAATAAGGAGCTTTGTTGGTTTAGCTAGCTATTACCGTCGATTTGTAAAGGGATTCTCTTCCATTGCTTCCCAATTGACGAACTTGACTAAGCAGAATGTTCCATTTGTATGGTCGGACGAATGTGAGGAAAGCTTTCAGAAACTCAAGACCTTGTTGACTACTGCACCAATTCTCATCTTACAAGTGGAAGGTAAGAATTTCATTGTTTATTGTGATGCATCCTATTCGGGTTTGGGTGCAGTGCTAATGCAAGAGAAGAATGTGATTGCTTATTCTTCAAAACAATTAAAAGTGCATGAACGTAATTATCCAACTCATGATTTGGAATTGGCCGCGGTAGTGTTTGCATTAAAGCAATGGAGGCACTATTTATATGGGGTTAAGTGTGAGGTCTGTACGGATCATCGTAGCCTACAGTATGTCTTTACTCAGAAAGATTTGAACTTGAGACAGAGGAGATGGATGGAACTACTGAAGAACTACGACATCACTATCTTGTATCATCCGGGAAAAGCGAATGTTGTGGCGGATGCTTTAAGTAGAAAGGCGGGAAGCATGGGAAGTATAGCTTACTTGCAAGTTTCTAGACGCCCATTGGCTAGAGAGGTTCAGATTCTGGCTAATGACCTTATGAGGTTAGAAGTAAATGAGAAGGGAGGATTGTTAGCTTGTGTGGAGGCAAGATCTTCCTTCCTTGACAAGATTAAGGGAAAGCAGTTTAATGATGAGAAATTGATCCGGATCCGAGATAAAGTGTTGCAAGGAGAGGCTATAGAAGCAACAATTGATGAGGAAGGTGTTTTGAGGACTAAGGGAAGGGTATGTGTACCCCGCGTCGATGATTTGATCAACACTATTCTAACGGAGGCTCATAGTTCAAGGTATACTATACATCCGGGTGCAACCAAGATGTACCGTGACCTAAAGCAACACTTTTGGTGGAGTAGAATGAAGCGTGATATTGTTGATTTTATTGCCAAATGTCCAAATTGTCAACAAGTAAAGTATGAACACCAGAGGCCCGAAGGAACACGTCAGAGAATGCCCATTCCTGAATGGAAGTGGGAGAGAATTGCAATGGATTTCGTGGTTGGTCTTCCAAAGACAATGGGTAAGTATGACTCTATTTGGGTGATTGTTGATAGGTTAACTAAGTCAGCCCATTTCATTCCGGTCAAGGTGACTTACAATGCCGAGAAGTTAGCTAAAATCTATATCTCAGAAATTGTTCGGTTTCATGGGGTTCCACTCTCCATCATATCAGATAGAGGTACGCAGTTTACTTTTAAGTTTTGGAAAACATTGCATGCGGAATTGGGTACTAGGTTGGACCTTAGTACTGCGTTCCATCCTCAGACCGATGGTCAGTCTGAGCGAACGATTCAAGTGTTGGAGGATATGCTTCGTGCATGTGTGATAGAATTTGGTGGTCATTGGGATAACTTCTTACCCTTAGCAGAATTTTCATACAATAATAGCTATCATTCAAGTATTGATATGGCTCCATTCGAAGCATTGTATGGGAGGAGATGTAGGTCTCCCATTGGATGGTTTGATGCATTTGAGGTTAGTACCCCAGAAAGTTAAATCTATTCAAGAAAAGATTTTAGCGGCGCAAAGTAGGCAAAAGGAATATGCGGATCGAAAGGTTAGAGACTTAGAGTTCATGGAGGGTGAACAAGTCTTGTTGAAGGTTTCGCCCATGAAAGGGGTGATGCGGTTTGGTAAAAGAGGTAGGCTAAGCCCAAGGTACATTGGACCATTTGAAGTACTTAAGCGAGTAGGGGAGGTGTCTTACGAATTAGCCTTGCCTCCAGGGCTGTCCGGAGTGCATCCGGTATTTCATGTGTCTATGTTGAAAAGATACCATGGGGATGGAAACTACATCATTCGATGGGATTAAGTTCTGCTTGATGAAAATTTGTCTTATGAGGAGGAGCCTGTTGCCATTCTAGATAGAGAAGTCCGCAAGCTGAGGTCAAGGGAGATTGCATCCATCAAAGTTCAACGGAAGAATCGACCGGTTGAAGAGGCTACTTGGGAGAAGGAGGCTGATATGCGAGAAAGATACCCACACCTGTTTACAGATTCAGGTACTCCTTCTCGCCCTTGTTTTCCTTCCTGTGATCGTTCGAGGACGAACGATGGGTAAATTGGTATCTATTGTAACGACCTGTTTAGTCGTTTTGAGCAGCAGATTTTATTTCTGGAAAACTATTTGGGACGACGGACCCCACGACGGACCGTCATGGGCACGACGGACCGTCGAGGGGGTCTCATTCCAAAACACTTAGAAATTCTGAAATTTGGGTACTGAAATCGACTCTCTTAACTTCGTAACGAAATGGCAGGACGGACGGTCGTGGGCACGACGGACCGTCACAAACTCTTAAAGAAAATTGAGTCTCTGAACTCTATGACGGAGCAGCAGGACGGACCGTCGCAGGCACGACGGGCCGTCACAGGCTGCGTAATCACAGTCTGGGTCGGATTTCTTTAAACGTTTTAAGGGACGTTTTTGACTATTCCTGCTCTAATTATAAAGATAGTGGGTTAATGTTAATCAATCTAATTACTTGGGGGTTAAAAGAGGTAACCTTGAGTTAATTAGTGGGTTATTATTGCCATCTTTTATACTTAATTATATACTAATTAGGGTAAAAGAAAGAGGGTTTGAATAAGAAAAATAGAAAGAACAAAGAGAGGGAAAGAGAAACGAAGAGGAAAACACAAAGCTTTGGGAAATTGCTTGCTTGATCACGAATCTTCGGTGGAGGTAGGTTATGGTTTTTATGCTATTTGTAGTAAACTCTTAATAGCGAATGATATGTATTGGTAGTATTGTAAACCCTGCTATATGCTTAATTGTATGCTTGCATGAATGTGTTTATATAATTGTGATAAAATAAGCATGATGAAGCTATTAAATCCCAAATCTTGAAAAACCCTAATCTCTTTGTAAATGACGATGCCTTGGTATAAGAAAAGGCTTGATGAACTAAAGTAATGAGAATGATGATGCCTTAGTATAAGAGGAGGCTTGATGAACGAACTTAATGAGATTAGGGGATCGGAGTGTCACGTTCCGACACATAGAATTAAGGGATCGGGTGTCACGAACCGACACGTAGTATTAGGGGGACCGGGTGTCACGAACCGACACGTAGATTTAGGGGATCGGGTGTCACGAATCGACACGTAGTATTAGGGGGACCGGGTGTCACGAACCAACACGTAGATTTAGGGGATCGGGTGTCACGAACCGAAACGTAGAATTAAGGGATCGGAGTGTCACGTACCGACACAAGAAGAATAGAGATTAATGAGGGAGCGGAGTGTCACGTACCGACACAATAGGATAAAGATAATGAATCTTGAAAGATGTTAATATACTCAATCTAATGAACCTAATTCCCAAATTAGTATGGTATTGAGGCTTGAGTCCTCATGTGTGAACTTGACGGTACTTATTAATGATGATAGTATTTGTTGTTGCTACATGTTGAGTATTGTAGTTGATTTTGTAATATTACTTGATATATACTGTTTTCTATTTTGAGTTGGCCGATGATACCTACTCAGTACTTGTGTTTGTACTGACCCCCTACTTTTATGTTTTCTTCTTTGTTATTTGTGGAGTGCAACAAACGGACCGTCGTCTTCAACTCAACCGCAATTCTAGCCAGTCTTCGTCACACCGGATCTTCAGGGTGAGCTAATGCTTCTAGCTTGGACTGGATCTTCTTCCTCATGTCTTGATGCCTTTATGTTCCGGCATGGACTAGCTTTTACTTGTTTCAGCTTCTTAGAATACTCTTAGTTTAGTAATTTGATCATAGATGTTCTTGTGATGATGACTTCCAGATTTTGAGGAATAATAGATGTTGAATTTTAGAAGTTATTGAATTGATTTTTATTAATGAGTTTAAGTCTTCCGCATTACTTTCTGTTGATATTATGTTGAAATATTAGGGTTTAGATTGGTTGGTTCGCTCACATAGGAGGGTAAGTGTGGGTGCCAGTCGCGGCTCGGTTTTGGGTCGTGACATACCCAAAAATAGTTGAATATCACATAAATGACCAAAATGACCAAAAATCACGAAACACGCATAAACAATAAAAAAACGTCTCAAAACTTTTTTGAGTTTCAGTGTTGTCCTTACAAAATCATGACGAAAAAGAGAATAAAAATTACTTATTTTCGTAGCTGCCCCAAAATGGCCAAATATTACGTAAATACCCAAAATGATTAAAAATCAAGAAACACACATAAACAATACCAAAAATGCCTCAAATTTTTTTGGCTTGCACCAATGACCTTAGACTATCGTGAAGAATAAGAGAACAAAACATTTAATGGCCGAATATTATATTAATGCGCTTAATGGCCAAAAAAATCAAGAAACACACATAAACAACACAAAAAAGTCTCAAAGTTTTTTGATGTGCATCAATTACCTTAGAATATCGTGATGAATAAAAGAACAAAACTTTACTTCTTTTCGTAACTTCCCAAATGTGGCTGAATATTACGTAAATATTCAAAATGGCTGAAAGTCAAGAAACACACCTAAACAATACAAAAAATGCCTCAATTTTTTTTAACTTGCATCAACGACCTTAAATATTGTGATGAATAAAAGAACAAAACATTACTTCTTTTCGTAATTGCCAGAAAATGGTGAATGTTACGTGAATGCCCTAAAATGACCAAAAATATGGAAAAACACATAGAAAATACAAAAAATGTTATAAAATTTTATACTTGCACTAGTAACCTTAGAATATCGTGACGAATAAGAGAAAAAAACTTTTCTTCTTTTCATAACTGTGCGAAAATGCCTGAATATTATATAAATGCCCAAAATGGCGAAAAAATCAAGAAACATACATAAACAATACAAAAAATGCCTCAAGAAAATTTCCACTTGCACTAATGACCTTTGAATATCTTGACGAATATTAGAAGAAAATTTCACTTCATTTTGTAACTGCCCGAAAATGGATGAATATTACGTAAATGCATCAAAATGGCTGAAAAAGCAAGAAATACACAAACAATACAAAAAGTCTCAAAAAATTTTGCCTTTCACCAATGATCTTAGAAAATTCTGATGAATAAGTAAAAACATTTTGTTTCTTTTCGTTACTACCCGAAAAATGCTGAAAATAGTGTGGATGCTCTAAAACGGCTGAAATTCAGGAAACATATAAATAATACGAAAACTCCTCTATATATTTAACTTGTACCAATTAAACTTAGAATATCATTACAAATAAGAGAACAAAACTTTACTTCTTTTCTTAACTAATAGAAAATAACTGAATATTACGTAAATGTCATAAAATGTCCAAAATATCTAAAAGCATACATAAACGATAAAATGCCTCAACATTTTTTAACATGCTCCAATTATCTGATATATTTTTCACGAATTAGAGAACAAAACTTCGGTTCTTTTGGTAAAGTCCAAAAATGGCTTAGTATTACGTCAGTGCCCCAAAATGGACGAAAATTCAAATACACATAAACAATATAAAAAACTCCTACAACAAATTTTGACTTGCACAAATGCCTTAGAATATCATGATGAATAAAAGAAAAAAAATTACTTCTATTTCGTATTTGCCAAAAATGACGAAATATTATGTAAATCCTTCAAAATGGCCAAAAATCTACAAACACAAATAAACAATAGAAAAAACCCCTTCAGAAAACTTGGACTTGCACCATTGACCTTAGGATATCATGAAGAATAACACAACATAACTTTACTTCTTTTGTAACTATATAAAAATGTCCAAATATTACGTAAATGCAATAAAATGATCAAAAAGTCAAGAAACACACATGAACAGTAGAAAACACTCCTAAAAAAAAGGTCGACTTCCACCAATAAGCTTAGAGTATCATGGCAAATAACATATCAAAACTTTACTTCTTTTCGTAACTGCTCAAAAATGGCTGTATATTATGTAAATGCCCCAAAATGACCAAAAAATCAAGAAGCACATAAATAATACAAAAAATCCTTAAAAGAATTTCACTTGCACCAATGACCTTAGATATCGTTACGAATAACAAAATAAAACTTTACGTCTTTTTGTAAATTCCAAAAAATGACTGAATATTACTTTAATGCCCTAAAATTGCCAAAAGAATGAAGAAACACATAGAAAAATACAAAAAATGCCTCAAAAAAATTTCAACTTGCACCAATGACCTTAGGATATCGTGACGAATAACATAACAAAACTTTAATTCTTTTATGTCATGAACCAAGCATAAAACCTAGACGTGCCCGATAATCGAGAGTCATTGTTGGTCCCCAAGCAAAACCTTATCCTAGCTGACTACAAGAGGAAAACTAACTCAAGCATACAATGCTTAAAAACTGCATAACATTTAATAAAACTCAACTTTGCAACACTTTAACTCAAAAACTCTGAAAAACAATAAATTGTAAAACTCTCCATGAAATAAGCAACTTATGTCTTTAAAACATTTCATAAAATAAATAAACAATTTTTAAAACTCTATAGTCTATATATGAAGCCTCTATATGAAAAAGATGGAAGTTTCGACTAGACCCATGACCTCCTAACAACTAATATAACTGAAAAGTATATGAAATCCTCCAGAAGCAAGGAGTCTCACCATATCTAACTGAAACTCCATGTGGTATGAACGAAGCTCCTGTTGTTGATCTTGAAGGATGCAAGCCAAATGGCTAAGAAGATGAAATGTGCGAGCATGTAAGGGAATTCTAGAAAACAAACATAAGCTCAAACATGGTAAAAAGGGAACATACTTACCTATGTTCAAATCACTTAACTAAACTAAACTTAAAAAAAACATGGTTCAACTGAAATCAAGGAATACTCAAGGGTACTCAAAAATGCTCAAACATAGTCAATTCAGAAATACACAAAGATAAGATATTCAACTCAGCAGTAAGGTTCTAATTTCAGTGAGACTCAAAAATAAGGTACTCGACACAAAGAATCATATATCAACTCAATATACTGAACTTGGAATACTCAACTCATGATACTCAAAGATAAAAAAAATACTAAAAGATGCAATATATCTAGAAAGTTGTAAAACTGTAGATAATAACTCATTTTATTGAAAAATATAATAATACTCATTGTGTATATAAAAATACGATATGACTTTGTGGGAGTTTCTCTAATCAACAACCATCACTATGAGTCTAAGTGATGAAATATCGTCTTGCGCATGCTTCCACAATTTTCCAATACGTTGCCGTCATATAGCGCGCCTTAAAGTAGATGCAGGGAGTGAGGACGAACTAGTCAAACACTACAATAGCCTTACATACCTGGAAGGATAAGTTTGTTGAAGAAGAACTTCATTAAAAGCCTTGAAACCCTAGCTTGAAGGTAAACGATCAAGAAAATATTTCTTGAGATTCTTGAATTAGTTTCTTGAAATCTCTATGGCCAAGAATTATGATTTTTATCTGTGATTCATAATTGTATGGAGGATTTTAAGTTGAAAAAAATGAAAAAGAGAAGGAAGAGCAATTTGGGTTTGGGAATTAGGAGGTGTTAAGTGAGGTATTTGACTTACAGGTGGTTATATACTTAATTATCTAAACAAATTAACAAACCCCTAATCACTAAATAACACCCAAACTAAATAACTTAATTAAATGAAGCAACTAAAAACTAGACAACAAACACAGGCCTGACCTACGGGTCGTAGGTCAGTCTACAACCAAGACCCCCTTCCGTCATGTGCAACTGTCATTTTGGTCAGAGAGTTTCCAAATGGAATTTTTAAAAAATGGTTAAGTGAACATCAACGTAGGATATTGACGCCCTTTCTATTTGACCATGCCCCGTCGTCTGCCTTCGTTGGTAGACACTGTCCATGACAACTTTTTAGTCAAAATAGAAAGGGTCCTCCTCGAGGACCCTTTGGGTGGTCCTTGGGGAGTCGTACCTAAACGTCTCGACCCTAAACCTACTATAATAAGTTTTAGACACCTTATTAACAAATTTTATCAATTTACAACTCTTAAAACCTAGTCAGATAGGCTAAGGCAACACTAGCACCTTTTGCACTAGTCTCTAGATGTCATGGACGTTCCGTGACATTTTGACTCTAGAACTTCCTAAATCAGTTTTATACACTATTATTGACCCTAAAACAGTGTTTTAGACTATATAAAATCATGTATCTCTAGATTAGGCTTAATACTTTCCGAATATTACATTTGTCACGCCCCCAGCCTCTACCCCGGACGTGGTTGACACTCGAGAACCATTGCTAGCCCCAAGCAAACCCTTTGCCGGTTTACTTACTCAACAGAAGACTTAGTAGAACAAATATAAGGACTTAATCCATATATTCTCAGCTGTTCACATAGAACATTTAAGCGTTAAACATTCAACTTGGCCAAAAAGGCAAACTCAAGTATTAACATATGAAAGGAATATGTAAAGACAACTGATTATTAATTATCTATGAAGCCTCTAAAGCAAAGAGGAATGTCAGGAAAATACCATTGATCATTCAAATAATAAAATACTGAAAGCAAAGTAAAAGGAGTCCTATGGAATGCAAGGAGGCTCACCAACTAACTATGAGTATTAAACTGGATCAATGAGGCGTTGGGTAAGGGTCCTGGTTACCTACTTCTGCATCATAAAATGATGTAGGTCAATTGACATTAGTACATTGAACTCTCTGAAATGTATGTAAAAATACCATAAATTGTGTATATAAGAATACAATTACTTCTTTGGGAATTTTTATAACCGACAACCATCACATAAGAGTTTTTGTGATTCTATAACATTTTGCCTCACGCTGTCAGGGTCATCCTATACCTTGTTGAGGGTATGAAACCTGAACTACTAAGATTATGCACTAGTCTATGCTAGAAAGAACTAACGAATCATCTAAAAAGTATGACTCTTTTCTATGCATGGTGGCTACATGGTTAATGGGGGCTTTGAGTTGTCTGAACTCTCCCCCATATCAGTGCTTAATACTACTCCAAAAATAGGATGCTAACTCTAATGTTTATAAAATACTTCTTTATGTGATTTGAGATTGCTCCAGAACATGGCTCAAAGGTTATCTTGGAAATCAAAAGTTCTCTCCCTTGTTTCATTTAGAATGTGATTACTCTTTTATGAAAACTAGCTCGAAGGCTCTTTTGATATCAAGGTTTTCTTTCTTTTTCATATGTAAAATAGTTTTACTATTTGGGAATATTTAGTCCCGATATACTCTTTTGAATAAATGAACTTCAAACTTTAATCTTTACTGAAGTTGAACTTTATGTCTTAAAACAAAGTCTAAACATTTATGGGAGACTTTTGAAAACTTTATAACTTCTTTTTGATTCGGTTCTTAACTTCTAGACTTGACTCTTAACTTTTCTTGAATTGAATTATGGATTCAAGGTTCATGATCTCATGTTTATGGATGATTTCATGATGTTTAGATTTATCTAAGAGTGTTGGAATCATGATGTTTAGATGTAGCTAAGAGTGTTGGAATCAACTATAAAACATAGGTACATTGCTAAGGAACTAGTATGAAAATATGGGGAACGAATGTGAAGAATTGGCTCCTTGTCGCTTTGAGAGGCGCGGGGTTACTTCCTTTGATGTTCAGAGATAGACCTGGGGCGCACTTTTCTTGCTCATTTTTCAAATCTAAACCCCCTAATATCCAATGGTTCTTTCCCCCAAACACTTAGAATCGTATAAACCATCAAAATACATCAGATTCTACTTGAAATCACAACTAAAATCATGAACCAAACTCAAGAAACTTAAACAACAACAACCCCAAGAATTCAAATGAATTTCATCAAGAACACAAAGGATTCACTTACAAATCAAACATAGTTTGCTGAATCGAATCATGATTGGAACGTGGGTGAACTAACCCAACTCTATGTGATCTCACATACCTCGTAGTGTTAAATACTTGGTGAAATCCACAAGCAAAACTCGAACGTTCTTGACAACTCTTGATTTCTCTTCCCCTTTCTACTCTTTTATGTTTTTTCCAAGCCCTAGAGTTAACTTCAACTTTTCTAAAGTCCTAAAAACAAATTAAATAATTGGGTAAGGAAAATACAAAAATACCATTCAAAATATGTATTGGACTTTCCTCATGCGAACAACCCAAATTTGAAAGGACATAACTCACTCAAATGAACTCGGAATCATGCAAACTCGACAACATTGGAAATATTATTCCAAGAGATTTCTACCATATATTTATGTAAACCTAACTCATATTGAGCTAGGATTTATGGTTGTGTGAAGTTTACCAAAACTCAATATTTCCTAACTTATCAAAATTTTCTAGATTTTCATTATTTCCAAAAATGACTATTTTCAATTCTTATCTTCTTCCTAGTTATTTCAAATTGTGAGATGTTAGAAAATCTCCCCCTTGAGAACATTCTTACTCCAGTTAGATTACTCTTACTAGGATAAGGCTGTAATATCAATCATTCAGTTCAATCCTAACAAGAAAATGCAAAACAACATGCCAACTTATAAATAAATAACAAGAAAGGATAAGTACCTTAATTCAGAACATCTACAGATTCAAAGAGATGTAGATATCTCTTCTTCTTATCCTCTTCAGTTTCCCAATTACCTTAGTAAATAAATTGGTTACTCCATGGACTTTGACTGATGTTACCTCTTTTGATCTCAAATTGTGAACTTGGAGATCTAGAATCTGAACAGGAATCTCTTCATAAGATAAACTATCCTTGATCCCCCTATCTTTTGTTGGTATGATCAATGAAGGATCGCCCATGCATTTATTTAACATAGAAATGTGAAATACTGGATGAATTTCTACTAACTCTTGTGGTAGCTCAAATTCATAAGCTACTTTGCTAGTCCTCTTGGCTATTTGATAAGCTCCAATATACCGGAGACTATATACCAATGACTATGTTTCTACTTCATACCAAATCTCATAAAACCCTTTATGGGTGAAACTTTAATATATACCCAATCATCTACTTCAAACTCTAATTTGCTTATCCTAACATCAGTTTAGGATTTCTTTCGATTCCACACCATTTTCAACCTCTCTTGAATTACTTTCACCTTCTCCATAAATTGATGAACTAAATCTGGACCTATCATCCGTTCTTCACAAACTTCAAACCATCCAATAGGAGATTTGTCTCTTCTTCGATAAAGAGATTCATAATGATCCATTTGGATGTTGTTGTTGTCAAATTGCACATGCAAGTGCAAGTGATCGTATATGCAATATAATGACGTTGTTAAGGAATCGGGTTCATACCCACAGGGACTACAAATTAGAATCAATTAACTTTTACAATTCCTAACTTAAACAAGTTCAAAATCAGGATTTTATAAATAACATTACAAAGATTGATATCTAACTAAAATTGACTACAATGATTAAATTTCTTGACTTGTAAACAATTATTAAGAGCGAGATCCAGGACTACAACTTTTATCAGGACTTATGAAGTTGCTATCATCTAATAAAGGTTTTCTGATGTTATCTCATCGATGAACAGAAGGGTTAGATGTATGATCATGGTCTCTCGACCTCTAACCGCCTACAACAATTACGACCTTAACTACATCGTTGAGAGGGGATAAGATAAACAAAAGTTGAGCATTAAGTTATCTTCCTGTATGATGATCCAAGTAACTCTAGGTATATCTCTATCCTAGAAACGAATCAACCCTAGCTATTTAGAGTCAACCAAACTTATTACTTTCCATATTCTATCCTCCTATTACTTTCTCGAGTTCAATTTGGACAATAGATTTATTTCTGTGGTGTCCGGTCATGAAATACAACAAACAAGAAAGTAAGAACCAGTCATAGACAACTTTTGATAAACCCTTAAAAAATTAATCAAAGTTCATTCATCCTGTAGCCACAACCCTAGAGTTAGGGTATTTATCTACTCATGATCCTCAGAACAATATTCAAAATTATTGAAATCATTCCAAAGAATTACCAAAAAAGAAGAAATAAAAAGTAACCCTAAAAACTACAAGGTCTTGTTCTTGATGCCCCTCGTTCGGAAATTGGAAAAAGAAAAATGGAAAAATTACATTAAGGCCCTATTTATACTTAATTCTGGATTTCCAATGTAGGACTCTGAATCTTATGACACGGGGATAGCATGAACTACTTTGCGATTTATTGTTAATTGAGATTCTACACTTAAGTGCACGACGAGGAGACTATACGCAGTCTTCTGTGTAGAGAATTTATTCAAGACAAAGATTTCTCTCCCTTGTGCATGACGCGTAACTGGCACGAAAATGCCTTTTGCGTATTTCTTGGTTCATTTTTTTTATTTATCTTTAGATTTGCTTGTCGCTTATTTTTAACGCCTTTTTGTACAGTTATCTTTCACCTCACCTTCCTCCACATCTAGTCATGTTTGTTAGTATGGAAACACGGAGTTCACTAACTAACACTCTCAATCAAGACTTAACAACTTCAAATTAACCCACCAAGTGGGCATATATAGCATTATGGGCATGTAAGTATGCCCAAGATCACTACCCCACACTTAAAAGATTTGTTCGTCCTCGAACAACTTCTAATGACTCCTAGACATGGACGCTACTTAAATCGTGCTTCTATTATCTTCTCTTTATGCTTCCTTATATGGCATGCTATTGATTCAATCATGCTAAGAAAACTTCCTGCACCCATACGAGTATTCTTTATGTACTTTCTTGTATCACTTTGCCTCCTACAACAAGTGACTCTCAAGCCAAAGAATAATACGCTTAGTCACAACATTATTTCACATCATCGGCGGATTTATCATCAAACCATATCACTCTCCAAAAAAGAGGTCACATGCATGCATTGAGAACCATAAGCTTGCCCATTATGTATATCTCTACTACTGACATGTATTATACTCAAAAATCAGCCAGGACTTTTTAAGGTTGTAATGTTGGCTCAGGGTCACGAGAGATTTATGCATATGAAAATAGTGACTTGTTCTCCCTAATGCACTATGCTTGACTTTAACTTTGTAGATCACATTTTTCTTCTTTACCTTCCTGTTTAACATGTTTTCTCAAATTTAATCTTTCCCTCTTTTCTTTTTTTCGTATCCTAATTGTTGTTTAATTTTATCTTTTTATTGATTAAGAAAATTTTCAAATTACACACATGGCATTATTTTTGCCTTAACCTTTTATTTCCCTTCATGAATACTCCATCTATACCTTTTGACATATCTCCTTCTTTTAGTCCCTCAGCCTAACACAATTCATTAAGAATCGGTCTCAATCTTACGGGCTCAATAAAAGGGATACAAATTATTTTCAAGGTTTCAACAAAAGGGTAGGTTAAAAGCTCAAGGGGGTTAACTAAGGAATGAGATGAGGCTTCATTTCTACAGTAATTTCCAAGGAAGGCTTGCTATCATCTTTTTGAGTACCACACAATCATATTTCGCTTCAATAACAACCTCGGAAAGTTATAGACTTAATTAACATAACATTTACTATACAATAACTCACTACTCATGGCACATGTTGCATTCAGAAAGATCAACTAAGCCCATTATATGTTACACTAGAGGGTCATTTCAACTTAAGTTGTACTTTTCCATAGCATAACAAACAGTTTCACTTCATATATCCTTCAACTTAATATCTCTTTTCGTACAAATTTTTTTCATTTTCAACACGACCCACCCTAGACTCGTTTTGACCACGTACAATGACAAAGTAAGAACGAGTGTCGGGAATCCAGTTAGCATAAGATTCACGAACCATGCTCAGGTTGCAGTCATCTGGTTCCTAAAATATAAACCCCAACTGCAACTCTTTTATCCGTCTCACAATTTGGGGTAACTCCCTGAGTAGACTTTCCCAATCAACACACACATCCGAGAAATAGGGTGACTCGGTATGCTTCCTATACCACATCTTTCCCTTCTTGCCTACTGCTTTCAGCCTATAAATGCAAGTCTACCCTCTGGGAGCAGGATGTGCAAGTGGAACATTCCCATTTCTAGGCCTCTTCTTCTGAGACCCTTCAGCAGGTGCGTGTCCTAACCTCTGTGACGAAGACATAGTACCTGGTAAAGAAAACACAATTGAATTCAATTCATGCATAATTGACGAACATTCCACCCCACACTTGATAATCAACAACGTCCAATTTGGATACACATATTATCCCTCATGCTACTATCACACCCTTAACCCATTAAAACATAGCTAGGAATGCTCACCAATTTGACAAAAAAATATCGACTTTTATCAACAACGATTACGCCTCCCCAAAATGTCACAACACAGGACACATATGCTCAGCGAGATTATTAGATATTCAAGACTTCACCAACCACTTAAAAACATAATTCTCAATTTATAACAACCACACATGAAAACCAACAATTCCAAATGTCTAGTGATGAGAACCCCAACCCCCCTAATTTTTTCTACCCTATGCTTGTATGAATACTAATTTCTACTCAAGACTTTGAAACCATAACAAACCCACTCGTGAAACAATTCCCCCAAAGTTTTTCTAGACCTAATATGCAATCTGAACTTAGTAATTTCCAATCAAGAGCGAATAATGAAGAACATACCTAGAGAGTTGATCATTCTTACGTTCAAGAAGAATAAAGAACCAATTTGAGGCTTGGGCGATGCGAGAAGATGTATGCTAGTTGGGAAACTAGAGAGAAAAGATGGAGGGAGCCGCGATGGGGGAACGAAATTAGGGTATTAGGATCGGTTTTATTTTGTTAAAGGGGGAATTGGGTCGGGTGTATTCTATTTAGAAATGGGTAAAACCTGTTTTAATTAATGACGATCAAGATACTCACCTAGACATCGCGATGCACGAGTTAAACGAGGTCAACTGTAATTTTAATTCTAATTGACCCAAAAATACTCACATCTCGCGCGACGTGAAGCTTTCACGGGCCAATGTATTTGTGTGATATCAATCACTTATACTGTTGAAATCAATTTGGCCCTCTTACTCCGCAATGCGCAATCAACACAAGGTATTCTTCCTCGAATGTCTGCAGATGAGGCTAAATAAGAGACTAGCCTTGTAACGCGCAGCTGTAACGAGGTTCACTATCTGCAATTTCAGCAATGTACTTCATCACTTTGTCCACTGCCTCTTCGTCCTTTGATGCTAAAATCCTGCATACAAACATGTTATTCAAACCTTGATGGGTTGCCTCCCATCCTGCGTTGTAGTTACGGTCAAGGCATGACTCATATTTTTTTAAGCTAAGGCAAATAAAACCTAAATATAACAATAAATCATGGGTTGACTCCTGTGGAGTGCCTAATTTATTGTCGTAGCATGACCCATCTTAGAACTCACTATCCATTCAAAGTGATCTCTTCAACCTCACGATTCACATCTTTTTCAACATAGTGTTTGACCCTCTTTCCATTTACAAGGAACGTGGAACTATCTCCATTATTTCATAACTCAACTGCATCATCTTGAGTCACTCGCACCACCTCAAACTGACCACTCCATTTCGAACAGAGCTTCCGTGGAAACAATTTTAACCTAGAGTTGAACAACAACACTAGATGGTCTGGCTCAAAAGTGTGTGACACTATGTGTTTGTCATGCCACTTTTTAGTTTTTTCCTTATACAACTTTGCATTCTCATATGCATGCAGCCTGAACTCCTCGAGATCATGCAATTGGGTTTTTCTGTTCCTAGTAGCAAACTCAGCATCTAGATTTAGCTTCTTTATTGCCCAATATGCGTTATGTTCTATCTCAGCGGGCAAGTAGCATGCTTTTCCAAACACCATTCGGAGGGAGAAGTCCATATCGTCTTGTACTCACCTAAAACATCATCTAGCTTATATGAGGAATCCTTCCTTTGAGCATTTAAAGTTTTCTACAAGATCTGCTTAATTTCCTTGTTGATACTTCAACCTTTTCACTAGTTTGAGGATGGTATGTAGTTGCCACTTTATGTCTTACCCCATACTCAGACAATAAGCTATAAATGGAGTTATTTATAATATGCTTACCTCCATTACCAATAATCGCCCTAGGAGTGCCAAACTTGGTGAAAATATGTTTCCTTATAAAGTTCACAACCACTTTGAAGTCATTAGTTGGTAACGCTACTACTTCAACCCACTTGGACAGATAATCTACCGCTAGCAGAATGTATTAATTCCCTGTAGACGATGGAAATGGTCCCATGAAATTGATCCTCCATACATCAAAGATTTCCACCTCTAGAATGTTACTCAAAGGCATCTCATGCCTTCTTGAAATGCTGCCCATTCATTGGCACTGGTCACATCCTTTTACAAATAATACCGCATATTTTAATAAGGTAGTCCAAAAGAATTCAAATTGTAATACCTTATGTGCAGTTTGTTCACCCCCATGATTCTGGATATGGTGAAGTGTGACAACTTTCTAACACTTTTGGGGCCTTTTCCTCAGCTATACATCTTCTCAGCATTTTATCTGGACTCTGCTTGAAAAAATAAGGCTCATCCCATATATAAAATTTAGCATCGTACCTCAATCTTTTCCTCTGATGTGGTGATGCCCCAGGTGGGAATAAGCCACTCACCAAATAAATCTAAATTTCAGCATACCAAGGTACCTGTGTAATGTCCAGTGCTAAAAGCTATTCATCATGGAATTCTTCCTGGATGTTTCCTTCCTCTGCCACATGAGATGAATCTTCTAATCTAGACAGATGGTCGGTTATCTGATTCTATGAACCCTTCCTATCTTTAATCTCTAAATCAAATTCCTGGAGAAGTAAGACCCATCTGATCAATTGGGGTTTTGCATCCTTCTTATTGAAGAGATATTTGATAACTGCACGGTCAGTGTAGAATATAACCTTTGTTCCCACCAAATATAACATAAATTTGTCAAACGCATACACTAAGGCCAACATTTATTTCTTAGTTACAGTGTAGTTTTCTTGGGTTGCATCTAGTGTCTTACTCGCAAAGTATATGGAGTAAAACACTTTATTTTGTTTTTGTCCCAACACTGCTCCAACTGCAATATCACTCGCTTCATACATCATCAATTCAAACACCAACTCCCAATTTGGTGCTACAAGGATAGGGGCTTCAATCAACTTTTGTTCAACACTTCAAAGGCCTCTAAATAGTTCTTTTCAAGCTTGAATTGTACCTCTTTCTCTAATAGACTGCATATGGGTTTTTGCAGTCTTGGAGAAATCTTTAATGAATCTTCTATAAAACCTGCATGGCCCAAAATGCTTCTTACCATTTAACTGATACTGGAGGTGGTAATTTCTCAATTACTTCAATCTTGGCTTTGTCCACATCTAGCCCATTCTTCGTACCTTGTGACCCAATACAATCCCTTCTCTTACCAAGAACTGACACTTTTCCTAGTTTATAACTAAATTGGTTTCTTCATACCTTGCTAAGTCTCAATCAATATTTAACAAGCATCGCCCAAAGGACTCACGAAACATTGAGAAGTCATCCATAAATATTTCCACAAAATCTTCCACTATATCGTGAAAGATTGTCATCATGCATCTCTGAAAAGTAGCTGGAGCATAACATCACCCGAATGGCGTGAGTTTGAAGGCATAGGTACCATAAGGGCATGTAAATGTTGTCTTCTCTTGGTCCTCAAGTCCAATTAAAACCTAGTTATACCCTGAGTATCTGTCAAGAAAGCAATAATATTCCTGACATGCAAATCTGTCCAACATTTTAAATGAAAGAAAACGGATAATGATCTTTTCTGGTGGCTTCATTTCACTTCCTGCAGTCCATGCATATTCTCCATCCTGTTACTGTTCTTGCGGGGATCAATTCATTTTTGTCATTGGTTATTACAGTCATTCCACCTTTCTTGGGCACACACTGTATTGGACTTACCCATTTATCGTCTGATATTGGATACACTATCCCTGTATCTGACCACTTGATTACATCTTTTCGAACCTCATCCTTCATTAAAGGATTTAATCTTCGCTGTTGTTGAGCACTTGATTTATATCCTTCCTCCATATATATCTTATGCATACACAAAGATGGACTTATACCTTGGATGTCTGACAGCTGTCATCCAATTGCTGGATTACGCTTCTTCAAATTCAACAATATTGCTTCCACTTGTTCATCTGATAATGCTGCAGACAAAATAATACGTTAAGTATAATTTAAACCTAAAAATGTATACCTTAAATGTACTGGAAGGTCTTTCAATTCCAACTTAAGGGCTTCTTCAATGGAGGTCTTTCGATTGTTCCCATCTTCTGCCCAATTCTTTAATCACAGCCAAGTCTAACATCTAGACAATTTCCTGTCCCTCAGCATCTCCATAAATATCATCACCCCTCATTACTCGCTCAAGAGGGTATTTAGCAAAGATGTGTTTACCATCTACCTCCAGATCTACCACAGTGATGGCAGATGCCTCCTCATACACCAGTGGAATATTTAAGGCTATATATACATCAAAAACCTCTACTTTATCGTGAGATCTCACAGTAAGTTGAACAACAACTACATCAATCATTGCTTTCCCAGTGGCTAAAAATTGTTTTCCTAAGATGAACGGAACCTCAGGATCTTCCTTAAAGTCCAATACCACAAAATCCACCAGAAAAATAAAAAAATCCCATTTGAACTAGTACATATTCTACAACTCCTTCAGGTCTGGCTACAGATCTATCAGTCAATTGTAAAATTACGGTGGTTGGCTTAGGGCTACCCAACCCCAGTTTCTTATACAATGAAGTTGGCATTAAATTAATGCTAGCCCCCAAATAGCACAAACCTCGTGCATGGATACTCTGGACGATGGTAATTTGTACCGTAAAGCTACCTGGATCTTTCATCTTCATGGGAAACCTGTTCTGAATCCTGGAGCTACACTCTTCAGTAAGTGCAATTGTCTCATATTAACACAATCTCTTTTTATTTGCTACAATTTCTTTGACATATTTTGCATACCTGGGTATACCTTGCAAAACATCTACTTAAGGCAAGTTAATATGAACTTGTTTTAACGAAGATAGAAACTTACCAAAGCATTCATCCTCCTTTTGTTTCTTGAACTTCTGAGGGGATGGAGGAGGTGGTCTTACTATTGGTTGCACTTTTTCCGCTGGTGCCACTTCTTCCTTGTTCAGGCGTTCACCTCAGTCGATTTATCATCTCTACTCACCACTTTGATAACGTTTTTCATTGGATATAATTCCTCCAGTTGTAGCCCAGTATGAGTACTCACAGCAGTGTTCTGTTTCGAATTCGGATTTGTGTTGCTAAGCAACCCTCATTGTGGTCTAGAATTTTGGGCACTAGAAAATTGCCCAAATTGCTTTTCCAAATTTTGGGTAGCTAACTGCTTATTTCTTATATCAGCCTCCAACAGAGCTTGTGTCACTGATCTCTAGAATGTTCTGAATGTGAACTGTGGGATCCTCATGAGAGAGACCAGTAAACTGCCCTTTGAGTGCAAGATTTGCACCATGCTTTGTTTCAATTCAAATCTTCCACCAGCCTCAGGTTTTTGAATACAAGAAGTAACATTAGTGGGTCGTGGGATTGCCACATCTCTAACTCTTATTTCAGTAGTAGCCATTGTTTCAGGTGTAAACTCTCATTCTTCAGTTTGGTGAACTGGAGTTGATGATTCCCAAAACTGTAGACGAATTGAATGCTCTACTTGACTCAGTTTCCTATGTTTGAATCTTTCAGGATCTGACAGCAGTGAGAATAGGTCACAATCGTAGTCCTGTTTTGGAGTATCTAAACACCTATAATAATGAAACAATAACATCAAGTTACGAACACTGTAACTAGCTTTTAGAAATAGAAAAATAGTATGATTTCTAATTCTTGCGGTACACGGCGACAAAAATTTACGTAGTAAAATCGCACACGCAAGTGCAAGTGATCGTACAAGAAATATAGTGGATCTTGTTAAGGAGTCGGGCATCGTACCCAAAGGGACTACAAACTAGACTCAATTAAGTTTTCCGATTTCTAACTTAAACATGTTCAATATCTAGATTTTATAAATAATATTATTAAGATTTATATCTAACTAAAATTGACTAAATTGATTAAATTTCTTAACTTGTAAACAATTATTATGAGCGAGATCCATTACTATAGCTTTTATCCGTATTCATGAAGTCTCTATCATCTAATAAAGATTTATAGACGTTATGTCATTGCTATACCACAAGGTAAGATGTATGATCATGGTCTCTCTACCTCTAATCGCCTATAACAATTACACTATTAAATACATCGTTGAGCAAGGATAAGATGAGTAAAACTTGAAAATTAAGTTATCTTCCTGTATGATGATCCAAGTAAGGTCTCTAGGTATATCTCTATCCTAGAAATGAATCAACCCTAGCTATTTAGAGTCAACCAGACTTCTTACTTTCCATATTCTATCCTCTTATTCCTCTCTCGAGTTTAATTTGGACAATGTATTCATTTCTTTGGTGCCTAGTCATGAAACATAACAAGCAAGAAAGTAACAACGAATCATAGATAACTCTTGATAAACCCTTAGAAATATACAAAACTTCATTCGTCATGTAGCCACAACCCTAGAGTTAGGGTATTTATCTACTCATGATCCTCAGAACAATATTAAAAATAGTTGAAATCATTCCAAAGAATCACCAAAAATGAAGAAACAAAAAGTAACCCTAAAAACTTCAATGTATCGTTCTTGATAACCCTTGTTCGAAAATTGGAAAAAGAAAAATTGAAAAATTACATTAAGGCCCTATTTATACTAAATTCCAAATCACCAATGTCGATTTCTGAGTCGCGCCACGCGGGGCTGGCATGAGGTTCATTAATTTGTGATATATTTTCAACTGAGAGTCGGCACGTAGCTACACAACGCGGAGACTACATGCAGTCTTCTATTTAGAGAAGTTATTTGAGCCCAAGTTTTCTCTCCTTTCTGCGTAATGCGAACTGGCACGCAAATGACTTTTGCATTTTTCTTTCTTCATTTTTCTTTGCTTTATCCTTAGATTTACTTGTTCCTTCATTTTAGCCCCTCTTAGTGCAGATATTTTCACCTCGCTTTCCTGCACATCTCATCATGTTGGTTAGTTTGGAAACACGAAATTTACTAACTAAGACTCTTAATCTATACTTAGCAACATCAAACTAAGCTACCAAGTGGACCTAAATAGCATTATGGTCATGTAAATATGTCCAAGATTAGATGCTAAAGTTGTAACTATTGTTGTAAGCAAACACAATGAGAGGTAGGTGATCATCCAAATTCCCTTTAAAATCAATCACACAAAACCTCAACATATCTAGTCAGGATTGAGTAGTACGCTTTGCTTTCCCATTTTCTTGAGGATGAAAGCTAGTACTTAAGTTCAACTTTGAACCTAAGACTTTTAGGAATGACTTCCAAAATTATGCACCTCTTTCTGAAATAATGGAGAACGGAACCCCATGAAGTCTAACTCTTCCTAAAGCTACAACTTAGCAAAAATCTTCTGCCGTATGGGTAGTCTTTATCGCGAAAAATTGGGTAGATTTTGTCATGCAATCTACAATCACCCAAATAAAATCATGTTGCCTACGAGACCTTGGTAAACATATGATGAAATAAATATTAATTAGATCCCACTTCTATTACGGAAGATCCATATTTTGAGTTAAATCACCGATCCTTTGGTGCTTTACTTTAACTTGTTGGCAATTTGGACACTTAGCAACAACTTTTGCAATGCCATTCTTCATACTATTCCACCAATACACCTCTATCAAGTCATGATACATCCTTATGGAACCGCAATGTATGGAATATCTGGAGCTATGAGCTTCCTTTATGATCCTCTCTTCGAGTAATCCACCATTAGTACACGCAATTTACCTTGACATATCAATACGCCATATCTCCTTGTTCAGAAGGTAGTACTTTTTGCTTATGAATAGTTGCCTTCAATTAGAGCAAAATTGGATCTTGTTCTTTCTTCTCTTTCACTTCAGACACTAATTATGATTTAGCCCTATTCATCACCACTGTTCCTCCTTATGTGGAATCCATTATTAGGACTCCTATGTGTGCAACTCTATGCACATTTTTTGCTACTCAGCATGGGTGGTTCTACTCATTGATAACCTGCTCAAGGAATCAACAACAACATTAGCCTCACCTAGGTGGTACAGAATACTCATGTCATTATCCTTGAGTAGTTATAATCACCTCACTTGTCTGAGATTAGGATCTTTTTCAGTAAACACATACCGAAGGCTCTTGTGATCAGTGTATACATTAACAGGAATACCATACAAATAATATCGCATATCTTCAAACCAAATACTACAACAACCATTTTTACGTCATGAGTAGGGTAATTCTTCTCATGAACTTTTAATTGTCTGGAGGCATAAGATACAACTTTGTCATTCTACATTAAGACACAACCCAAACAAACCTTAGATTCATCACAATACACCACAAAACCTTGAGTACCTTTTGGTAAGGTCAAAACTAGGCAGTAGTCATCCTCTTTTTCAATTCCTGAAAGATTTTCTCACAAGCTTCTGACAATGGAAACTTAACTATTTTCAGAGTCAACTTGTTCAAAGGAGATTAAATAGATGAGAAACCCTCTACGAACCTTCTATAGTAGCCAGGCATACCCAAGAAACTCCTAATATCAATTGGAGATGTGGGTCAACGCCAATTCTTCAATAGCTGTATCTTTTGGGTATCAACTTTACTTCCATTAACAGAAACTATGTGGCCCAAGAACGCCACAAACTCAAGACAAAACTCACATTCATAGAACTTACCATATAACCCCATATCTTACAAACTTTGAAGAACTGTTCTGAGATGGCTAGCATGATCTACATCATTCGTAGAATAGTCATCAATGAATATGATAAAAACATATCTAAATACTTTTGAATACTCTATACATAAGGTTCATGAATGTTGCAGGGCATTGGTCAAACCAAAGGACATAACCAAAAACTTATAATGACCATAATGGTTCTTAAATGATGTATTTTGAAAATCACATTCCCTCACTCTTAACTGATGGTAGCTTTATTTGAGGTCTATCTTAGAGAAACAGGCGGCACCCTGAAGTTGATGAAAGATCATCAATCCTTAGAAGTGGATAATTGTTCTTGATGGTAACCTTGTTCAACTGACGATAATCGATACACATCCTAAGGGAACCATCTTTCTTTCTCATAAATAAGACTGGAGTGCCTCAAGGTGAGACAATTGGTCAAATTAAACCTTTCTCTAAGAGGTCTTTCAACTACTCTTTTAACTCTGCTGGTGTAATCCTCTATGGAGGACTAGATATAAGACGAGTATCTAGAAGAATATGTATACCAAAGTTTATCATAATACTTGAGTAGTTCTAACCACCACATTTTGACATTTAGATCCTTTTCAGTAAACACATATTGAAGTCTCTTGTGATCAGTGAATACATCAACATAAAAACCATACAAATAATGACACCATATCTTCAATCCAAATAGTATAGGAGCCAACTCTAAGTCATGGGGTAGGTAAATCTTCTCAGGAACTTTCAACCTTCTGGAGGCATAAGCTTTAACTTTGCCATTTTGCATTAATACACAACCAAAACCAACTGTAGATGCATAAGAATACACCATAAAACCTTGAGTACCTTCTGTTAAGGTCAAAACTGGGGCCGTAGTCAATCTCTTTTTCAATTCCAGAAAGCTTTTCTCAAAAGCTTCAGACCAATGAAACTTCACTATTTTCTGAGTTAACTTGGTCAATGGAGACCAAGTGGATGAGAACCCCTCTACAAACCTTTTATAGTATCCAACCAAATCAAAGAAACTCCTAATATCTGTTAGAAATGTAATATCCATCAAAACCTAAGAAACTCCTAATATCGGTTAGAATATGGTCCTATGCCAATTTTTCATTGCCTTTCTCTTTTAGGTATCAACTCTAATTCCATCACCAAATACGATGTGGCCCAAGAACTTCACAAACTTGAGCCAAAACTCACATTTAGAGAACTTAGCGTATAACCCCTTATCTTTCAAAGTTGAAGAGTTGTTTTGAGATGGCTAGCATGAGCTTCTGCATTCTTCAAATAGATTAGTATGTCATCAATGAATACAATAACAAATTTATCTAAATAAGGTTTGAATACTCTATTCATAAGGTCCATTAATGTCGAAGGAGCATTAATCAAACCAAAGGTCATATCCAGAAACTCATAATGACCATAACGGGTCTTGAATGTTGTCTTTGGAATATCACATTCCCTCAATCTTAACTGATGGTAGCCTGATCTAGGTCTATAATAGAGAAACATATGGCACCCCGAATTTGATCAAAAATATCATCAATCCTTCGAAGAGGTTACTTATTCATGATGGTAACATTGTTAAACTTACAGTAGTCTATACACATACTAAGGGAACCATCCTTCTTTCTCACAAATAAGACTAGAGAGACCCAAAGTGAGACACTTGGTCGAATAAAACCTTTCTCTAGGGGTCTTTCAACAACAATTTAAAATCTGCTACTACCATACTATATGACGGAATAGATATAGGACGAGAATCTGGAAGAATATCTATATCGAAGTCTACCGGTCTCAGAAGTGACATGGGTAGATAATCTGAAAAAGATTTCTGGAAACTCTTTTACTACTGAAACTAACTTAATAGGATGTATCTTAACACTAGAGTCATTTAGTCGAACTAAGTGACAATCTCATCCCTTAGAAACTAACTTCTCGCCTTAAGTATGAAATAAAATGACCCTTAGTCATTACTTAATTCTTTTCCACTCTAAGACTGGCTCATTTGGAAGATGAAACTTGACAACTCGAAACCTACAATCAATTGCGGCATAACAGGCATGAAGTCAGTCCATACCAAGAATGATATTGAAATCTAACATGTCTAACTAGACTAAATCAATCATGGAATATTGTGTTTGACGAAAACAAGGCTATCACAAAAAACTCCCTTTGCTGTAATAGATTGACCAACATGTGTAGAAACTCTTAAGGGTTCACAAAGTTTCTCCAGGAGAATATTATAATTCATCGCAACATACAGAGTTACAAAGCATAAAATTTCTCTTAAATCTTGAAAAGCATATACATTAAAGTCAAAGACTTGGATCATACTAGTGACAACATCTAGAGAATCCTATTGCTCTTGGAGACAGGTTCTAACATAAAAGCGATTTATTCCTCTACCAGTATCGGATGTGGCCTCTCTAGGTGCATCCCTGTCTGGTGGAGCAAATGAAGAAGAATAGGCTCTATTGCCCTATTACAATTTCCATGCTTATTATTCGTTACTTTCCAAATATGGCAGAATATTAAGTAAATGCCCCAAACTCGCTGAAAAATAAAAAACACACACATAAACAATACAAAAAACACCCCAAAAGTTTTATGACTTGAACCAATGACCTTAGAATTAAAAAGACAAATAACAGAATAAAAATTTACTTCTTTTCGTAACTCCCATAAATGGCCTAATATCGCATAAATGCCCCTAAAATAGCCGAAATTTCAATAAATAAACGTAAAAAAAATATAAAAACGCCCCAAAAAATTGGACAAGCATCAATGACTTTAGAATATTTTGACGAATATCAGGACGAAACATTACTTCTTTTTGTAACTGGCTGAATATTATATCAATGCCTAAAATGGCCGAATAATAAAAAACACACATTGACAATACAAAAAAAAAGTCTCACAAAAATTTCAACTTGCACCAACGACTTTAGAATATCGTGACATATAACTAAAAAAACATACATCTTTTGGTAACTGCTTGAAAATGACCGAATATTACCTAAATGCCTCAATATGATCAAAAAATCAAGAAACACACATAAACATTACAAAAATACCTCGCTAAATTTTTGACTTGCACGAATGACCTTAGAATATTGTGACGAACAACAGAAAGTTCTTTTAATTCTTTTTATAATTCCTCAAAAATGGCCGAATATTACGTTAATGCCCTAAAATAGCCGAAAAATCAAGAAACAAACATAAACCATAAAAATACCTCAAAAAATTACGCCTTGCATGGATGACCTTACAATATCATGATGAACAATAGAAAAAAACTTCTTTTTGTAACTGCCCGAAAATAGCCGAATATATCAAGAAATACACATACATAATGTATAAAACGCCTCAAAAAAATTCAACTTGCACCAATAACCTTATAATATCGTGACAATAACATGGAAAAACATTACCTCTTTTTGTAACCGCGCGAAAAATGGCTAGATATTACGTAAATGTCCAAAATAGCCAAAAAATAATGGAACACACACAAACAATACAAGAAAAGACTCACAAAAATTTTGAATTTCACCAATGATCTTAAAATATCATGACGAATAAATTAACAGAACTTCACTTCTTTTTGTAACTACTAGAAAATGTCTAAATATTACGTAAATGTGTCAAAATGGACGAAAAATCAAGAAATAGAGATAAACTGTACAAAATTGCCTCAATTTTTTTATTGAGTTGCACCAATGAGCTTAGATATTATGAATAATACTGGAACAACACTTAACTTCTTTTCATAACTTCCAAAAAATTGCCGATTATTACATAAATTCCTCAAAAATGGCAAAAAAATCTAGAAATACACATAAACTATACAAAAAATGCCTCAAAATTTTTTGACTTGCACCAATCAAGTTAGAATATTGTGACAAAATAACGTAAAACAACTTAACTTCTTTTCGTAACTCCTTGAAACTGGCCGAAATTATGTAAATGCTCCAAAATGCCCAAAAATCTAGATACATACATAAAAATACAAAAAATGCCTGATTTTTTTATTTGAACCAATAATCTAAGAATACCATGATGAATAACATAACAAAACTTTACTGCTTTTTGTAACTGTCCAAAAACGGCCGAGTATTATGCAAATGCCCCAAAATGACCGAAAAATAAAGAAACACACATAAACAATTAAAAAGACACCATAATAAAATTATGACTTGAACCATGAACCTAGAATATTGTGACGAATAACAGAACAAAAGTTTACTTCTTTTCTTAACTGTCCACAAATAACCGAATGTTACATAAACGCTCAAAAATGCAAGAAAAAAAATTAATAACCACATCTAAATAGTATAAATAACCTTTACAAATTCTTACATGCATCGATGACCTTAGAATAATGTGACGAGTGATAGAACAAAACTTCACTTCGTATCGTTATTGCCCAAAAATGGCCGAATATTATGTAAGTATCCCAAAATGACAGAAAAATAGAGAAACACACGTAAATAATACATAAAGCACCTCAAAAAACATTCAACCAACTAATGCCCTTAGAATATCGTCACGAATGACAAAACAAAACTTTACTTCTTTTCATAACTGCCCAAAAATGGCCGAATATTACATTAACGCCCCTAAGTAGTCGAAAAATCAAGAAACACACACAACAATTAAAAATCGCATCAATTTTCTTTTACTAACACAAATTACCTTAGAATATTGTGACGATAACAGAACAAAACGTACCTTCTTTTCAAAACAACTCGAAAAATGGCTGAATATTGCCTAAATGTTCTAAAGAGGCTAAGAGTCAAGAAAAACACATAAACAATACATAAAACTCCTCAAAAATTTTGAATTTCACCATTAACCTTAGAATATCATGAGGAATAACAGAACAAATCTTCACTTTCTTTTCGTAACTGCTCGAAAATTACTAAACATTACGTAAATATCTCAAAATAGCAAAAAATAAAGAAACACACATAAAATGTACAAAAAGCTACTCAATTTTTTTTGACTTCGACCGATGACCTAACAATATCGTTACAAATAACAGCATAAAATTTTACTTCTTTCAGTAACATCTCAAAAACGATCGAATATTTTGTAAATGCCCTAAAAAGACCGAAAAATCAAGAAACACACATAAATAATTTTAAAAACATCTCAAAAAAATTCAACGTGCACCTAGTACCCTACTTATCGCTACCAATAACAGAAAAAACTTACATTATTTCGTAATTGCATTAAAATGGCATATTAATTAAATGCCCAATATGGACGAAAAATCAAGAAACACACAAGTACAAAAAATATCTCAAAAAATTTTGACTGCACAAATTACCTTAGAATATTGTGACAAATAATAGAAAACTATACTTCTTTTTATAACTGCCCGAAAATGGCCGAATATTACGTAAATACCCTAAAATGGCCGAAAATCAAAAAACAAACATAAAGCTTAAAAAATGCGTCAAATAAATTATGTCTTGCACGAATGACTTTAGAATATCGTAATGAATAACTAAGGAGAAGTTTACTTCTTTTTCATAACTACCCGAAAATGGCTGAATATTACGTAAATACCCCTAAATGGCAAAAAAATCAAGCAAAACATATGAATAGTACGTAAATTTCTCAAAAGTTTTTTCACTTGCACCAATAACCTTAGAATATCGTGACAAACAACAGAGCAAAACTTTACTTCTTTTTGAAACTGTCCGAAAATGATCGAATATTATGTATATGCCCCAAATGACAGAAAAATAAAGAAAGACACATAAACAGTATAACAAAAGCCTCAAAAAAAATTTGAATTTTATCAATGATCTTAGAATATCATGAGTAATAGAATAGAACTTCACTTATTTTAGTAACTATGCGAAAATGTGTAATGTTACATAAATGCTCGAAAATAAACAAAAAATCAAGAAACAGACGTAAGCAGGAAAAAATATGCCTCAATTTTTTTGACTTGCACCAATGACCTTAAAATATCATGAAAAATACTAGAATAGAACTTTACTTTTTTACGTAACTGCCTGAAAATTGATTAATATTACGTAAATTCCTCAAAATGGCTGAAAATTAAGAAACACACAAACTATAAAAAAGAATGCCTCAAAAAACTTTTTGACTTACATCAATGAACTTAAAATATTGTGACGAGTAATAGAACAAAACCGAACTTCTTTTCGTAACTCCTTGAAAATGGCCAATTAATAAGTAAATGCCCCCAAATGATCGAAAAATTTAGGAAAATACAAAAACGCCGCAATTTTTTTAACTTGAACCAATAAAGTAACAATTCCATAACGAATAACAAAACAAAACTTTAATTCTTTTTGTAACTGTCCGAAAATGACCGAATGTTATGTATACGCACCAAAATGGCCGAAAAATAAAAATACACACATAAACAATACAAAAGACCTCTTAATATTTTTTTACTTACACCAATAACCTTAGAATATCATTACAAATAACATACCAAAACTTTACTGCTATTCATAACTACCCGAAAATGACCAAATATTATGTAAATGCGTAAGTATGCTAGAAAAAATCAAGACACATCTAAATAGTATAAAAAAACCTTAAACCTTTTTTGACTTGCACCGATGACCTTAGAATATTGTGACAAATATCAGAATAAAACTTCACTCCGTATCGTTATTCCCCAAAATGGTCGAATATTACGTAAATACCCCAAAATGACCAAAGAATAAAAAAAACATATAAAACAAAAAAAAATACATCAGAAAAAATTCGACTAGCACTAATGATAATAGAATATCGTCACGAATAATAGAACAACACTTTACTTCTTTTTTAGCTGCCCTAAAATGGTTGAATACTACGTAGAAGCCCAAATAGCCGAAAAATCAAGAAACACACATAACCAGTACGAAAAAAGATGTCAAAAATTTTTTAGTAGGACCAATGACCTTAGAATATCGAGACGAATAATAGAACAAAACATACATTATTTTAAAAACTACCCGAAAATGACCAAATATTACATAAATAACCTGAAATGGCTAAGAAGTCGAGAAACAAAACATAAACAATAAAAAATGCCTCAATAAATTTTGACTTGCACTAATGACCTTAAATGATCAGTACGAATAATAGAACAAAACTTCACTTCTATTCGTAATTGCCCAAAAATGGCTGAATATTTCATAAATGCCCTAAAATAGCTAAAAATAAAGAAACACACATAAATTGTACAAAAATGCCTCAATTTTTTTCTTTACTTTCACTGATGACTTTAGAATATTGTGGAGAATAATTAAATAAAACTTTCCTTCTTTTTGTAACATCCCAAAAATGGCCAAATATTTCATTAATGCCCCCAAAATGGCCGGAAAATCAAGAAACCCACATTAACAATAAAAAAGCCATCTCAAAATTTTTTTGACGTACATCTAGAACCGTAGAATATCATGACGAATAACACAAAAGAACTTTCCATCTTTTTGAAACAACCTTAAAAATGTCGAATATTATATAAATGCCCAATATGACCGAATAATAAATAAACACACATAAAAGGTACAAAAACACCTCAAAATTTTTTGACTTGCACCAATGACACTAAAATATCGTGACAAATAACAGAACAAAATTTTGCTTCTATCGTAACGGCCCAAATATTCCCTTAATGAGCGAAATGACCCAAAAATCAAGAAAAAAAGCATATACAATACAAAAAATTCCTCAATTTTTTTTGACTTGCTCTATGAGCTTCGAATATCATGACGAATAACAGAAAGAAACTTCACTTCTTTTCGTAATTTCCTGAAAATGATCAAATATCACGTAAATGCCATAAAATACCAAAACAAAAAGAAACAAACATAATCAATATAAAAAGCTCCTCAAAATTTTTTTGACTTACACCAATGAGCTTAGAATATTGTGACGAATAATAGATTAAAAATTTGCTTCTTTTTCGTAACTGCCTGAAAAATGACTGGATATTACGTAAATTCCCCTACATGACTGAAAATGTAGAAATACACATACAAGATCCAAAAATGCCGTAATTTTTTATACTTACACCAATGACCTTAGAATATCCTAACAAATAAAACAACAATAACTTACTTCATTTCGTAACTACCAAAAACTGCCCGACTATTACGTAAAAACTCCAAAATTATCAAAAAATCAAGAAACAGACATCCACAATATAAAAAATGTCTTAGAATTTTTTAGACTTTCAACAATGACCTTAGAATATTGTGATGGATAAGAAAACAAACTTAATTCCTTTCGTAATCGCCCGAAACTAGTCGAATATCCTGTAAATGTCCTAAAATGGTGGAAAAGTCAAGAAACACACATAAAAAGTACAAAAACAACTCAAATTTTTATTTGACCTACACCAATGATCTTAGAATATCATGAGGAATAACACAACAAAACATTCGACTTTTTGTAACAGCTTGTAAATAGATGAATATTATGTAAATCCTCTAAAATGGCCAAAAAATAACAAATACACATAAACATTACAAATAACCTTAAACATTTCAACTTGAAGAAATGATATTAGAATATCGTTATGAATAAAAGAACAAAAGTTTACTTCGATTCGTAACTATATGAAAATGACCGGATATAACGTTAAATGCCCCCAAAATAGATGAAAAAAATTAAAGAACAAATAAAAAATATAAAAAAAACTTCAAAAATATTTGAGTTGCACCGATGACCTTAAAATATCATAAAGAGTAAGAGATCAAAAGTTCACTTCTTTTCTTACCTACCCAAAAATGGCCGAAAACCAAGAACCACACATAAATACTAAAAATACCCTCAAAACAATTTCTCCTTGCACCAATGACCTTAGAATATCGTGATGAATAGCAGATCAAAACTTTACTTCTTTTTCGTAACTGTCCGGAAATGGCTATTATTATATAAATGCCCTTAAATGCCGAAAAATCAAGAAATACACTAAAACCATACAAAAAAAACCTCTAAAAAAAATTCTACTTTCTCCAATGACCATAAAACTGTAACATCTTGTAACTACTAATATCCAAGAATAAGCTTAGAAACTAAAAATTATCAATTTTGGAAAGAACAGGAAATTTTGGACAATTTCCTAAGTTAAGAAAGTAAGTTTTTGTCATTTTAAAATGACCATAACTTCTAGCTCATTATGATTTAGAGACAGTTCTTTATATGGTTGGAAATCCCTTGGAGAGGTCTTTCTAACAACTCAAAGTTTGCGCAGTTGCAATATCGTATGAGGGAGATAATCCTATTAGAAGTTGGGATGTTGGATTGAGGAAGGTCCCAATCCGGATTTTAGTAAAGGAAAACTTGTCATTTCACCCAATTTTTTCCAAATTTGTTTTAAAGTTAGACTTAATTCAGTTTTAGAAAACCAAATCACGCTTAGGCCTTGGCAGAAAAGAGAAGAGAAGGAGATAAGGAGAGAAAAATCTAGAATCCATCAAGAACACTAAGGTTTCGCGAGTGGAATTCGTCGGAGGTGTTCCCATTGAGGTATGTGAGATCTTTTGGTGTTGGGTTAGTTCACCCACACACCAATCTGTTTAATTCAGAGAAATTTGAATGGATTTAATGATATGAACATTGAAATACTTAATGAACAATTGTTAAATTCTTGTTGGATGATTTGTAGTATGATTTAGTTGATTGGATTCGTGTTTCTAGGTTGCTTTATGGGTCTTGAGGTTATTATTTATCCTAAGTTATTGGGGAATGATCCATAGGAGTTTAGAAGGTTTAGGGTTGAAAAACAGAGAAGAAAAGATGAAGATCCTGACTGACAAGCCCTGGGGTGCCACGCCTGCCAATGCCCTTCAGGGCAGGCTCTGTCTGACAAGGCCAGGTGTGTCGCGCCATCCATAGCCTCTCAGGACAACATCTCCCTGTCAATCTTTCGCTCCCGCGCCCCTCTGAGCGTCAGGGTTGCCTGGAGACACTATTTTTGCCACTATCTCTTCGTACCAATTCCTACGTAATGTACCTACAATTCTTTATTTATTCGAATGATCTAAGTTACATCTAAACATCATGAAATCATCCAAAAGAATGAATCACGAAACTTTAATCCATAATTCAATTTAAGTAAAGTAAGGACTAAATTAAAGGAAGTTAAGAAGTCAAGTCTAAAGCTATGAAGTAAGTTAAAGTAAAGTATCTAAGAGCCTTATTTAATTTATTTAACTTCGTTTTAAGGCTCAAACTTGGAGTTAAATAAAGAGTAAAAGTTGAAAGCTTTATTTAAAGAAGTATAAGGGAACTATTAATTCCCTAAAGAGTTGATTAAGATCAAAAGTTTCAAGTCAAGGAAAGAGTAAAGAGTTGTGTCCATTTCTGTGTCACATGCTTGAAAATTCCATAATGCACCTTTCAAGCAACTTTAACAAGATGACATGACAATATGAGAGACAAGACCATACTAAATTACTTCAAAGAGACTTGGCAAGTTACACTAAATGCAATGTGAGAGTAGCATCCTATACTACTACTCCCACTTAGTGACCCTTGAGGATTCTCTTGGACTAAGTACACTACATGCAATTCTACTCAACATTCATTATGCAAAACTTAGCTTTAACTTGCTTCTTTAACATTAGATCTTAATTCATCTAAACTCATATGCAACACAATATAACTCATACTATTATGCATGACTCTTAATCATTACCAAACGACTAAGGATTTGGTCACAAGATTTAATAAGAACAAAAAGGAAAAATAAGGATAGCAACTACCTTCCTACTAAACTCATTCTCCCCCACATAGGGTAAATCCATCTTCAAGGTGTCATACTTCAAAGTACCATTATACCTCTCACAAGGTAGGAACTCACACTACCCTTAACTTATGCACATCAAGGCTAAACATCAACCTTACAAGTCAAGCATAACACTCTCCTCTTAGGATTCAAGCTTAGATAAACTCTTTCAAACACCACGTCATTCAATTCTTAGGCACCACTAAACTCAATCTCATGGAACAAAACTCCCTTACTAGGTATTCATACCACATTTCCTCCTTATAGTAAACCTACACAAGAACTTCAACTCAATCACAAGAACAACTAGGGAACATTAACCACACAAGAGAGTTGCCCTAAACTACTACAAAATCTCCACATTCTCTCAACCTTCCTCAAATTTTCACCTAAAAGCATTTCTACCATCATTGAACATAATGACAAGATAACTCATTTTCTCTCGAAGCAATTTACTCAATCATTATAATTCTTAAAATGAATAGAACTACATCACCATAAAGTTCCTTATCACAACATTTCCAACCTCATAAGTCACACATAGCTATAAATGGCTTCATATCTCAATTCTAAAAAATAACCTTCACAATTACTCTTCTAGCCACAGAACCATCATAACATCAAAACTCACTTTTTCTCTCCCTCTGACTTAGAAACATCTCCCTTTCCAAGCAACACACTTAGAAAACCACCAGAAAAAGAACAATAGGAGAGAGATCTTATGGAGTTAAGTTCTATGGCACGATTCAAAAGTAATGAAGAAAATGAAATTCCATCATCCTATAGACTCTTGTCCATGGATGTGTCGCGACTCACACCAATGACCAAGATACTACTAGACGTGGCTTGTGAGACTTTAAGACCCTAAAATATTTCCCATAACTTTATGCTCTGATACCAAGTCTTTCACGACTAGAAAGCACCCCTAGAAGCTAGGGAGAACCCTCAAATCATGACCGGGCATACTTGACCCTTTGGTGTCTTATACAAGCCCTTTTATTATTTTTATTACATATGACACGAAAAGTAGTGTGGAATTAAAACTTTTCATGACAATTAATATAAAAAGGAATTCTTTAATAAATTGATAGAAAATCTCATTGTCACAAGCCAACTTAAGACACGACATATTATCTTAGGGACACGACCCTATACATTGAAATAAAATACATAATAAGTCATTAAATAAAGAAACTACGAAAAGGACTATGCCCTCGAATATATGAGGACATACTTTCGGAAGGTCCTACCTAGTGCAATGGATAGATAGTGTCACATACCACCTACCCTAAGTAGTACGTTCTTTTAAGAGACTTAGTTCATTCAATTCATAAAGACTCACTAAGACTCCGCTTTCGGAATTCCTGCTTAGTGCAATGGATAAATAGTGTCCCATTCCACTACCTACCCTAAGTATCACACTCTTTTACAAGACGTAACACATTCATTACATTTGTGGGAGATAGCTTAACCGACTTATATCATGAGAGCTAGACATGAAATCCCGATATTAAGCCCTATCGGATCAGGGATCCTCACTTGCCTAGAGTAAGGTCATTCTCTTAGCTTTTACATGGCTTGCGCAATAGCTACACCGATGGGGGCACATAGTTAAGGGATAAGGAGATTGCTACTAAGAAACTCATTCTCTGCTAACGAGGAGTACTCATCTCAAGAGGTACATTGGAATGCAACATCTCAACTCACGAAGTGTAAACACCTCTTATTCATACCTTTCGGTGCTAGGCATAACTTCCCACGGATTCTCAACATTATAAACTATAGGTTAAGGATAACTAGTAAACACCACATCTCAAATCACGAAGGGCATTCATCCTCCGGACTATCTTAGAAAGCTCTTAGGATGTAGTGGATTTGCTACTAAACACTTCATCTCAACTCACAAAGAGTGTACACCCAAAAACTCCCATTTTGACTTAAATTAGCTTCATTAATTCATTTAAGTGTGTGTGTACATGTGAACACACTTTGCACATAAACATCATCTCATACACATTAACTTCTTAAATGCTTTAGACCTACATTCATTTATTCACACACTTTACATGCTTCACATAATCATATACTTCATTTAGTCATAATCTAAGCCAAACAAGCAATTCAAGCTTCACAAAACACAATACAAGAGTCATATTCAATATCACTTCATTTCACATATTAGGCCTTCAAAGCCACACTCACAATACATACTAAGTATAATATCAAGTTCATCAAATAAACACTGTCACTAAGAAGGTGGACCATATCACTCAAGAGCATTTCATAACTAAAGCTCAAACAACATAACCAACTTACCCTTTCATCCAACATTCCATCACTTATAGTATTTTAATCAATAATTCATCATAAATTATCCCTTAGGTCAGTAGTTAAACAACAATATCGACAAAGGAAACCAAAGTTCGAAGTGTACTAAACTAAGCTCATTTAATCCATTTCTTAAGCCAACATTTGATGAAAAGCTTTATCATGATTTAATTTAAGTTTTAACCTTAAAATCATCAACTAACAATAGAAACATCATTATAAGTCATTTAATACATTTTCATGCAAAACCCATATTTCGAGTTTGAGATAGAAGAAACTAGGGTTGAAAACCCTTTTTGAAAATTCATTAGAAGGGCCTTCTTGAATGGAAGAGATTTCAAGGATGGACACCATACCTTAGATAATAGAAACCCCAAAGATTTTTGTGAAGAAATAGACTACCAACAGCCCTTCTAGCTTTTCTTGACTTCTAGCTTCCAAAGAGACTTGAGAGAGAATTCTAAGGGAGAGGGTTTTTGGTTTTAGGAAGTGAGGCCTAAAATTAGGTCTTAGGGTTTGCAACACTTTAATATAACTAAGTAACCCTAAAGTAAATGTCCAAGGTCCTTAAAAGACTTAGGGTGAAATTACCAAACACCCCAAGCCAACTTCAAACGACCATATCTCTTAGAATATAAAGAGTTATTTGAGTCATAACGTATTAAATTAAAAGTATTTGAATCTACTTTTTGACGCCACCAATTTAGTGTCAATCCAATTTATGAGTACAAAAGATATGATTATTTTAGTAATCTATGTAGTGTTTTACGAATTTAGTCAACGGGAAAACATTAAAAATTGTTGTTTTATTTTATTACCTTCAATAAAACCCTAAGGGTCTATTTGGAAAGTCACATGGTAATTGGAATTGGTGTAATTACTAGGGTAGTAAATACCATCCTAGTAATACACTGTCTAGTAATTACACTGCCCTGTTTGGTTGTCACAATGTAATTACATTGTAATTATACATGTCCTGTTTGGATGTCACAGTGTAATTACACATGTTTTGTTTGGATGCACAATTGCAATCATAAAATTATATCTAATTTTAAAAATAAAAATATTATTTAAAGATTGTACTAGACAAATATGAAACACTATGAATGACATTAAGCTAAGTGTTTAAGATATATATTCTTGTTTGAAAATATATTGATTAATAAACATATATTCTTTGACTAATATTAATAAGAAAATATCGATTCATATCTTTTCAGATTAATATATTACAGTTGAATTGATCATAAAAACAAAAAGTATGAGGTTTCTACGAACTTTGTGAAATGCATGTTTGATAAAAAGATTGATATATAAATTAAAAAATGACTTGCAATGTGAATTTAATATTACTAAAACAAATGAAACTGAAAATATCACATATGGTATAGATTCAAAACAAAATATTTAACATGCTAATCTTATAACAAATTTCAATATAGCATACATAAATATGATTCTTTTTTGTTCTTTTTTATGAAAAATTTTAAGTATATAACCTTAATTACAATAAATTTTATTTTAATTTTAAAATTAGAATACTGATAAAATTATGACAATGAGAACATAAGCATGACATAAAGAAATAGATGATACAAAAAAATTGCATAAATCACGTAAAACAAGGTTGAGCAAGAAGAAAATAAAATATAATAATATAAAATTAAAAATAACATTTTAGAATAATAATTAAAAAAGAACCTAAAATAATAGAAGTAAAACAAAAAAAAAGTAAAACATAATAAAAAATTAATCAGGTAATTACACCATGTAACCAAAATTCACAGCTTCTGCCTGTGAATTGTAGAGTGTAATTACCCCATGCAAATACACCAATTACCTATTGATCAAGTAATTACTTGTCCAAGAAAACATGACAAACAATGTAATATCACCCAATTACATCAAATTCAATTACTAGGGTGTCCGTCTAAACAGGACCTAAACAAATATTTTGACTAATAAAATGCTCAAAATAATCAGATTTTCAACTTCTAGTCCATCATTCTCTTCTCCCTCTAACCCTAACGCAAAACTCTAAGGAAAAATGAAAGTAGAAGAATCTATTCAAGGTTCTTTCAATCTTATTTAAGATTCTTTTCAAGGTAAGTCTTTCTCTAAAAATTCCATTTTTTTAAACTCAAAATCCTCCATACAATTATGAATCACTAATGAGAATCATTATTTTTGGCCATAGAGATTTCAAAAAACTAATTAAAAATCTCAAGAAGGACTTTCTTGATCTTTTTCCTTCAAGATATGACTTCAAGGAATTTAATTAAGTTCTTTTTTCAAGATTCTTCAAGAACCTGGTTCTTCCAGGTATGTAAGGCTGTCATAGTGTTGGACTAGTTCATCCTCACACCCTACTTTTACTTTCAAATTAGTAAAACTGATATCTAGGCTTCTACCCCTAAAGTTGAGTATTCTTAATATAAGTTGACTTTGATTTTTCAGTTGAGTTATGAGGAAGTAGGTATGAGCATAAGAATATTTGTATAGATGAGTTCCATTTTGTTATGGAGAACCTCGAGTCGATTTGTTCATGCCCATAATTTCCGCATGGACTCTATAAATTAAGTATCGTTGAGAGGAGTATCTTCAAGTTCTAAGTATTGAGTATTGAGTTCCTAATCCCCTTTGAGATTGTATTTATAATAATGAGACTATTACATTTTACGCATGAAGTCTTTCATTGAGTGATCCATTCCCATAATTCCGCATGAACTCTATAAGTCGAACAATCTTGAGACGAGAAATATTATTGAATCCTTGAGTTGAGTAGTTCATGCTCATGATTCTGTATAACCCTCTGTGTTGAGAATTCTTGAAATGAGTATTATCATTGAAGTTCTTGAGTTCCAAGTATTGATTTATATCTATGGTTATTGAAAACCTTGCATTGAGTCATTTACGACCATAATTATGCTTGAACCATATTTTAAGATGTCTCTAACAAACGTTATAACTTCATTATAAGACATAATTTTTGAATTTATTAAAGAGTAAGATTAAATTTCATTTTCTATAAAATGATATATGGGAACTAAGTATTCCCAAGAGTAAATTTTTTCACATTTAAGATTAGACGAAACTGAGATTTCCAAAAGAGTTTTGAGCAGTTTGAGTACCATCTCTTAAAGAGATAGAGTTTTAGGTAATTATCTCAAATTACATAAAAATTTATGTTTTTAAACATATGATCTACTATATTTTTGGAGAAGTATTGAGCACTGATATAGGGAAGAGTACCGATAACTCACTGACCCAATAAACCATGTAGTCATGATTGATAGAAAGGATTATACTTTTTAGATGACTTAAGGTGATTTTTATCATATACTAGTGGACCCACTTAGTTAAAGGAGTTCTATATTACAACAAAGTAAAGGACAGTTCTTGCAACGTGAGCAAGAAGTTATATCATCACTTAGGCTTATAGTAGAGGTTGTCGATTATAGAAGCTCCCACCAAGTTATATTGTATTTTTATATACACACTTAGTATTATTGTATTCTTCAATACATTTAATTTCTATGTACATTTTAAAAACTTTCTAGATGCATTGCATCTTTTACAACTGTTTTGTCCTTGAGTATCATGAGTTAAGTATTCTTGAGTTGAGTATCTTGAGTTGATATGTGTTTCATTGTTTTGAGTACCTAATTGATGAGAATCTTATTGCTGAGTTGAATATCTAATGAGTACTTCTGAGTTGAGTATGTTTGAGCAGTTTTGATTACCCTTGAGTATTCGTTGAGTTTAGTTTAGTTAAATTAGTTGATAAGAGGTAAGTATGTTTTCTTTTTATCAAGTTCAAGCTTATGTTTGTATTTTAAAATTCCCCTTACATTCTTGTACATTCCACTTGCTAAGCCAATTGTCCTACATCTTTTCATGATGCAGATTTAGTTATTCGAGATCATTAATAAGAGCTTTGTTCATACTTCATGGAGTTGAGTTAGCTACGGTGAGCCTCCTTAATTCCAATGGATTTTATATATTTTTCAGTTATATCAATTGTTTGGAGATCGTGGGTCTTATCTCGACTTCCATATTTATCATTAAGATGCTTCATATATAGATGGTAGAGTAGAGTTATAGAAGTTTGTTCATTTATTTTATTTAGTATTTTAAACTTTTAAGTTTCCTATTTCATGGATAGTTGAATAATTTATTGTTATTCAGAGTTTTCTTTTGAATTAACGGTTTGTAAAGTTGAGTTTATTAAATTTTATTCAAATTTTAAGCATTGTATGTTTGAGTTAGTCTTCCGCTTATAGTCCGCCAGGATGAGGGTTCACTTGGGGGACAACCAATGGTTCTCGAATGATGTTTTTTATTAAACCGAAATATTAATGAGTGGTGCAAGTGATATACACTAACCATAAGATAAGGGAAGTGAAGTGTGGCTGAGTCGTAAGAGTAAAAAGAGTATAATTAGAAAGAGTTCTTATTGTCTGCTTATGGAGAGTTTGGTAGTCATGACATAAGCTTCTCCGGAGTGTTAGTGTGAAAGAGAATGTATACTAGTTAGAGATGTTGGAATAGGTCTTTAACTTTCAAGTGTTAGCTTTAGACCTAAGGAGGAGATTGATAAGATTAGAAATCAATTCAAGTGTTTGAGAGTAACATAGTAATGAGTTCCAACGAGTACGGGATATATCCTTTCAAAGGCCCTTTTAGTAATGGAGTGATGTTTGAAAGAGGAGGTTGATATTCTTATCGTGATAGTGATGGTGTGGTAATTCCATTTAAGTTTCCAAATAAGGAGGATGAGGTGTACTATGAGAAATAGTTAAATTAGAGCCCTTGGTTGGTTCCGAAGGAGTTGGTTAGTAAGAATCAATGGAGTTGTTAGAGTACTAAGCTTAAATGCGGTGGTAAAGAGTAATAGTCTTGGGATGATTCCATAAAGATAGGTATCCAACCCGAAACCCAAGATTTGGGTTAAGCTTGAATATAATAAGAGCATACCATTAGACTCATACCTTATTAAGAGTAACCCAATTCCATACCTAGTACAGTCCTCAGTCGAGAATGAATGGTCCCAAGGGGGAGATATTATACAACCCAAAAATTATTTTCGAACTGAAACTTTAATCATCCTTCGTTGTGAGTAGGATTTTACTAAGTAGTTTCAAATTTCTTAAGTATTAAGGTCAGTTCACTAGATGTATCACCTTAAGTTTCAAAAACAAGTGAAATTGAAATAGCAATATCTCAAATTACGCAAGTTATGCTTGAGGATGAGTTTTGGGTCAACTTAAAACGATCATAAATCTAAGTACAGGGATAATTAAGTGATCTAAAAGATGTCTAATTTAAGGTATTTGACTTATATTTCCAACGCCGCTATGTTTCGAGTTCGGATGAGTGAGATATGCCTTTTAAAGTCGGGTTGTCCAATAAAGGAAAGTTACCAAAAATATGAGGAGTATTTTGGTATTTTCCTTACCTAATACGATTTAAGCATTTTTAATAAGGTTTTAGGAGTCTAAAATAATTATCATTAGTTTAATTTATCCCCAAAAGCGTTTAGGGCTTTAGGGAGAAGATTCAAGAGGAGAAAAGAGGAAAGGATCAATACGTTCGTAGAGGTTCTTGAGTTTCATTGCGGATTTTCATCATGGATTTGATCGTTAAGAAGTATGTAAGCTTCCATACAGTAGGATTCGTTCATCCACATGCTAATTATGATTTATTCAGCGTTGTTTTTTCTTGTAATTCAATGATTTAAGTTCTTGAAGTTTCTTTATCTATTAAGTTTTGATGTTAGATTCTACTTGGGTATACTTCAAACGACCATATATCTTATAATATAAAAAATTACGTGCGAAATAACCTGACGTATTAGAGGTATTTGTATCTACTTTATAACGCCACCGATTTCCTGTCAATCAAATTTCTTAGTAAAAAATTATGACTATTTTAGTAACCTATACAGTGCTATTAATAATTTTAGCCGACGGGAAAACATTAAAAAGTGTTTTTTTCTTTTTTACCTCCAACAAAACCCTAGATAAATCTTTTGACTAATAAAGGCTCAAAACAATCAGATTTTCATCTTTTAGTCCATCATTCTCTTCTCTCTCAAACTCTAAGGCAAAACCCTTGGGAAAAATCAAAGCAGAAGACTATTGAAGATTCTTTCAATCTTTCTTCATGATTCTTTTCAAGGTAAGTCTTTCTACAAGAATATAATTTTTTTCAACTTAAAATCCTCTATACAATTATGAATCAAAAATGAAAATCATAATTCTTGGCCATAGAGATTTCAAGAAACTCATTCAAGAATATCAAGAAATATTTTCTTGATCGTTTACCTTCAAGCTAGGGTTTCAAGGTTTTTAATCAAGTTCTTATTTAAGAACCTTATTCTTCCAAGTATGTAAAGCTATCACAGTGTTTGGTCCTCACTCCCTACATCTACTTTAATATCAATAAAAGAGAAATCTAGCAGTCTACCTCTAGAGTTGAGTATTCTTGAGAGAAGTTGATTTTGAGTTTTAAATTAAATTTTGAGGAAGTAAGTATGAGAATCAGAAGATTCGTATACATGAGTTCCATAATATTATGGAGACTCTCTAGTTGATTCCTTCGTGCTAATAAATTCCAGATTGACTCCACCAATTGAGTATCATTGAGACAACTAGTATCTTTAAGTTCTAAATCTTGAGTAATGAGTTCCTAATACCATTGAGTTTATATTTCTAGTCATGAGACTATTACATATTACCTGTGAAGTCTTTGGGTTGAGTATTTCAAGCCCATAAATTCGCATGAATCCTATAAGTTGAACAATTTTAAGATGAGAAGTATCTTTGAGTCCTTGAATTGAGTAGTTCATGCTCATAATTACACATGAACCCTCTGAGTTGAGCATTATTGGAATGAGTAGTATCATTGAAGTTATTGATTTCCAAGTATTGAGTTCTATCTGTCACTAATGAAACCCTTGGATTGAGTCGTTCACGACCATAATTACGCATGAACCATATTTTTAAGATATCTTTTAAAAACATTATAACTTTTTTTAAGACATAAGTTTTGAGTTGAGTAAAGGGTAAGAGTAAAGTTCATTTTCTTTAAAATGATATATGGGAACTAAGTATTCCCAAGAGTAAATGTTTTCACATTTAAAATAAGAGGAAACAAAGATTTCCAAAAGAGTTTTGAGCAGTTTTAGTACCATCTCTTTTAAGAGATAGATTTTTGAGTGATTATCTCAAACCACAGAAAATGTTATATTCTTACACATGTAAGCTAGTATATTTTGGAAGTAGTATTGAGCACCGATATGGGAGAGAGTTTAGATAACTCACAGCCCCATAAACCATGTAGCATCATAGGTAGAAATGACATACTTTTTAGATGACTCCTTTGTTTTTTAAGCATAAACTAGTGTATCCACGCAGTTAAGGCGCTCTATTTGACGGAAATGTATTGGACAATTGTGGAAACATGGGCAAGACGCTATATCATCACTTAGATTCATTGTGGTGGTGGTTGCTTAGACAAACTCTCACAAAGTAATGTTGTATTTATATATACACAATGAGTATATTATATTTTTCAATACAATTAGTTGTTATCTATAGTTTTACAACTTTCTAGATATATTTCATATTTTAGTATTGTTTTATCCTTTGAGTATCATGAATTGAGTATTTCAAGTTGAGTAGATTGAGTTGATCTATGATTCTTTGTGTCGAGTACCTTAATTTTGAGTCTCACTGAGTTGATAACCTTATTGCTGAGTTGAATATCTTATCTTTGAGTACTTCTGAATTGACTATGTTTGAGTAGTTTTGAGTACCCTTGAGTATTCCTTGATTTGAGTTGAACCATATTTTTTTAAGTTGAGTTTACTTAAGTGAGTTGAATAAATGTAAGTATGTTTCCTCTTTTACCAAGTTTGAGCTTATGTTTGTTTTTTAGAATTCTCTTACATGCTCGCACATTCCATGTTCTTAGCCATTTGGCCTGCATCTTTCAAGGTCAACAACAGGAGCTTCGTTGATACCACGTTGAGTTTAAGTTAGCTATGGTGAGACTCCTTTCTTCTGGAGGATTTCATATACTTATATTTGTTGTTAGGAGGTCGTGGGTAGTCCCAACTTCTATCTTTATCATTTAGAGGCTTAGTAGATAGATACTAGAATTTTAAAACTATATTTATTTATTTTATTAAATGTTTTAAAGACATAAGTTGCTTATTTCATGGAGAGTTTTACAATTTATTGTTATTCAGAGTTTTCTTGTGAGTTAAAGAGTTGCAAAGTTGAGTTTATTAAATTTTATTCTGTTTTAAGAATTGTATGCTTGAGTTAGTTTTCCGCTTGTAGTAAGCTAGGATAAGGATTTTATTTGGGACAAACAATGGCTCTCGAGTACTGGCCACGTCTAGGTTTTACGCTCGGTATATGACATAAAAGAAGTGAAGTTTTGTTCTTTTATTCGTCACGATATTTTAAGGTCATTGGTGCAAGTTGAAATTTTTCTTAAGCATTTTATTTTCTTTATATGTGTTTTTTGATTATTTTTTTGGCAATTTGAAAGCATTGAAGTATTATACAGTCATTTTTGGGCATTTACAGAAAGACGTAAAGTTTGTTTTGTTATTCGTAACGATATTCTAAGGTAATTGGTGCAAGTGAAATGTTTTTGAGGATTTTTTGTATTTTTTATGTGTTTCTTGATGTTTCACCCATTTTTGGGCATTTACATAATATTCGATCATTTTCGAGCAGTTAGGAAAAGAAGTAAAGTTTTGATATATTATTTTCCATGGTATTCTAAGCTTATTTATGGAAGTCAAAAAAATTTTGAGGAGTTATTTCTATTGTTCATATGTGTTTCTTGACTTTTCAGCTATTTTATTGTATTTACGTAATATTTGGACATTTTTATATAGTTACGAAAAGAAGTAACTATGTTGTGTTATTCGTCACGATATTCTAAGGTCATTGGTGCAAGTCAAAATATTTGAGGCATCTTTTTTATATTTATGTGTGTTTCTTGATCTTTTGGCAATTTTGGGGCATTTATTATGTAATATTCGTCCATTTTCAAACAACTACCAAACTAAGTAAAATTTTGTTGAGTTATTCGCAGGATCATTTAAGGAGGCATTTTTTGTATTTTATGTATGTTTCTTGATTTTTCGGTCGTTTTGGGGCACTAACTTGAAATTTTACCATTTTAGGGCAGTTATTAAAGGAAGTAAAGTATTCTTATGTTATTCGTCATGATATTAAAATGTCATTGGTGCAAGTAAAATATATTTTGAGACGTTTTTGTATTGTTTATATGTGTTTCTTGATCTTTCATCCATTTTGGGGCATTTACATAAGATTCTGTAATTTTCGGGCAATTACGAAAAGAAGTAAATTTTTGTTCGATTATTCGTCAAGATATTCTAAGGTCATTGGTGCAAGTCAAAAAAATTGAGCTACTTTTTGTATTGTTTATGTGTGTTTCTTGATTTTTTGGTCATTTTTGAGGTATTTACGTAATATTCGGCAATTTCGGTAGTTATAAAATCACGTGTGGTTTTGTTCAGGAATTCAACATGATATTTTAAGTAAATTTATGCAAATTGAAATTTATTTGAGTTGTTTTTTTACTGTTTAAGTGTGTTTCTCGACTCTTTGGTCATTTTATGGAATTTATATAATATTGTTCCGTTTTCGAGCTGTTATGAAAAGAAGTAAAGTTTTGTTCTGTTATTCATTACAATATTCTAAGGTCATTGTTGCAAGTCAATAAAAAGTTTGAGGCATTTTTTTTTTATTTTGTATGTATTTTCTTTATTTTTTGACTAGTTTAGGGCGCATTTATCGGTCATTTTATGACAGTTACAAAAAGTAGTAAAATTTTATTTTGTTATTCATCACGACATTCTAAGGTCATTGGTGCAATTCAAATAAAATTGAGGCTTTTTTGTATTTTTTATGTGTGTTTCTCGAATTTTTTACTATTTTAGGGAATTTATGAAATATTTATCAATTTTTTGATAGTTACGAAAACAACTAAGGTATTATTATATTATTCATCACGATATTCTAAGGTCATTGGTGCAAGTCTAAATTTTTTTGAGGCGTTTTTGTATTGTCTATATGTATTTCATGATATTTCAACCATTTTAGATCACATTTACGTAATATTCAGTCATTTTCGGTCAGTTAAGAATAGATGTAATATTTTTTTTCTATTTTTGGTCACAATATTTTAATGTCATGGGTGCAGTTAAAAAATATTTTGAGGCATTTTTTATAATGTTTATGTGTGTTTTTTAATTTTTCGACCATATGGGGTATTTACGTAATATTCTGCCATTTTTGGGCAGTTATGAAAAGAAACAAAATTGTTCGATATTTTTCAAGGTATTATAATGTCATTGGTGCAATTCAAAAAAACATTTAGCCATTCTTTTTTATTGTTCATGTGTTTTTCTTGATTTTCGGCTATTTTTGGGCATTTACGTATGATTCAGCCATTTTTGGGCAGTGATTGAAAAGAAGTAAAGTTTTATTTAGTTATTCGTCGTGAATTCTAAGGCCATAGGAGCAAGTAAAATTAGTTGAGGTATCTTGTTATCACGCCCAGAGCCTACACCCTGGACGTGGCCGGCACTCAACGACCATTCTTGTTCTTGAGTGAACCCTTGGCCTGGCTTACTCTCAGCAGAAGAGTTACTCATTTCAGATAAAAAAGTTAAAAGCATTCTCATAAGATAATTTAATTAACTGTCTCGGCAAAAATGACACTTAAGTCTCAATACTATAACATGTGAAGTATAAGATAAAGGAGACTCCAAAACAGAACTATTACATTGTCTATGAAGCCTCTAAACTGACTGAGAAGGATGTTGGGACAGACCCCACAAAATCCTAATGAACTAATGCTAGAAAAGCAATAAAAGGGATGCCCTCCGAAATGCAAGGAGGTACACCAAGTGACTGTGGAGTGCTCAACTGGATCAATGGTGCGCTGTGTGCTGATCCTGGTTACCTGCGTTTGCATCAGGAAACGATGAAAACCAACTAGCATCAGTACATTTAATGTACGAGTATGCGAGTTGGAAACTAAACGACAACATAAGCTTGATGGGATCAAAATGAACTTACCTTGACTCTGCTCAACTCAAGAATATACTTAACTCAAAGTATGTACGTAAAGCAATTTAAAACAAATGTTATATATAAAGCTTGTAAAATAACAAAACAACTTAGTTCGTTAAAGAAATGCATTAACAAACTCAATCTTACTTATATATGAAAGTGATATAACTTTTGTGTGAGATTTTCTAACGGACAACCATCGCTTTAAGCCTAAGTTATGATACAACGTTTTACCTCACACAACTGAGGACCATCCTATACCTTGCCATCGGTATAGGACCTTACTTAGATTAGTGGATCCACTAGATTACCTTACGTAATCATCTAAAAAAGTGACCCGTCAATTCCCATGATGGCTTCATGGTTTAGATGGAGACTTGAGTATATATGAACTCTCATCCCCACATCGGTGCTCAGATACTACTCCCAAAATATACTTAAGCTCATACATTTAATAAAACTTCCCTTTGGCTTGAGATAATTTACTGAACCATTTAGCTTTAAAAAGCTCCTTTAGAAATCAATGTTCCCATTATTTGTTCAAAACTCTTTTGGAACTCTTAGTTCCCTTTTAACATAAATGTGAAAGCATTTATAAACCTTTAGGGACTACTTAGTTCCCTTACAACTTTTGAAAATTTAACTCAACTCCTTACTCTTTGCTCAACTTGTAACTTGAGCCTTAAACAAAAGTCAAAATGATTGTTTAAGACTCTTTGAAAACCTTAAGAACTTACTTTGACTTGTTTCTTTACTTTTAAACTTGACTCGTAACTACCTTGACTTTGATCTTAAAATTCCTAGAATTGCATTATGGATTCAAGGATCATGATCTCATGTTTATGGATGATTTAATGATGTTTATACTTACTTTAGAGTGTTGCAATCAACTAGAAATGATAGGTACATCACTAAGGAACTAGTACAAAAAGATAGGGAAAGAACGAGGTCTCCAGAAGGTCTTAGCGCTCGAAGAGGCACGGGGCGCAAGAGCTTGACGGATAAAGCTTGTCCTGAGGGGCTCTTGCTAGCGCGGCACGCCAGGCCCTGTCAGACAGAGGCTGCCCTGAGGGGCTCTGGCAAGCGCGGCGCCCCAGGGCTTGTCTGACGTGATTTCCAACTTTTGTTCTTTGATTTTCAATTCTAACTATTCTAAACTCCCATGGATCTCACCCAATCACTAAATGCCTCATTTTGGGGCATTTACATAATATTCGGTCATTTTGGAGGCATTTTCAAAAATTCGGCCATTTTTTGCACAGTTATGAGAAGAAGTAAATTTTTTTTGTTATATGTCACAATATTATAAGTTTATTGGAGCAATTAAAAAAATTGAGGCATTTTTTTGGTATTATTTATGTGTGTTTCTTGATTTTCGGCTATTTTAGGCATTTACATAATATTTGGTCATTTTCGGGTAGTGACAAAAACGAAGCAAAGTTTTGATCTGTTATTTGTCACAATATTCTAAGGTCATTGGTGCAAGTCAAAAAAATTGAGGCATTTTTTGTATTGTTAATGAGTTTCTTGATTTTTTAGTCATTTTAGGGCATTTATGTAATATTCCAGCAGTTACGAAAAGAAACAAAGTTTTGTTCTATTGTCCGTCATGATATTTTAAGGTCATTACTACAAATAGAACTTTTTTTGAGATATTTTTTTTTTGTATTGTTTATGTGTATTTCTTTATTTTTAGGACATTTATATGATGTTCGGCCATTTTCAGGCAGTTACGAAAAGAAGTCAAGTTTTGTTCTCTTATTTGTTACTATATTCTAAGGTCAATGGTGAAAATCAAAACAAAAAAAATTTGAGGCATCTTTTTTACTGTTTTGGTTTGTTTCTTGATTTTTTTAGCCATTTTATGGGTATTTACGTCAATTTCGTTCATATTTAGGTAGTTCCGGAAATAAGTAAGGTTTTGTTCCGTCATTCATCATAATATTATAAGGTCATTCATGGAAGCCGAAATTTCTTTCATGTCGTTTTTTGTGTTGTTTATGAGTGTTTCTTAATTTTTTGGCCATTATGAAGAATTTAGATAATATTCGATAATTTTCGGACTGTTACAAAAAGAAATAATGTTTTTTTCTTCTATTTTTCACAATATTTAAGGTCATTGGTGCAAGTTGAAATTTTTATGAGAAACTTTTTGTATTGTTTATATGTGTTTCTTGATTTTTCATTCATTTTGGGGTATTTAGGTAATATTTGGTCATTTTCTGGCAGTTACGAAAAAAAGTGAATTTTTGTTCTCTTATTCGTCACAATATTCTAAGGTCATTAGTGAAAGTCATATTTTTTCGAGGCTCTTTTTATTGTTTATTTCTTATCGATTTCCGGTCATTTTAGGGCATCTACGTAATATTCGATAATTTTCGGGCAGGTAAGAAAAGAAATAAAGTTTGTTCTGTTCTCCGCCACGACATTCTAATGTCATTGGTTCAAGTTGGAAACTTTTGGAGGCGTTTTTTGTATTGTTTTTTTGTATTTCTTGATTCAGCCTATTTAGGGCATGAATGTACTATTCATCCATTTTCATGCAGTTACGAAATTAGAAGCTTTTATGTATGTTTCTTGATTTTTCAATCATTTTAGGAGCATTAATGTATCATTCTGCTATTTCGGAGAGTTACGGAAAAAAAAGTTTTGTTCTCGTATTCCTCTCGATCTAAGGCCATTGATGCATGTCAAAAAAAATTTGAGGTGTATTTTGTATTTTTTTTTATGTGTGTTTCTTGATTTTTCATCCATTTAGGGGCATTTACGTAATAATCGTCCATTTTAGGAAGTTACAAAAAGAAGTTTAGTTTTGTTTGCTTATTCATCCCGATATTCTAAGGTCATGGATGAAAGTAGAATTCTTTTGAGACATTTTTTTATTGTTTATGTTTCTTGATTCTCAGCCATTTTGGGCATTTACGTAATATTCAGTCATTTTCGTAAAATTACGAAAAGAAATAAAATTTTGCTCTTTTATTCATTACAATATTCTAAGGTCATTGGTGCAACTCGAGATTTTTTTGAGACGTTATTTGTATTATCTAATGTTAGTTTCTTGATTTTTTGGCTATTTTTTGCATTTACATAATATTCGATCATTTTTCACCAGTTATGAAAAGAAATAAGTTTTGAATTTTATTCGTCACAATATACTGAAGTAACTGGTGCAAGTTAAAAAAAAAATTGAGGAGTTTTTTATATTGTTTATGTGTGTTTCTTCATTTTTCGGTCATTTGGGGCATTTACCTAATATTTGGCCTTTTTGGGGAAGTTACAAAAATAAATAAAGTTTTATTCTCTTATTCATCACGAAATTCTAAGGTCATTGGTGCAAGTAAAAAAAAAATTAAGGCATTTTTTTTTTTTAATGTGTTTCATGATTTTTCGGTCATTTTGGGGCATTAACATAATATTCAATCATTTTTGGATAGTTACAAAAAGAAGTGAAGTTTTGTTCTCTTATTTGTCACGATATTTTAAGGTCATTGGCGCAAGTAAAAAATTTTTTGAGGTGTTTTTTATGCTCTTTATTTTATTTATGTTTCTTGATTTTTCGATAATTTTAGGGCATTTAAGAAATATTATGGCCATTTTTCGAAAGTTAAGGAAAGAAGTAAAGTTTTGTTCTCTAATTTTTCGCTATATTCAAAGGTCATTGGTGCAAGTAAAAAAAAAAAATTCAACCATTCTTTGTACTGTTTTTGTTTTTTTCTTGATTTTTCTTCCATTTTGGGGCGTTGATTTATTTGGCCATTTTCGAAAAGTTACGAAAAGAAATAAAGTTTTTTCCAGTATATATATTATGTTTGAGCCTTGCATGATGCACTCAAATTTGGCAAACTGTGTAGAAATGCTAGGAAGAGGACCATGATCATCAGAAACAAAGGAGGAGCAGTATCTGATTTTGTTTTGTACACCAAATTACGATGAAGAAGCAATATGATGAATAACGTGCTAATTTAACTACATTAGAGATAGTTATATTATAAATAAAGAATATTAGCGAATGACGTAACAATGTTGTCACTAGTATGCAATAATTCTTTCCAAATTTTAAGTAATTAAAAAATACAAACTAAACTTTGTGCTAAAAAAAGATGAAGTGAAAAAACTAAGGTGTGGTCTATCCCCCACGTACCCTACACCATTTGCTGCTATCTAAGCTTCTAGTGATCTTATCCTCTCCATATCTTAGACATGTTACAAGTTTATAGCTAAGTGGGGTTTCTTGACTACCAAGAAATAGATTATTTTTTTTTGGATTCATTTGGATATGCTACATAAAATTTAAATGATCATATACGTTTAACTTTTATTTGCACATCTAAATTGGATTTCTTTAAGTTATTAAAAATCCGGTCGTTAAACTGTTTAGGGTCGGTAAAGAAATCTAGCCGCCTAAGTCATTTTAGAAACCACAATTCTGGTCTCAAATACTTTTAAGATATCTGACAAAAAGCTCATTTCTGGTTGTTAATCCTCTTTAGGGACGATCATTAATAGGTCATAGGATATCTTTAGCGACGACCAACGACCTGGTCCTAGAAACATGTTAAAGACCAGTAACTAGTTGGCCCTAGAATAGTTTTAGCGACGACCAACGACCTGCTCTTTGAATAGATTTAGTTACATTAAATGAGCTCGTCCTAAAATAGATTTAGTGACAATCAAACTATTCTAATCCTAGCTTAATCGTTATAATATTTGATTATCAAAACACACATCTAAGCATAAACAAAAGCTTGACAAAAAGTTAAAAGTTTCGATCTTCAATTCATTGAGTGTTGTCCAGAAACATCAACAAAAGCTGCAAGAAAATAAGAAAAATCAAATATAAAAAATTTGAGATGCATAAACAAAGATCAGAAAAATATTTTGAAGAACTACATCTAAATGGAATTTGGCAAATAATAGAAACTAATGATAAATTCTCTCTCCTACGCTTTTCTTCTCCGTATGTATTCTACAACAGTCATTTCCTATAGAGTTAACTACACGCTAACTCTATGGAGCTGCCATAAGGGACTCCATCAGCGCTTGATTCTTCTCATGTGAGACTTTTACCAAGTGCGACCATGTTGTGGGGATATGTAAGGCTAAAGAGGAGGATAAAAAGAAAAAAATATGTAAATATAACTCAGGGAAACGTTTATGCCAACAGGGAATGACACTGTTGATGATAAGAGAGATTATGTATGAATAAAGAATAAGAAAATGAAAAGAATTGCTCCAAAAAAAAAAGAAAAGAAAGATCATATTCAAACCAGCTATCTCTATCATCAAAACAAGAAAGAAACAGAGACAAAATAAGCAAGATCACGACCGTAAATGGGAAACAGAGAAGCAACAAACTCCTAGTCAGAAAACGAGAGGCAACCTAATGAACATACAGAGAAATAAAGTAGCAACAATCAGTTGAATTACAATGGTACAAAGCTGAAAATTTACTATTTCTCCTAACAGTTCAGAGGAAAAAGTTGAAAATACCTTCCAAAATGAAATAATATGTCGAAAACAAGAAACTAAGGATCAATCATATAAGCAAGTCTACTAACTTACTTACAAAGATTAAAAATCAAAATCCTCTACAGTTAGCAATGGAGCTAAACAGTCACGGGGTCAAATTTTCACCTCATGGGACAGTATATGAAGGCTTGCACAGCTCTTCGAAACTCAGTCCAACAGCCAACCAAACACACAAGGAAACAACAAGCAAGACAGGCAAACAAACAAGGCCACAAAACAGTGAGGGAAACAAGTAAGGAAGACAAAGTTCTTTGAAAGGCAAGAGCCAATTTTCCAATATTTTCTCCAAGTATCTTTTTACAAGATATGATGTCTAAAACAATATACAAAAGGCTTATAAGTAAGTTAAAACGTTTGGGAACAAATTCCAAAATAAAGGCTACAAGTGGCAGTCTTTACAAGGCTGAAAAAGTGGGCAGATTTGCTTTTCTGCTTTATTGCCACTTGGAGAAACTGCTGCACAGATTTTGTCCTCAGCATTGGGGGGTGTTCTTGGCTGGACATGGTGGGTATTAAATGTTCATCCTTGCCTACAAGAAACCACCAACGGTTGGGCTGGAGTTTGGCACAATCTCTTGATCCTCTGAGCCTCGATAGGATGCTGCCGCGTTAACGAAGGGGCTGGAATCGTCGGATTTTAATGTAACGCCTTGCGGGGCGATACATAAACAGTGATTAGGTAGTTAGACATGTGATTGTTGAGCATCAAATATTTGTTATTCAGTTGAAACAGAAAATGTGTCTCAACTATTTTACGAGTCCCCAAAGTTGTATTGCAGAATTTGACACATGAACGTTGCATTTCATATACCTCTCCTGCTTTTCCAAAGCAGAATCTAAAAAATTTTGCAGACTAACTAAGTAGGTTTCGTCAACAAGTTTCATCCATTCCATACTAGGAGCCATAACCATGAAAATTACACACAACTTATATTAAATAATTTAAAGAATAAGAAAAGTAATAAGATCAACACAACTTGTTACAATCAGATTCACCATGGCATTCTCAGAACCTTTAGGAGATGGCACTAATAACTAGTTCGAGACTAAAGTCACGTTGTTTGGACATAACTGGTGTATTGGGAAAGGTATCAAAAAACTCTTTATGAACCTGATTCCTTTAATTTTTGTTGCACAATTGTGTGAATAATGAAAGGAAAACACCATGGAAGATCGAATAAACTATTAAAGATAATAAAGATCTATTAAACCAATACACGATTACAAGCAACTACTATATATGGTGAAACTTACAAAGTGGATGATAGATTGTCTTTTTAGTACATAATTGAAACCAAGTTCACATCTACACTAACTTCAACATACTCCCAAAAGAAATCAAGGGACTTTTGAATATTGATAGATGGAAGTTCCCTCAGAACGAACACAAAGAAGAAGACTGTTGTTAGGCTGAATTTTGATCCCCAATACTAATATTTTAAATTGTTGGAGGAAGATGTAACTTGTATAGATATTATTCTCCATCGTGCATTTAACGCGTCTTAATATTAGATAAAATGTATGGAGTATCAATTCTCTGATGTGGAAGCTAACTTTGGGTTCCAAAGATGAATGGAAAACAATCTTTTGATCAAAAATAAAAATACAATCAAATGGTACAATGGATAATAAAATATAATAAAGTACAACTTTACTTTATCAAAAAAATAATAATAAACAAACTTGTAATTAAAATGTTAGTTCTTCAAACATGTATACATGATTCCTTTTAGCCTTCCAAAGATTAAAGTAACTTGTCATTAAAAGAAACTCTTTTTGATAGTTGGTTTAAGATCACACGATTTCTCTTAATAATTAATGTTATGGAAGAAACATTTATATAGATACAGTAGTAATTGTATGTTTGACATAACTCTGCTCATAAACTAGCTTCTCTAAGGTGTTCTACATGATTTATCGCAGCCTCAACTAGTATTAAAAAAATCAAGAAAATTAGGATCGCTAAGTCACAATTGCCCTCAAAAACTATATGTTATATTGCATATATGTCTAAACTACAGGACACTACTGTTTACCTCACCGAAAGTCACTCCACGAGAGAAGCAACTAGGAAAGTGAGGTACATAACTAGTGTTTGATAGTCATCCAGCTGCAGTAATGATCATCTACAAGCATACAGAGGTACCTTGATGCCTATTATTGAGCAGATGTTTAGGCTAAATTGGACATCACTTGGTTCAGGTGAAAAATATTTAGCTATTTTTCGTGAAGACACTATATTCATCAATGATTTGGTAGTTGATATCACAAGTTACATATTTTAGGAGACAATCAGGTCCAATTATTCCTTAATCAAAGTGCTAAAGTTGTAACAAATTGCACAACAGAAACAGAAAGATCTACACATTTATTAGATTAGGGGATGAGAGCGAGCAGATACATGTTATGGCTAAACTTCATATCAATGTACTGGACTCAAAATGAGCATGAAATTAATACGACTAATAAGTTGGAAACTTGGATACCAATATCTAAAGTCTGACAGATGATCACTTCAGGCAGGATTCTGGAAACTACAGGCAATTACTATATGTAACAATATCAATAGGCCATCATTGTGGTTTTGTTCAACTGTTCAGGACGATTTACTCGCATCATCTTATATTTCGCACTGAGTAACTGGCTGCCTCAAAGTAATGTAAAAATAAGACTAACAACATTAGAAATCGCTAATATCAATAAACATACAACGATATTATATTAATGTAATCAAATAATATTACTTTTACCTTTGAGTAGCAGAATATATAACTATTTATGTTACAACATGGCTTATATGTCCAAACTCCAAAACACTTTAACTTTCTAAGTGAATCACAATAGCTAAAGGTAAACGATACATTTATTGAACAAGAACAACAATTTAGTCCAAACCTTTTTCAGATATAAATATAATTTTCAATAGGAATAACAGAAAAAGTCCTTATTTGGCTAGTAAAGAATCGAAACACTGATCATGTAAAACTTGATTATGTGAAGAAAAAAAACAGATTATCCATTAGAAATCTCAACCCAATAATATTTTCACATATTGGACAAAAAACACAAGATTATGAAATCAATAACCTATTTAATGTTAGAAAAGATGAGGAAGAAGAAGAAATACTTCAATATAACAAGAAAAAACGTCGCCAAAGCAACTTATGGAAAAAACAGAGCAACTCAATGGAAAGAAGAACCAACCTGTAATCTGCTGCTGCAATGAAATTTTCAGCAGAGAAACAAGGGTACTTGCTTCGGTTTTAGGGCAGAGGTGTGACCAAAGTAAAGTGAAGACGTTCAGATTAGGGTAGAAAATTTCTGACTGTAGATTTAGAATCTAATGGAGTCGTTGCACTGAAGAGAGAACTAGGGCAACTTTGCGACCAGCTGCACTATAAGTTTTGAGAAGACAGAACACTATTTTTTTTTTATTTTTCAGTATCAATGTAAAAAGTTTGGCGCCCAACTTTTTGTTGAATTTTTTTTCTATTTTAATATGTACTAAATTTGGGGGGAATATGTCCCGCTCTAAGACATTCAATTACCATTTGGGACTAGTTATAATTTCTTTAGACACCAAATTTATTACCTTCACAATAGACTATACAAATAAGGACTAGAATATAATCTCATCCCAATAGATATACTTTTAGAGACGAGATTATTAGTGCATCCCAAAATATTGGTTGTAAATAGCACAGTATTTTGATGTCATTTGTGTTGCCAATCTGTGTATGAAAATCTGAAAATTATTGGTTGTAATAAATCATTCAGAAACACGAAGTAACTGAGATTTTTAGAACCAGTAAGTAAGATGAACAAAAATTTATTTGTTAAAAATAATTGAATCTGTAAAAACTTACCAGAATCTCGAATACTCTTTTTAATAATTTAGGAAGAAAATCAAGTCCACTGAATTCACCGTGTCCCCTTAAGGAAATTATTCTCCTCTAGTATCCGAGGTTTGATTTGGAATATAACCTCCCAGGGTAAAATGATCTTAATCAGTAGAGTATAGATACTAAAAACTCTACTTTCAGCGAATCAATCCACAACAGGAAAGTACACGAAAAAATATGTGTTTTTTAAGAAGAAGGAAGATCAGAAAATTCGTAGGAAAATATTTTGAAGACTGAATGGTATTTATAGGCAAGAAGAATATATTTTGAAAGGTTGCAACCCTTTCAGAATTGACACGATCATTAATGAAAGGTTGCAAACTTTCAAATGGTATTGACTATTCCTGAAAGTTGCAACCTTTCAGAACATTCATGGCGGGAATTTTTAAATATAACGAAATTCAAAATGGGTCACGTGCGCGGATTCGAGTCGGGTCGGGTTAACTAAAAAGTTGAAAATATTTCGGTTAACTTCTGTTATCAACTAATTAATTGAAAATAATTTTGGCCATTTAATTAATTAAATAAATAATTAAAATAAATTTGTCCAAAAAATTATCTCTCGATCGATCATATGCCAAAGCCAAAGCCAAAGCCGTAGCCGAAGCGAGCGAGCGACGACGACGACGGCGCGAGGGGGGTCCCTCTTTCCAACCCTTTTAACAATTAATAGGAGTGTTTATTTATTTAAACTCTCCTATTTTCATTTCCATTACCGATGAGGGACAATTGCCTTTTTCATTAAAGCATTAGAGGACTTTTCAAGTTCCAACCTTTCAAGTTCTAAACTTTTCAAATTCCTCTCCTTTCCTCTATTTCCCATAAATTATTGCTAAATACCCAACAATCCCCCACATTGATGGGGAATAGTTATAACATAGGAATGCACGGACAATTGTGTACTTTACAAGCAAGGATTAATTGCATATGGATAAGTAGGTTTCCCCTTGGACTTTCCGTAGTGAACATATGTCGGATATACTCGGTCAATCGGTAGATGTGATATCTTTGAACCGTCGAACTTTGGTGTATACCTAGACAACCATATGTCACACTATTAACCCTTTACAATTTATGATTCTTACGGTTGTGTTCGTTTCAGCCATGAACACCTCCTGGTTTCATGAGTGTATAGAGAATAGGCTTTTGACATAAAATTCTCTTTGAAGCGGCTTCCACTTCACACTCACATAGGTGATTTCTAACCGTGTCATCTCGTAGATACACTATTTGGTCAAATCTACCAAACTTAGCAAATCATTAAAAACTTTAAGCTTTATTACCTCATTAACAAGCCTTAAAGACTTAACATTTTCCTGAACATTGTCTTCATCATACGAATGGATTGAGTTAATTGACAATGCCGAACCGTCAGCCACAACTTCGTTTTTCTCCTTGAATCTAGCTCTTGGGATCTCCAGTTTGCTAGATAGAGTTACCGTCATGCTGACTTGTCCTAAGCCGTAAACCCATTCCCTTAGATAATCTTTCAACTGCCTCTCTCACTAGGCCTTTCGTTAGTGGATCTGACACATTATCGCTTGACTTTACATAGTCAATTGTGATAATTCCACTAGAGAGCAGTTGTCTTACGGTGTTATGTCTACGTCGTATATGACGAGACTTCCCGTTGTACATAACGCTCCCTGCCCTACCTATTGTTGCTTGACTATCGCAATGTATGCAAGTTGGTCCAACGGGTTTGGGCCAGAATGGAATATCCTATAGGAAATTCCGGAGCCATTCTGCTTCTTCACCAGCCTTATCCAAAGAATGAATTTAGATTCCATTGTGGAGCGAGCAATACATGTCTGTTTGGAAGATTTCCAAGAGACAGCTCCTCCACCAAGTATGAATACATAACCACTCGTGGATTTTACATCATTTGACCCGGTGATCCAATTTGCATCACTATATCCTTCAATCACAGCAGGATATTTATTATAATGCAAAGCATAATGTTGTGTCCATTTTAGATAACCCAACACACGTTTCATAGCCATCCAGTGAGTTTGATTCGGATTACTAGTGTACCGACTCAATTTACTAATAGCACATGCTATATCTGATCGCGTGCAATTCATAATATACATCAAATTTCCCAACACTCTGACATATTCCAATTGAGAGTCACTTTGACCTTCATTCTTTTTAAATGTACAACATAAACCAATTTGAGTTTTGACTAAATTGAAATTCAAGTAATTGAACTTATCCAATACTTTTTCAACATAATGAGATTGAGATAATGCTAGTCCCTGGGGAGTTTTGATAATCCTGACCCCTAAGATCAAATCATCAACTCCTAAGTCTTTCATATCGAACTTGCTGGACAACATGCGCTTAGTAGCATTTATATCGTCAATTTCTTTACTCATTATTAACATGGCATCAACATACATACAAACAATCAATGACTTCATGATTCATAACGTTTTTAATGTAAACACATTTATCACATTCGTTAATCTTGAATCCATTTGCCAACATTATTTGATCAAATTTAGCATGCCATTGTTTGGGTGCTTGCTTGAGTCCATAAAGTGACTTCACAAGTCTGCACACTTTCTTTTCTTTACCAGGAACTATAAACCCTTCAGGTTGTTCCATGTAAATTTCTTCCTCTAACTCTCCATTTAAGAAGGCTCTCTTTACATCCATTTGGTGGATTTTAAGATCATGCACTTCTCCTAGTGCTATTAACATCCTAATTAATGTTATCCTTGTTACTGGAGAGTATATGTCAAAGTAGTCCAGACCTTCCTTTTGTCTGTACCCTTTGACTACCAGTCTAGCCTTATATTTGTCAATAGTTCCATCAGGTTTCATTTTCCTTTTAAAGATTCACTTTGATCCTAAAGGTTTATTTCCTGGAGGAAGATCAGACAATTCTCAAGTGTGATTACTTAAAATTGATTCAATCTCACTATTGACTGCTTCTTTCAAAATAAGTTGACTCTGAGGAAGACATAGCTGCTTTAAATGTTTGAGGCTCATTTTGAAGCAATAGTGCTACAAAATCTGGTCCGAAAGAAACAGAAACAGATTTTCTTTGTCGAGTACTTCGCCTAGGTTCCTCACTAGTTAGAATATTTTCCATTGATTCTTCTCGTGGTCGTTTAGGTCTTTCACTTGTTGACTCACTTTCAGTTTTATACGGATAAATGTTTTCAAGAAACTCCGCATTATCTGATTCAATTATCGTATTAACATGAATCTCAGGATTATCAGATTTGTGAACCAAAAATTGACAGGCTTTACTATTCACAGCATACCCAATAAAGTCACAATCTATTGTTTTTGGTCCAATTTTAACCCTCTTCGGTAAAGGAACCTCTACCTTGGCTAAACACCCCCACATTTTGAAATATTTCAAGTTGGGTTTTCTTCCTTTCCACAACTCATATGGAATTGATTGTGTTTTTCGATGGGGTACTCTATTGAGTATTTTATTAGCTTTAAGGATGGCTTCCCCCCAAAGATTTCACGGTGAACCAGAATTGATCATTAAGGCATTTATCATTTCCTTTAATGTTCTGTTCTTCCGTTCTGCCAAATCATTTGACTGTGGTGTATAAGGTGCAATAGTTTGATGAATAATACCATATTCCAAACATATCTCTGCAAAAGGAGATTCATATTCTCCACCCCTATCACTCCGAATCATTTTTATCTTTAGATTCAATTGGTTTTCCACTTCATTTTTATATTGCTTAAATGCATCAATTGCTTCATCCTTACTATTAAGCAAATATACATAATAAAATCGAGTGTAGTCATCAATAAAAGTTATAAAATACTTTTTTCCACCACGAAATGGTGTTGACTTCATATCGCATATATCTGTGTGAATTAAGTCTAAAGTTTTAGAATTTCTTTCAACAGACTTGTAAGGATGTTTAACAAACTTACTTTCCACACAAATTTCACATTTCGATTTATCGCATTTAAAATCAGGCAATAGTTCTAGATTAACCAATTTTCGCAAGGCTTTGTAATTTACATGTCCCAAACGGGCATGCCATAAATCACTTAACTCCAATAAGTAAACAAAAGCAGAATTTTTATTAATACTGTCAACTACCATTAAATTTAGTTTGAAAAGACCCTCATTGAGGTAGCCCTTTCATATGAACATTTCGTTCTTGCTTATTACAGCTTTTTCACTAATTAGGACACACTTAAACTCGTTCTTAACGAGTAGTGCAACGATAACTAAATTCTTCCTAATAGTAGGGACATGCAGAACATTGTTCAAAGTCAACACCTTGCCGGATGTCATTTTCAACATTACTTTCCCAGTTCCTGCAATCCTTGTTGTTGCTGTGTTTCCCATGAATAAATCTTCATTGTAAACAAAAGGAGTGTACGTTGCAAAGACTTCTTTCGCAGAGCAAATATGTCTAGTGGCACCTGAGTCGAGAAATCACTCCTTGGGATTTCCAACTAAGTTACACTCCGATATCATTGCACACAAGTCATCTGCATCTTCCATCTTTTCCACGATGTTTGCTTGACTTTTGCCTTTGCCTTTGTTTTTGTCCTTTCTTGGAGCATGACAATCAGAAGATCTATGACCAACCTTGCCACAATTATAACAGTTGCCTTTGAATTTCTTCTTGGCCTGTTCTGACTTCTGCCCGTTGGACTTCTTTCTCTTTTTGTCTTTGGTAGGAGCTTCTTCAACAATATTAACTCCAATGATTGTTGAATAAACTCTTACGCGACTTCTTTTCGGCATTTCTATTATCTTCCTCAATCTTGAGCCGAATCGCAAGATCTTCAAGCTTCATTTCTTTACGCTTGTGCTTTAGATAATTCTTGAAATCGTTCCACGAAGGGGGCAACTTCTCGATCATTGCAGCCACTTAAAAAGCTTCATTTACTACCATATCTTCAACAATCAGATCATGGAGAATAAGTTGAAGTTCTTGCACTTGTGATCCAACAGTTTTACTATCTATCATTTTATAGTCTAAAAACTTTGGGACCACAAACTTTTTCAAGCATGCATCTTCTGTCTTATATTTCTTCTCAAGTGCATTCCACAACTCTTTTGAAGTTGTTATTGCACAATAGACATTATATAAGTCATCCTCTAAAGCACTCAAAATGTAACCTTTACATAGGAAGTCTGACTGTTTTCATGCTTCAACAATCATAAATTTTTCCCTGTCTGGCATATCATCAGCAGGAGCTGGAGTATCTTCACTTGTAAATTTCTGCAGACAAAGAGTGGTAAGCCAGAAAATACGCGTTGTTGCCATCCTATAAAATTCACACCTGTGAATTTACCCGATTCCTCTACTTGTGATACAAGAGTTCGGGTTGGTGCAACAACAGCCACTGTAACACCAGTGTTTTCCATTTCTGATAAACAAAAATGATACAATATAAGTAAGCAATAAACTATAATTGCAGACTTAAAGGAGTATAAAATCAGAAAGATTTTTGTCTCCACCAGACACACAGATTTAATAATTTCCTTAAGATTGTTGCCAATCTGTGTTATGAAAATCAGAAATTACTGGTTGTAATAAATCATTCAGAAACACGAAGTAACTGAGATTTTTAGTACCAGTAAGTAAGATAAACAGAAATTTATTTGTTAAAAATAATTGAATCTGTAAAAACTTACCAGAATCTGGAATACTCTTTTTAATAATTTAGGAAGAAAATCAAGTCCACTGAAGTCACAGTGTCCCCTTAAGGAAATTATTCGCCTCTAGTATCCGAGATTTGATTTGGAATATAACCTCCTAAGGTAAAATGATCTTAATCAGTAGAGTATAGATACCAAAAACTCTACTGTCAACGAATCAATCCATAGCAGGAAAGTACACGAAGAAATATGTGTTTTTTAAGAAGAATGAAGATCAAAAAATTTGTAGGAAAATATTTTGAAGACTGAATGGTATTTATAGGCAAGAAAAATATATTCTGAAAGGTTGCAACCCTTTCAGAATTGACATGACCATTAATGAAAGGTTGCAAACTTTCAAATGGTATTAACTGTTCTGAAAGTTGCAACCTTTCAGAACATTCATGACAGGAATTTTTAAATATAACGGAGTTTAAAACGGGTCACGCGCGTGGATCCGAGTCGGGTCGGGTTAACTAAAAAGTTGAAAACATTTCGGTTAACTTCTGTTACCAACTAATTAATTGAAAATAATTTTAAGCCATTTAATTAATTAAATAAATAATTAAAATAAATTTGTCCAAAAAATTATCTCTCGATCGATCATTTTCCAAAGCCAAAGCCAAAGCCGTAGCCGAAGCGAGCGAGCGACGACGACGGCACGAGTTCCAACACTCTTAACAATTAATAGGAGTGTTTATTTGTTTAAACTCTCCTATTGTCATTTCCATTACCGATGAGGGACAATTGCCTTTTTTATTAAAGTATTAGAGGACTTTTCAAGTTCCAACCTTTCAAGTTCTAAACATTTCAAATTCCTCTCCTTCCCTCTATTTTCCATCAATTCTTGCTACATACCCAACAATTTGTGCAAGTCAAAAAATTTTAAGGCGTTATTTGTATTGTTTGTGTGTTTCTTGATTTTTTTTGGTCATTTTGGGGCATTTTGGTAATATTTTGCCATTTTCAGGCAGTTCGAAATGAAGTAAAGTTTTGTTCCGTTATTTGTGATAATATTCTAAGGTTATTATTTCAAATCAAATTTATTTTGATACAGTTTTTTTTATTGTTTATGAGGGCTTCTTAATTTTTTGGTAATTTTGAGACATTTAAGATATATTCGGCCATTTTTGGACAGTTATGAAAAGAAATAAAATTTTATTTTGTTATTCGTAACAATATTCTAAGGTCATTAGGGCAAGTTAAAAAAATTTTGAGGCATTTTTCATACTGTTTATGTGTGTTCCTTAATTTTTTGGTCAATTGTGGGCCCATTTTCATGGAGTTACAAAAATAAGTTAAGTGTTGGCCTCTTATTCGGCACGACATTCTAAGGTAATTGGAGCAAGTTGAAATTATTTTGAGGCGTTTTTTTAATTGTTTATGTGTTTCTTAAATTTTTGGCCATTTATGGGGCTTTTAAGTATTAGTCGGCCATTTTTGGGCAGATACGAAAATAATAAATGTTTTTCTTCTCTTATTGTCATGATATTCTGTTAGTGAAAAAACTTACAATATAATAAAATTGAAAGATTAAAATTGAAAATAAAATGAAGAAATAAATCTTTAGGCTGAGGCACGGATATCTCGCTCTCTTTAAGGAGATTCAAGCCCACTGCGGCATAATCTACACCGATCCAGCAGTAGTACTCTTGACTTGTCTCCTCCAGGATACAATAGCCCAACAACAGTGTATAACTCAAACAACTCTGGATTAGTTGAAGAATCCAAAGCTCCACAAAAGAATACCGTCCTTCAACATATAATACTCTCTTTTGTATTATGAATATAGTTGAAAACTTAGAATATTTTCTATGTCTCAACCCTCTCTTTCACTACACTAACCTCAATATAAACCACTCATATTTTTCACTCTATATTTTCTTGTACTTCTCTTCTTTCTTCTCCTATCTTAACACAAATGAAGACTACACTATTTATAGGTGATGAATTCTTCCTTGCAATGAATAGGAGAATAGTGGATAGTAAATTTGCCAAATGAATGGATCAATGTTACATAGGTTACAAGACATAAATATAGAATAATGGAATATATGAAGAGTTAGTGGTTACATAAGTTACTAAAAACTAATGACCATTTTCTTCCACAATTGATGAGAGTAAAGAGGAACAAATGTAATGTCTATCAATAGACATTACATGATATATAATGTGACATATAATATATAATTTTATTAATATTAAAATGTTACACTAACAATCTCCCACTCATTTTAATATTAAGATAAAAGAGTTTTTCACAACTTAGTTGAAGGTAGACTATTATGCATAATGAAGGTTTCCTTCACTTAGTAAAACAATAACCTTTACTCCAGAGTCAGTAGTGGTCTCAGACTTGAACTATGACTGCTTAATGGAAATAAAGAATTATTGCATACACACAATAATTAAGGTGTTGGCATAAGCTTTAATAGCCAGCACGTTACGGTCTTGTGCTATCCCGATTTCATGAGTGTTTTTGAGAACAAGCCCATTCTCATAGAAAGCGACCTACTTGCACACTCACATAAGTGAAATCTGTCAAGGGTGCTCCTACAATTTGACACCCCACTTATACGAGATACAAACTTTCATTAAGAGTTTAAAGACTCAACCTCCACAAAGAATTATAGGATAAATGCACTCACATCATAGGGATTGAATAAAATTAACAGTAGTGCATTTCACAACAAGTCATCATATGATTCGTTCTTCCCATTGGACCTGGTTATAGGATCTCTAGTCCCCAGGCTGGGTTTCCTCATATATGACTCAGAATTTATGAGCTTCAATTTTCATCCCCCTTGATGTGCTTCAGACTCTTTATCTTGCTAAGGCCTTAGTTCATGAATTTGCAAGATTATCACAAATTTTAACACAATCAACATTGTTGGTAAACCAACGATGAATATGATCTCACAATATTGTATTTTTTTCTCCTCTAGAGTCTAAATTTACCGTTATAATAACAATTTTGTATTTAACCACTTTATTGGTGCTTTCACATTTAATCAAAATTAAAAAAATTATTTTCTCAAAATAAAGTGTTTCAATTCACTTTTTCACTAGTTGATGTTTAACTTATTTATTGTTTTTACCTCAACCTTCATAATAGAGATAGCAAAAAATAATTTCCTTTTCTCATCCACCAAATGACACCAATTTTTTTTTTCTCATCTAGTTTTCTTGTACCTTCAAAGTACTTGTACTGCAAACACAACATCAAGTCAAGTTGTTAGTCACATAGCTCATATTTTTATAAGACTAGCAAACTCCATTTATTTTTATTTGAAACAACTTTCTTACACAATTGAATCAAAAGGAGTTGCAAGACTCACACAAACAAAAAAATTGCATTTCACAATTTTTTTCATATTATGTGACTTGACAAGGAAAACTTCATCACATGTTTTATGATATTTTTTTTTTCATTCCAAGAATGAAATTTATCTCACCATAAATTTCATGCTAAATGACTACTCAAAATGGTTTTCATAATTTATTTAAAACTCTCATGTTAAAGCTAAAAATCATCACATTATAGCCAAATAATAACATGTGATTTATTCCACAATTAATATATATGCTCTTGTAACACTCTTTTAGAGCATTTTTCAATGATGCAAAAATCACAATTTCACAATGATTTATTTTTCTCATTTCATATACCCCCACTATTTCAAGAATTCAAACATCAGTTTTTTTTCATGAAAAGTAGATTTACTTTATTCATGAAAATACTAGGTAAAAACTTTTTTTTTTCTTTACCTTTTCTCCAATTTTGAGCAAATAGAAAAATAATTTACCGTACACTTCTTCTCTTCCATCTCTTGAAGAGAGCGATGTTTAAGCGGAATGATGTTGAGATCCCTATCTTGATATCCGCATTTTTTCAAACTGTAACAAAACATGAATCTCCTTAAAATTGTTAGTGAAAAAACTTATAATATAATAAAATTGCAAGATTACAATTGAAATATAATGATGAAATAAATCTTTAGGCTGAGGAACGTATATCTCGCTCTCTTTATGGAGATTCAAGCCCACAACGGCATAATCTACACCGATCCAGCAGTAATACTCTTGACTTGTCTCCTTCAGGATACAACAGCCCAACAACAGTGTATAACTTAAACAACTCCGGATTAGTTGAAGAGTCCAAAGCTCCACAAAAGAACACCTTCCTTCAACATATAATGCTCTCTTTTGTATAGTGGATATAGTTATAGACCTAGAATATTTTCTATGTCTCAACTCTCTCTTTCACTACACTAACCTCAATATAAATCACTCATCTTTTTCACTCTATATTTTCTTGTATTTCTCTTGTTTCTTCTCCTATTTTAACATAAATGAAGACTACACTATTTATAGGTGATGAATTCTTCCTTGCAATGAATAGGAGAATAGTGGATAGTAAATTTGCCAAATGAATGGCTCAATGTTACATAAGTTACAAGACATATATATAGAATAATGGATTATATGAAGAATTAGTGGTTACATAAGTTACTAAAAAATAATGACTATTTTCTTCCACAATTGATAAGAGTAAAGAGGAACAAATGTAATGTCTATCAATCGACATTACATTGTCACACCGACATATTCTAATGTCATTGGTTCAAGTCGAAATACTTTTGAGGCATTTTGTTGTATTGTTTATGTGTGTTTCTTATATTTTCTATCATTTAGAGGAATTTTTGTAATATTCAGTCATTTTTAGGTAATTACGAAAATAAGTAAATTTTTGTTTACTTATTCATCATGATATTCTAAGGCCATTGGTGCAATATCCCTTTAGGCCCAAAAATCTTCTAATATTGGTTTGAGTCAACAGTCTAGGTCAATTCTTGACCGCCTCGGTTTTCCTTGGATCAACCCCAACCCCCTCAGTAGAGATGATATGACCAAGAAATGCCACCGAACTCAACCAAACTTCACATTTGCTATACTTGGAAAATAGTTGGTTTTCCTTAAGCACTTGCAACACCACTCTCAAATGGTCCATGTGTTCACCCTCATTTTTTGAATATACCAAGATGTCGTCAAAGAAGACAATGAAAAATGAATCTAGGTAACTTCGAAACACCCTATTCATGAGGTCCATGAATGCCATCGAGGCATAAGTGAGACCAAAGGACATTATTAAAAACTCATAGTGACCATATCTAGTTCGAAATGCCATTTTTGGTATATCCTCCCCTCTCATCCTAAGTTGGTGATACCCCGATTTCAAGTCAATCTTAGAAAAGCAGCTTGCCCCTTGGAATTGATCAAACAAGTCGTCAATCCGAGGGAGAGAATACTTGTTCTTAATAGTAACTTTATTGAGTTGGCAATAATCAATGAACATTCTAAGGGACCCATCCTTCTTCTTCACAAACAATACCGGTGCACCCCATTGATAAATACTAGGTCAATAAATCCGTTGTCTAGCATGTCCTTAAGTTGAGCCTTCAACTTTTTCAATTCAACCGAAGTCATGCGATAAGGAGGAATTGAAATGGGGTTGATATCCGGTAGCAAGTCAATACCAAAATCAAGTTCCCATTCGGGAGGGATTCCTGGAAGATCATTATGAAAGACCTCCAGAAATTCCCTCACTACGGGGACTAACTCAATGGGAGGATTTTCGGAGTCTAAATCTTTGATTTTTACAATATAGTATAAATATCCTTTTGAGATCATTTTTACAAGTCTTAAGACAAGAGATAATACGACCTTTAGGATTAGATTCCCCCCCTTCCACTGTAAGACGGGTTCATTTGGAAAATTGAACTTGACAATTCTTGTTCTACAATCAATGGAAGCAAAACAATCATGCAACCAATCCATCCCCCAAATGAGACCATATCAAGTTCTACGAGTTCAACATGAGTAACTCTATTGGGCAACATTATAGGACAATTTCTATATACCTTCTTTGCAACCACCACATCACTTACTAGAGTAGTTACCATGAAAGGATCATTTAGGACATCAGGAAAAATATCAAACTTCCTAGCTATCAAGGGAGTAACAAAAGATAATGTAGCACCCGGATCAAGCAAAGCATAAACATCAATAGAGAAGACTTGTAACATATCGGTCACCACATCGGGAGAACTCTGTTGTTCACCCCTAGAGCGAAGATCATAAAAGCGATTCTTCATCAGAACATCCACATTATAATCACTATCTGGAGCTTGCCGACTTCCTTTGTCTTGACCCTTCAAATTAGGGCAATCCCTAACCTTGTGGCCACTCTTGCCACACCCAAAGCCATTGTTCGTCCCAATTAAGGCAATCACCATAATGCTTCTTGCCACATTTTCCACAAGTTGGCTTTTTACTTGGTGAGCTAGTACCTCTTCCCTTTTGAGACTTAGGGTTAGACACCCTATCATTACGAGCCTTAGGAAATTTGGAGGGGACTTGATTAGAAAACTTCTTCTTGAACCTAGTCTTGTCATGAATGTCAAGCCTACCCTTTGAAGAACCACCTTCATAAGACCTTTCCTTCTTGGCCTCATTATTCTTCCTCCTTAGCGTACTTTCTTCCACATGTTGAGCATTAACCATGATACGAGAAATATTTATATTATCATGTAGCATAGCCGAACGACATTCTTCAACAGTCTTCGAACACCCCCATGAGAAAATTACTAATCTCATCCCTTGGCTTTGACACAGAGGATGGAGCATACTTGGACAGTTTAGTGAATTTCAAATAATAGTCAAGTACACTCACACCTCCTTGATGAAGGTTGATGAATTCTTCCACCTTAGATTCCCTCAACTCTCTAGGAAAGAGCCTATCAAGAAAAGCCCTATTGAAGATCTCCCAAGTCATCAGTCTACCCCTTAGTTCCCTATTATCCCTCCATTGCACGTACCAAGTTTGGGCCACATCTTTGAGTTGATAGGCCGCCAACTCGGCCTTTTCAATTGAAGTCATACCCATAGCATAGAGAATATTAGAGACCTCATCGAGGAAATCTTAAGGTTCCTCATTTGACCTCGACCCAAAGAACATAGGTGGACTCATTCTAATAAAGTCTCTCAAACGAGAGGCTATAGTGTTAGCATGTTAAGGCACTCGAGGTCCAACCTCCCTATTCACTTGGGTCGTCATAGCTTGGACTTGAGAAGTGAAGGCATTAGCTTTAAAGGTCATAGCTTGGGCCAAATTGAGAAAATCTTCCCTTATATCACCATCGGTCATCGGTGGAGGAACAACCGAAACTTTATCACCCTTATCAACTTCTTCAAGTGGAGGCACTTGGTTGTCTTATGGAGGGACTTGGTTGTCATGAGCCCCTACATTACCCATCTCTTCCTTGGTCCTTCTAGCAGTTGCTCTTCGAGTATTCATACCTATTACCACGATACAAGGTCTAGGTGAAAGCACAAAATAAGACTTTAGAGGCACGACATAGGAATACAAGAATATGAGAGTTTTCTAAGCATCACATGGTCTCTCATTCATAAGTGTGGCGTGCTTCACTATTATGAATAAAAATCTATATAGACGTACTTTAATGAGACATCAATTCTGTGGATATTCAACCTCATGCTCTGATACCAAGTTTGTCAAATCCAAGAGTACCCTTAGACATAACCGGCATCATCTTCCTTGGAGAGAACTAAGACTAGCCTCTTAGCATTCATCATTAAATTCATAGGTTAAAAGTGCAGAAATTAAAAAGTTTTCATCTATATCTACTTCATGAGGTTTACTTAGACTTCTCACTTACCCATAATATATTTATAGTGAGTATACATAGAACCCTCGTATAAGAAGATTACATAGTCTTCTACTTTTGTGACTCATATATATAAGATACATAATATATTCTTAAAAGGGATGTCTCATATTAAGTCATCTAAATGGAATTGAACAATATGGGCATAAGCCCTTACACAATGTATAAATGACACTTAGGGCTTAGAACAATATCTTGAAACAAGTAGAATGAAATGATCGTCTTTAGACTATAACAAAGAAACATAGCTAGAGTAAGAACAAGGCATCATCTTCGGACTTGAGGACACACCCACACTTGGAGAATGATTCCAAGCCTTCCTTGCAAATGGCCACAATCTACTCAATGACCAAAACCTAAAATGTTGGGGAAAAAGGGAGAAATGAGGTTAGCACATCACTTGTACCAAGTACGGAATCATATTCACATAAAACATAAAAATCATGCAAAAAAGAGACATTTTATAAAAGCATGCCAAGTTACTTTAAAAATACATTATGCACAAGACAAGAACACATATAAGCCAAGAATCATATATTTCTCAACAATACATGCATATTCAACACAAGACCAACCTACTTAAGTTAAGCCAAGTCTACATGTATATAGCATAATAGAACTCATACTCAATACAACTCTATCATCATAGTTAAGCACAAAACATATTCACGAGTATATAACATTACACATAAAAAAGATTCTTATCCATAAACCTTCACCAATTCTACTAGTGCAATGGTAAAGTGAAGCCCTATAACCTCAATCAACCAAGCAAACTATTAAAAGGATCATGAATAATGTATGTATCATATCATAATAAGCATTCCTCCTCACATTAAGAAATATAGAGCATTAACATGAAAAATCGACAAATGAATAACATATATGAACATTCTTCTAAGACTTCCCTCAAGGCTAACTAGTGCAATGTATAGGTAGAGTTGCATACCCCTACCTAGACTAAGTCAAACCCCTTAGGTCATCCTAGTTAGATTTCATTTTATTATTCCGTTTTACTTTTGGGAATATCTTGCCTTAACCGACATAGACCACATGAGCTAATGTGGAATCCAATGTCATGTGGACTACTTTCCTAGGTAGTACTAAAACATGAAGATAGCATCTATGTGGATCCACTAGCTAGTATTCCTATGGGGGCAACAGAGTTCAAGAACTAGGAGATGTGTTTGGGACCTTATTTATGCTACATGCATTATAGTCTCAAATCTCATGAGTACAACAATAATCCTACCTTCCCTATGTGGGAAGGGAAACTACTAGTTCTCTCGGTGCTAAGGTAGAGTCCCTTTTGAAATGTCTTTAATAAATTATCATAACTTAGTTTAGGTCATAGGGTCTATCCCTTATATAGTCATAGTCATTTTCTCAATAGGAATTGCATGAGTAGGTCCTTTCAATACAATTCACACATGTGAGGTTAGCACATTTACATCACCATATCATAATAAGGCACATAGGCAATTCATCACCAATCTTATATCATCACATCTAGCCAACAAATCACAAGCCATAAATCAAGACATTTCAATTCAATATAATACAAAACCTAATCAATCTAATCATAAGGTGTGCTTCAATAGAACTTCATCATTAAACACAAGTAATCATATTGAAGTAAAGGTTTGAGATCAAAAGACTTGCCCCGTCTCTTTCACAAGCCATCATCCAAGGTTTTACCATCAACCATCCAATTCAACCCAACAATGATTGTAATATAATCACACAATAGTTATTAATACAATACTGAAGTAAATTAAATCACTACACATTAATTCATCACTAGTTCATAACCTAGGGTCAATTTCATGATCTACTTCACCTACTAGGTTGATTCATCAAGAAATGGCATAATTGAATCATAATAAATCATAATCTAAACATAATAGTCCATATAAACCATATACAATACAATTTAGAAGATCAAATTCGTATTAGAAAGAAATCCACATGAAACTCATCTTTTTGAAATCAATTTTGGAAGAACCCTTTGGGGAAAGGAAACCCAAAGGTTAAAGTATCCCATACCTTGTTAATTATTGAAAATTTATGGAAAAAATTACCTTTATTTCTACCCTAAAGACCTTGGCCTATCCCTTCAATGGTGTTCTTCTTTGGGAGAGAAAAAGTAGAGAGAAGGAAGAACAATTTGGGTTTGGGAATTGAGAGGTGTTTAGTGAGGTTTTAGACTTAGGGTGGGTTATATATTTAATTAAATAACATAATTAACCAACCCCTAATAACTAATTAACCCCCTAACTAACTAATTAAATTAAATTAAGCAACTAAAAACTAGACAGCAAACACAGGCCTAACGGGTCGTAGGTCAGTCGACAACCAAGACCCCTCTCCGTCGTCTGCAACCGTCATATTAGTAAGAGAGTTGCCAATGGAATTTTTGAAAAATGGTTAAGTGACCATCGATTATGCAATCTACACCCCTTTGATTGGACCACACCCCACCGTCTGCCTTCGTTGGTAGACACCGTCGATGATAACTTTTTGGTCAAAATGGAAGGGCCCCCTCAAGGACCCTTTGGGTGGTCCTTGGGGATTCGTACCCATACATTTCAAACCTAAACCGTGTAAGACACCTGACTACCAAATTTCATCAATTTAGGACTCTTAAAACCTTGTCAAATAAGATAAGGCACATTAGCACCTTTTGCACTAGTCTCTGGACGTCATGGACGTTCCTTGATGTTTTGACTCTAAAACTACCTAAATGACTTTTATACACTATTATTGACCCTAAAATAGTTTTATAGATCTTATACACTCATGTGAGACTCTAGATTAGGTTTTAGACTTTCAGAATGTTACATTTGTCATGCCCCGAGCCTACATCCCGGACGTGATTGACACTCGAAAGCCATTGCTGGCCCAAGCAAACCCTTTTCCTGGTTTACTTACTTATAGTAAGACTTAATATTATAAATAAAAGGATTTAATGCATCTCTTCTCAGTTGTTCACTTAGAACATTTAAAAGTCAAACATTTAACTTGGCCAAAATGGCAACTTAAGTATTAACATATGACAGGATAATGTAAAGACAATTGACTGTTAACTATCTATGAAGTTTAAAATAAATAGGGATGTCGGTACAAGACCATCAATCGTTCAAACAATAAATACTTAAATCAAAGTAAAAGGAGTCCTCTGGAATGCAAGGTTACTCACCAACTAACTATGAGTGGTAAACTGGATCAACGAGGCGTTGGGTGATGGTCCTGGCTACCTACTTTTGTATCATAAGATGATGTTGGCCAATTGACATTAGTACATTGAACGTACGAGTATACAAGTTGGAATGTTAAACAAAACATAAGCTTGAAAAGTATATGAAGAACTTAGCTGGCTCAACTCAACTCAAGATAACTGAACTCATTTCAATATAAAGCAGTTTAAAACAAGTGCAATATAAGCAAAAGTTGTTTAAGATATGATATCAACTCTGTGTACTATAACTTTGAAATTTATGTAAAAATACCATAAATTTTGTATATAAGAATACAATTACTTTAGTGGGAGTTTCTATAACTGAAAACCATTACATAAGAGTTATTGTGATGATATAATGTGTTTCCTCACGCTATTAGGGTCATCCTATACCTTGTCGAGGGTATAGTACCTGAACTACTAAGTGTATACAGTATCTATGATAAAAAGAAATAAGGAGTCATCTAAAAAGTATGACTCTTTTCTACCCATGGTGGCTACGTGGTTTATGGGGTCTTTGAGTTGTTTGAACTCTCCCCCATATCGGTGCTTAATAATACTCCAAAAATAGGATACTAACTCTAATGTTTAAAACATACTACTTTCTGTGATTTGAGATAATTTCTAAAAGACATAGCTCAAAGGTTATCTTTGAAATAAAAATTTCTCTCTCTTGCTTCATTTAGAATTCAATTACTCTTTTATGAAAACTAGCTCTAAGGCTCTTTGGATATCAAGGTTTCCTTTCTTGTTTAAATGTGAAAACATTTTACTCTTTGGGAATACTTAGTCTCGATATAATCTTTTAAAGAAATGAACTTCAAACTTTCATCTTTACTCAACTTGAACTTTAAGTCTTAAAACAAAGTTTAACCGTTTGTGGGAGACTTTTGGAAACTTTATAACTTCTCTTTGACTTGGTTCTTAACTTCTAGACTTGACTCTTAACTTTCCTTGAATTAAATTATGGATTCAAGATTCATGATCTCATGTTTATGGATGATTTCATGATTTTTAGATGTAACTAAGAGTGTTGGAATCAACTATAAAACATAGGTACATTGCTAAGGAACTAATACGAAAAGATGGGGAACGAATGGAAAGAAATGGCTCCTTAGCACTTTGAGAGGCACGATGCGCCAACCTTTGAAATTCAGAGACAGACCCGGGGCACACTTTTCTTGCTCATCTTTCAACTCTAGACCCTCTAAACTCCAATGGTTCTTTCCCCAGACACTTAGAATCGTCTAAACAATCAAAATACCTCAGATTCTACTTGAAATCACAACTAAAATCATGAACCAAACTCAAGATACATAAACAACAAGAACCCACAAGAATTCAAACGAATTTCATCAAGAACTATAAGGATTCACTTTCAAATCCAAACATATTTCGCTGAATCGAATCATGATTGGCGCGTGGGTGAACTACCCCAACTCTATGTGATCTCACATACCTCTGAGGGTTAAATCCTTGGCGAAATCCACAAGCAAAACTCGAACGTTCTTGACGATTCTTGATTTCTCTTCCCCTTTCTCCTCTTTTATCTTTTTTCCAAGCCCTAGCGTTAACTTCAACTTTTCTAAGTCCTAAAAAAAATCAAATAATTGGGTAAGAAAAATACAAAATACCCTTCAAAATCCGGATAGGACTTTTATTCATTCGAACAACCCAAATTTTAAAGGGCATAACTCACTCATATGAACTTCGAATCACGCAAACTCGGCAACATCGGAAATATTATTCCAAGAGATTTTCTACCATATCTTGAAGTACACCTAAATCATATTGAGCTAGGAGTTATGGTTGTGTGAAATTGACCAAAACTCAATTTTGCCTAACTTAACAAAATTTTCTAGATTTTCATTATTTCCAAAAATGAATATTTCCAATTCTAAGCTTCTTCCTAGTTATTTCAAATTGTGAGATGTTAGAAAATCTCCAGCTTGGGAACATTTTTCCTCGAGTAAGATTATTCTTACTAGGCTAAGGCAGTAATATCAATCATTCAGTTCAAATCCCAACAAGCAAATGCAAAACAACATGCCAACTTATAAATAAATATCAAGAAAGGATAAATACCTTAATTTAGAAATTTTCTAGACTCGAAGAGATGTGGATATATCTTCTTCATATTTTCCTCAGTTTCTCAATTAGCTTACTCAATAAATTGGTTACTCCGAGGACTTTGACTGATGCTATCTCTTTTGATCTCAAATTATGAACTTGGCAATCTAGAATCTGAACATGAATCTCTTCATAATATAAACTATCCTTGATCCCACTATCTTCAGTTTGTATGATCAATGAAGGATCACCCATGCATTTCTTCAACACAGAGATGTGAAATACCAGATGAATTGCTACTAACTCTTGGGTAGCTAAAATTCATAAGCTACTTAGCCAAATCCTCTTAGCTATTTGATAAGGTCCAATATACCGGGGACTAAGCTTCCCCTTCTAACAAAATCTCAAAAAACCCTTTATAGGTGAAACTTTAATATATACCCAATCATCTAATTCAAACTCTAAATCCCTTCTCTTAACATCAGTGTAGGATTTCTGTCGATTCTACACCATTTTCAACCTCTCTTGAATTACTTTCACCTTCTCCATTACTTGATGAACTAAATCTGGACATATCATCCCTTCTTCTCAAACTTCAAACCATCCAATAGGAGATCTGCCTCTTCTTCCATAAAGAGATTCATAAAGAGTCATTTGGATGCTAAACTGGTAGCTATTGTTGTAAGCAAACTCAATGAGAGGTAGGTGATCATCCAAATTCTCTTTGAAATCAATCACACAGGACCTCAACATATCTTTTCAGGTCTGAGTAGTGCGCTTTTCTTTCCCATCTGTTTGAAAATGAAAGGAAGTACTTCAGTTCACCTCCGAACCTAAACTTTTAGGAATTACTTCCAAAATTGTGCCGAAAATTATGCACCTCCGTCTGAAATAATGGAGACCAAAACACCATGAAGTCTAACTACTTCCTGAAGATACAACTTAGCAAAATCTTCTACCTAATGGGTAGTCTTTATCACAAAAAAGTGGGTTTATTTGTTCATGCAATCTACAATCACCCAAATACAATCATGTTGTCTACGAGACCTTGGTAAACATGTATGAAATACATATTAATTATCTCCCACTTTCATTACGGAAGTTCCATATTCTGAGCTAAATCACCGATCCTTTGGTGCTCTACTTTAACTTGTTGGCAATTTGGACACTTAGCAACAACTTTTATAGTGCACTTTTTCATACTATTCCACCAATACACCTCTCTCAAGTCACAATACATCTTTGTGGAACCCCAATGTATGGAACATCTGGAGCTATGAGTTTCCTCCATGATCCTCTCTTATAGTAAATTCACCATTAGTACACACAATTTACCTTGATATCTCAATACACCATGTCCCCCTTGTTCAGAAGCTAATACTTTTTGCTTATGAATAGTTGCCTTCAATTCAAGCAAAATTGGATCTTGGTCTTTCTTCTCTTTCACTTCTGAAACTAATGATGATTTAGCCCCATTCATCACCATTGTTCCTCTTTCTGTGGATTAGGACTCCTGTTTATACTAGTCGATGCACATTTTTTGCTAGCTTCCCATTGACAACCTGCTCAAAGGCACTAGCAACAACATTAGCCTCACCTATGTGGTATAGAATACTCCTGTCATAATCCTTGAGTAGTTATAACCACCTCATTTGTCTGAGATTAGGCTCTTTTTTAATAAACACATACTTAAGGCTCTTGTGATCAGTAAATACATTAAAATGAACACCATACGAATAATGTCTCATTTATTCAAACCAAATACTATAAGAACCATTTCTAAGTCACGGGTAGGGTAATTCTTCTCATGAACTTTTAATTGTCTGGACGCATAAATTATAACTTTGTCATTCTACATTAATACTCAACCCAAAATATCAATAAACAAATATTAACAATGCAAAAACACCCCAAAAAATTCGACATGCATCAATGACTTTAGAATATCTTGACGAATAACAGAAGGAAACTTTACTTCTTTTTGTAACTGGTCGAATATTACGTCAATGACTAAAATGGCCAAATAATTTAAAAAACACATTAACAATACTAAAAAACGTCTCACAAAAATTTCAACTTGCACCAACGACACTAGAATATCGTGATGAATAACTGGAAAAAAAACATACATCTTTTCGTAACTGCTTGAAAATGATCGAATATTACCCAAATGCCCCAATATGACCAAAAATCATGAAACAACCATAAACTTTACAGAAAACACCTCTCTAAATTTTTGATTTGCACGAATGATTATAGAATATTGTGATGAATAACTAATCAAAACTTTACTTCTTTTTACAACTCTCCGAAAATGGCCGAATATTACATAAATACCGTAAAATAACCAAAAAATCAAGAAACAAAAATAAACCATAAAAATACCTCAAAAAATTATGCATTGCACGGACGACATTAGAATATCATGATGTATAATAGAAGAAAACTTCATTTTTGTAACTGCTCGAAAATGACTAAATATTACGTAAATTCCCCTAAATGGTCAAAAGATCAAGAGACACACATACATAATATATAAAACGCCCCAAAAAATTAAACTTGCACCAATAACCTTATAATATCGTGACAATAACATAACAAAACTTTACTTCTTTTTGTAACTGCCTGAAAATTGCCGAATATTAGATAAATTCCTTAAAATGGCCGAAAAATCAAGAAATGCACATAAACTATACAAAAAAGGCCTCAAGAAATTTTTGACTTGCACCAATCAAGTTAGAATATTGTGACTAAGGATGGCAAACGGACAGGACCTGGTCAACAGGACCGGTTTTACTGGTAACCGGACCGGTACCGAATTTTTCTTACCGGATTTTCTTACCGGTACCGGATTTTACCGGACCAGATTTACCGGAAAAACCACGCTGTTCCGCCCGGTTCGTTAGTAACCGGTTTGGAACCGGCTTTGACCGGTTCGGAACCGGGTCTTATCGGTTCATCCGGTATTTTTTTTAAATTTTAATTATTTTAATTATTATATAATATTATATATTTATATTAAAAATTCAATTGAAAACTTTAAAGTTATATAAGTTTGAAATTAAATTTATACGTTAAAGTTTATATTGAATTTAATGTTTCAAATTGAATTTAAGTTTGAAATTGAATTTAAAGTTTTTTAAACTTTATATTCAATTTAAAGTTTGAAATTGAATTTAAAATTTAAAGTTTATATTGAATTTAAAGTTTTATTAAAATAATTAAAAATTAAATTTATAAAATGACACAAATTAAATAGAAGAGACTATTATAAAAGAAAATCAAGGCGAATAGCCGTATATTTATTCAAATAAATAAATTATACAATACAAATATTAGAAAGAGAATAAGAGTACATAATTTAGGAGGAATTGAATAGTAATTATTATACTAACAATGGCATTTTTTTAAATTCTTTTTGTAAATTTTGTATCATTTGAAAAGAAAGATTTTTTGGAATTGGTATTTGTCGTTCTTCTTCCATTGATTCCATGCCATCATCACTATTCTCACCAAATATTTCATCTCTATATGACTACTTAATAGTGGTAGTCCGGTGTTTCTTCTTTCGGCATTGACCAAATCTCGAAACAACACCGATATTTCCAAACTGTCCTTTACTAATGAATATCGATGATCTCCAATTATAATCTTGCCGCACTAAAGGCTTGCTCCAAAGCGACCGATGATGCTTGAATCGCTAGCACATCTCGAACAATCCTAGAAAGGGTCGAAAATTGATTTTCGCGATTCTTCCACCATATTAATATTCGAGGTTGAAGTTGTCCTTCTTCATGCCTAATCTTTTCCCGTGCCTGGTTGAAATATAAATCAAAATCATTATTAGTTTCATCACTTTCAAGCTCAAGATATTCATCCATCATATCATCCGTATCATCACTTTGAGGCTTAGAAGATGAAGGTTCAACTATTGGAATATTTTTTTCCATAACTTTATATGCATTATATAAATCCCTAACTTTTGTATAAATGCTACTTTTACATTGTTCAACACTAGGAGTTTCATCATCTTTAATTTCTAAATTTTTATAAATCTTTTCAACCATTCTTTCAACACCTCTTAATTTATAATTTGGGTTGAAAGTAGTAGCAGTCAAATAGATTTAAGGAATAGGGAAAAATGTTTTTTGAATTTTTCTATCATAAAAGCAAGTGAATCTTTAAATTGTTCTTTTCCTTTGTATTTAACAAATTCAATTGAAATAGCACAAATATTTACTAAAACAGAAGAAATAGTAGGATAATATTGACCAGAACATGCATTTGTTGCTTTATAAAAAATATTTTAAAAATCAATCAGTTCTTTTGTATTTTGCCAAACTTCAAAGCCAATTCTTAAACTCGGATCCGCATTATGAGCATTAAAAACTAATTGTAGCGGTTCTTGATAAACATAAGCAACTTGAAGCATTTCAAATAAAGAATTCCATCTAGTGCATATTTCTTTTGGAATTTTTCTATATGCAAGTCCACATTCATTACAACGATTTTTAAATTCAGTAATTCTAGCTTTTACTTTAGCTTTAAAAATCCAATTACAAACAAGTCTAATTTTTTCACAAGAAACTCCAAATTGAGAAATACCATCTTTTACTATTAAATTATAAACATGTGCGGCACACTTAATATGAAAACAACCATTATCAATTGGACAAAGTCTAATTTTTAAATAATCAACGGCTCTTAAATTATAGAAGCATTATCTAAAGTGACACTCATTATTTTATCACATATTCCATAATATTGTAAAATAGAGCCTACTTTTGATGCTATATAAGCACCGATTTCAGTTTCTTCAACATATTTATACGCTAATATTCGTTTTTGCATGTTCCATTCATGGTCAATCCAATGGACAGTAAGTGTAAAATAATCGTTACCATTAGGACTACGTCCCATATCAGAAGTAATAGATAATCTACCATCATAATAAGCAAATAAATAACAAAGAAAATGAGAATATTCTTTTTGATATTTATAAGGATCACTTTTAATTGTATTTCTTGGAATACCTTCATAATGTGGGTTATATAATTCTCGAATATAATGAACAAAACCAGGATGAGAAGGAAATGAAAAAGGTAAACCACAAACAACAACCATTTTAGCTAATCCTCTACGATCTTTTTCTTTACTATACGTGCGGTGTGTGCTTCGACTAGCCGGGTTAGACATATTTAATACACCTTGAACCATATTAGAACCTCCAACACCCATAGCACTTTCGGGTATGGGTGTTCCATTTCTATTAGCTCTTTCTATATCATCTAGGCGAGCAAATTATTTATTACACTTTCGTAAATGTGTTCTTAGTCGTCCCGTTCCCCCTTGTGTACCCGTAGTTACATGTTTCATTACCAATTTACATTTAGTGCACGTAACAGTAGTTTTCTCCTCATTTTATATCAAAAATTTCCATACTAATGATCTTTTAACACGTACGACGGCGACATTTGAAAAAGTAGGTAACAGAGGGACTTCAGTAATCAGACTAGTCGGGGTAGGGGTCTCTTCATCTTTCTCATTTATTTCTACTTCTTCTTCTAAATTAGTATAATGTCTTAAAGACTCATGATCTACTTCATTTGCAGAATTAAATTCAATAGGTCTTGGTGACGTAAAAAAAGTTTCATTAACACAAGTATAATCATTAGTATTAACTAAATATCTAGGTGGAAAATTTTTAGAACAAGAACTACTTACTCCTCCCTTTTTATTTTTTAATTCTGACATTGGTCTTTTACCACTATTTCTTTCTGAATTCATGTTAAAATTTAAAAAAATTAAATATTATGATAAAAACAAGCAAAATAATATAATAAAAGAGATAAAACAACTAAATTAATAAACAAATAACAATTAAAGTTGATAGTTGGAACGAATGTACCAAACGTCTACGTAAAAGTAGACGTATAACCAAAAGCCGGATTTGATAGATGCCTATTGTAGTTTCCGAAATTCAAACTCCAACTCAATATCACAATATAATAAATAATAATTTATGAGAGATTTATAATTGAGACTTTGAGAGATTGTATAAGTAGTGAATTTGTGATTGAAAATGGAAAAAAATTGTATATTTATAGTGTAAATGGGTTAGAAAGGGGTAGGGGGTGATAGTTGACCGTTTTGGGCCCCAGCCCAACGTCTAGAAGGGCCCAACGGTCATAAAACGGTAACCTTAATAAAAAAATAAAATTGAAAAACCGACTAAACCGATTCTTATCGGATCGGACCGGTCCGGAACCGGTTCTTACCGAACAAGTTCAACCGGATAAAAAAACAGGAACCGGTCCGGGAACAGGTCCTGTATACTAAAAGGCCGATTCCTTACCGGTTCAACCGGTACCGGACGGACCGGTACGGGAACCAGACTGGAATCGGACCGGACCGGCCAAAAACTAGTCCGTTTGCCAGCCTTAATTGTGACTAATAACATAAGAAAACTTAACCTCTTTTATAACTCCTTCAAAATAGCCGAATATTATGTAAATACCCCCAAATACCCGAAAAATCTATAAACATACATAAAAATACAAAAAATGCCTGAATTTTTTTTATTTGAACCAAACCTAAGAATACCGTGATGAATAACATCACAAAACATTACTGCTTTTTGTAACTGCGCAAAAATGGTCGAAAAATAAAGAAACACACATAAACAATAAAAAAAGATGCCATAATAAAATTATGACATGGCCCATGACCCTAGTTTATCGTGACAAATAACATAACAAAATTTTAGTTCTTTTCATAAGTGTCCAAAAATAACCAAATATTACGTAAATGCTCAAAAATGCAAGAAAAACAAATCAAGGAACACATCTAAATAGCATAAAAACCCTCTAAAAATTCTTATTTGCACCGATGACCTTCAAATAATGCGACGAGTAATAGAACAAAACTTTACTTCGTATCATTACGACCCGAAATGGTCGAATATTATGTAAGTGCCCCAAAATGACCGAAAAATAGAGAAACACACACATAAATAATACAAAAAAACACCTCAAAAAATTTTCAACTAGCACTAATGCCCTTAGAATATCATCACGAATGACAAAACAAAACTTTACTTCTTTTCGTAACTGTCCAGAAAAATGGCCGAATATTACGTAAATGGCCCTAAGTAGTAAAAAAAACCAAGAAACATACATAACCAGTAAAAAACACATCATTTATTTACGAGCACCAATTAGCTTAGAATATTGTGACGAATAACAGAAACGAAATGTACCTTCTTTTCAAAACTATCCGAAAATGGCTGAATATTGCATAAACGTTCTAAAGAGGGTAAGAGTCAAGAAACACACATAAATGATACAAAAACTCCTCAAAAATTTTGACTTGCACCAATGACCTTAAAATATCGCGAGGAATAACAAAACAAAACTTCACTTTTGTGTCGTAAGTGCCCAAAAAATGGCTAAACATTACGTAAATGCCTCAAAATAGCCAAAAATCAAGAAACACACATAAAATATATAAAAAAACGCCTTAATCTTTTTTTATACTTTGACCAATGACCTAACAATATCGTGACAAATAACAGAATAAAAATTTACTTCTTTCAGTAACATCCTAAAAATGACCGAATATTTCATAAATACCCTAAAATGGTCGAAATCAAGAAACACACATAAACAATTAAAAAAATGTCTCAAACAATTTCGACGTGCACCTAGGAACCTAGAATATTGCTACCAATAACTATAAAAAACATACATTATTTCGTAACTACATTAAAATGACATATTATGTAAATGCCCAATATAGATGAAAATGAAGAAACACACATATAAAGTACAAAAAAGCACCTCAAAAAAATTTGACTTGCACAAATTACCTTAGAATATTGTGATAAATAATAGAAAAAACTATACTTCTTTTTGTAATTGTGCGAAAAATGACCGAATATTACGTAAATATCCTAAAATGGCCGAAAAATCAAAATACTAACATAAAGCTTAAAAAACGCCTCAAATAAATTATGTCTTGCACGTATGAATTTAGAATATCGTGATGAATTACAGAAGAGAAGTTTACTTCTTTTTGGTAACTGCCCCAAAATGGCAAAAAAAAAAAATCAAGTAAAACACATAAACAGTACATAAATGCCTTAAAACTTTTGACTTGCACCAATAACCTTAGAATATCGTGACAAACAACATAGCAAAACTTTACTTCTTTTTGAAACTGTCCAAAAAATGGTTGAATATTATGTATATGCCCAAATGGCAGAAAAATAAAGGAATACACATAAACAGTATAACAAAAGCCTCGAATTCTTTTTTGTCTTTCACCAATAATTTTAGACTATCATGAATAACAGAATAGAACTTCACTCATTTTAGTAATTACTAGAAAATGTGTAAATATTACGTAATTGCCCAAAAATAAATGAAAAATCAAGAAACAGATGTAAGCAGTACAAAAAATGCCTCAATTTATTTTGAATTGCACCGATGACCTTAGAATATAATGACAAACACAAGAATAGAACTTTACTTCGTTTTGTAACTGCCTGAAAGTTGACTAATATTACGTAAATTCCTCAAAACGCCCGAAAAATTAAGACACACACATAAACCATATAAAAAATGCCTCAAATATTTTTTGACTTATATCAATGAACTTATAATATTGTGCGAGTAACAAAACAAAAATGAACTTCTTCTCGTAACTCCTCGAGAATGATCAAATATTAAGTTAATGCCCCCAAATGACCAAAAAATCTAGGAACATATAAAAAAAACAAAAAATGCCTCATTTTTTTAAAACTTGAACCAATAACATAAGAGTATCATGACGAATAACAGAACAAAATTTTACTGCTTTTTGTAACGTTCCGAAAATTACCAAATATTATGTAAATGCCCCAAAATGGCCGAAACATAAAAAGACCCCTTAAAATTTTTTGATTTACACCAATATTCTTAGAATATCATTACAAATAACATACCAAAACTTTACTTCTGTTCATAACTATCTGAAAATGACCAAATATTATGTAAATGTGCAAAAATGTCAGAAAAAAAAAAATCAAGAATACATCTAAATATATAAAAAACCTTAAACTTCTTTTACTTGCACCGATACCTTAGAATATTGTGAAAAATATCAGAACAAAATTTCACTCTGCTTCGTTATTGCCCAAAATGATCGAATATTACGTAAATGCCCCAAAATGACCAAAGAATCAAGAAACACACATAAAACAATATAAAAAACACATCAAAGAAAATTCGACTAGCAGTAATGATTAGAATATTATCACGAATAATAGAACAAAAATTTACTTCTTTTTTTAACTGCCCAAAAATTGTTGAATATTACGTACATGTCCCTAAATACCCGTAAAATCAAGAAACACACATAACCAGTACCAAAAACATCTCAAAATATTTTGACTAGCACCAATGACCTTAGAATATCGGTACAGATAATAGAACAAAACGTACCTACTTTTCAAAACTACCTGAAAATAGCCGAATCTGACATAAATAACCCAAAATGGCTAAAAAGTCGAGAAACAAAACATAAACAATAAAAAAAAAGCCTCAACAAATTTGACTTGCACCAGTTACCTTAAAATATAGTTAGGAAAAAAAACAAAACTTCACTTCTATTCATAACTGCCCAAAAATGGCTGAACATTACATAAATGCCTTAAAATATCTAAAAATCTAGAAACACACATAAATTGTACAAAAAATGCCTCAACTTTTTTCGAATTTCACTGATGACTTTAGCATATTGTGACGAATAATAGAACAAAACTTTACTTTTTTTTTTGGTAACATCCCAAGAATGGCCAAATATTTCATAAATTCGCTAAAATGGTCGAAAAATCAAGGAAGACACATTAACAATAAAAAAACCGTCTCAAAAATTTTTTGACGCGCACCTAAGACTTTAGAATATCATGACGAATAACACAAAAGAACTTTACATCTTTTTGTAACAACCTAAAAATGGCCGAATGTTATATAAATGCCCAATATGACCGAATAATAAATAAACATACATAAAAGGTACAAAACACCTCAAATTTTTTTTGACTTGCACCAATGACCTTAAAATATCGTGACAAATAATAGAACAAAAATTTACTTCTTTCATAACTGCCAAATATTTCCTAAATGCGCAAAATGACCGAAAAATCAAGAAACAAGCATAAACAATACAAAAAATGCCTCAATTTTTTTACTTGCTCATATGACCTTAGAATATCGTGACGAATAACAGAACAAAACAACTTCACTTCTTTTTGTAATTGCCTAATGATCGAATATCATGTAAATGCCTAAAATGCCCAAAAACAAAGAAACAAACATAATCATTAAAAAAAGCTCCTCAAAAAAAATTTCTTCTTGCACCAATGAACTTAGAATATTGTGACGAATAATAGATCAAAACTTTGATTCTTTTTCGTAAGTGCCTGAAATGGCAGAATATTACGTAAATTCTCCTACATCACTGCAAAATATAGAAATAGACATACAAGATTCAAGAATTCCATAAATATTTTTTGACTTGCACCAATGATCTTAGAATATATTAATAAACACACATAAATAGAAAAAAATACCTCAAAAAAATATAGATTTTCCCCGATGACCTTAGAATATCATAACGAATAATGGAACAAAAGTTTACTTCTTTTCATAACTTCTTGAAAATGGCATAATATTACGTAAATGCTAATAATGGCTGAAATATCAAGAAACACACATAAAAAAGACGTCACAAAATTTTTTTAACTCACACCAATGACCTTAGAATATTCTGATGAATAACAGAAAAATATTTACATCTTTTCATAACTGCCTGTTAATGACAGAATAGTTTGTGAAGGTCTCATATGGCCGAAAAATCAAGAAACACACATAAACAGTACAAAAAACACCTCAAAATGAATTTGGACTTACACCAATGACCTTATAATTTTTTGACAAATAACAGAAAAAAACTTTACTTCATTTTGTAAATACCTGAGAATGACAGAATATTAGGTAAATGCTCCTAAATGGCCAAAAAAAAAAGTAATACACAAACAATATATAAAACATCTCAATTTTTTTATTTGCACCATAAACTTAGATTATTGTGACAAATACCATAAAAAAAAACTTTACTTCTTTTGTAACTTCTCAAAAAATGGTGAAATATTATGTAAATCCCCTAAAGTGACAGACAAATAAAGGAACACACATAAACAGTACAACCCCCCCCCCCCCCAAAAAAAATAAATAAATTGAACTTTCACCAATAATCTTAGGATATCATGAAGAATAATAAAACGAAACTTTACTTCATTTGTAACTGCCTGAAAATTGCTGAATATTACGTAAATTTCTCAAAATGACTGAAAAATCAAGAAACACACATAAACTTGCATTGATGATTTTAGAATATCGTGATAAATAATAGAACAAAACTTTACTTCTTTTTGTAACAGGAGAAAATAGTCATATACCATGTAAATACTTCAAAATGGCCGAATGATCTAGAAACACATATAAACAATACAAAAAATTGATATACCGTGTTTTCACGGTATTATTAATACTTTTTCCTTAAAGTTTAGTGTGTCCAAAAGCCTTTTTGTGCTAATTTTTATATAAGTTTCTCTTTATTTGCAAGAAATCTGTCCAAAGATGAATGCAGAGATTTTGAGCGAACAAATGCAGAAGAGACCACCTACGGAGCTTGTGCCGGTTCGTCAGGCTTGTGACGGTCGGTAGGTGGCAGCATAGTGCAGCTGCTAAAGGAAGATGGGGAAGTCTGACCAAGTGTGGGGTTACGGAGTCCATGACTGTCGTCGTGTCTATGACGGTCCGTCCTGCAGGTTTGTCATGAAGTTCAGAGAAGTAATCCCAGTACTCATATTCCAAGAGTTCAAGTGTTTTGGAACGAAGACCCTCGACGGACCGTTGTGCCTATGACGGTCCGTCATACTTGCCGTCGAGGGTAATAAAGAGAGCAGCAGAAGAAATTGCACAAGTATGGGACGACGGAGTCCATGACGGTCCGTCGTGACCACGACGATCCGTCGCGAGGTCCGTCGATCCAGCCGCGTTTTGATAGATTTCCAGCAAATAGAGTCCTTGTTTAATTAGGTTTTTATTTTCTATAAATAGTTCGAAAAACCTCGTTTTTGAGGTTAGACTCGGTATTATAAGTTAGACTTGGGATCATTATTAGAATCTGTGTATTATTGTTAGACTTTTGATTATCATTAGACTTTTTGTGAGATTCTTGATTACTTTGAGATTCTTGCAAGTGATTGTTGGTGATTTTTGGTGATTAATCAAGAAATCTTTCGGATTTTACTCTTTCTCATTGAAGTAAGTATATGAATTCTTATGTAATATATTTGAATATTGTGATTATGACTATGGGTAACTAAACTCCATAACTAGGGTTGTGGGAACCATAGGCAAATAATGAGGTAAAACCTAACTAAAATAACAATTCTAGAATAGTGTCTTGCATGTATTAATAATTCTTTCGCTTAGAAGTCTTTTAACGGATGGCCAACGTTAGAACTTGCCTTAATGCTACTTGCCGGACCAAGGAGGTAGATAATACGAAAAGAATTATCAACATAGATTTAGTGTATACTATCTAATAAGGTAGTATTGATTGGTACGACGTAATAACTTAGTCAAATATTGAATACGATGCTTAATATGAGGTTAAGATAAGGGTTAGGATAGCAACACACGTAGCCGGACCAAGGTGCGGAGTGAGATTTTCTAGATGCCGGACCAAGGATTTAGAAATACATAACTTATCACTTTGCATGCAAGATACTAGAAAAGAATTGTCATAGTTAGAATTATAAAGTTATGAACCTGTGGGGAACACGTAAACCCTAGTTACTTTGATTAATTGATTAAACCCTAACATTCAAAGCTGTTAAGTGTCTCTTTCAATTTCATTAGTTATTTTCATTCATTTAGAAATAGAAACCCCCTTTTACTGTTTTTGCTTTCCAAGGAAGTAATTGACTGAACAATAGTAATAATAGGTTAAGGTTAAGTCTAAACTATTTTCCATGTGGGAACGATCCAAACCTCACTAGTTGGGTTATTTACTTGACACGACCGCTTTACTTCTTATTTGAGAAGTAAGTTTGAGCGTATCAAATTTTGGCGCCATTGCCGGGGATTATAGCTTTAAGATTAACTTGAACTTATTACTATAGTTTAGTTGATATTTTCTTGATTTTACTTTGTTTTTATTGTTTTTGACTCGTGCAGAACTAACCTCCTTGTATGCCAAATACACGGAGAGGAAGAGAACCCTTGTTTCCCTACGATCACAAATTAGAGCGTACACTACGCAACATGAATTGATACTTGGGAATCAATGATGACGATCCAAACCAGAACATCCCAGCTCCGGTTGATGTTCATGGTCAGTTGTTACCCGATGCTCCGGGTGAACACCAACAGAGAGGACAAAATCCCATTCCACGGCCCCAAGCATACTACAGAGGCTATGATAACATAGAAGACTCTGATGGGCCACTTGTCTTACCTCCTCAACCCACAGGCCACACCTTTGTGGTAACTAGTAGCCTGATGCAAATGCTCACTACCAGAGGTTTGTTTTCAGGTCTACCTTCTGAGGATCCACATGCCCATATAGCTAAGGTAAGGGTAGTGTGTAAAAGCTGTTTAGGGAGGCCTGATTTGGATTTAGATGTTATAGGGCTCAGAGTGTGTCCTCTCTCACTGACGGGAGAGGCTGCTATATGGTACATTGAGCTCCCATACAACTCAATCTTCACTTGGAACCAACTAAGGGATGTTTTCTTAGCACGCTACTATCCGGTCTCCAAGAAACTAAACCACAAAGACAGAGTGAATAACTTTGTGGCACTACCAGGAGAGTCAGTTAGTAGTTCTTGGGATAGATTCACCTCGTTCTTAAGAAGTGTCCCAAATCACTGTATAGATGATGAGTCACTGAAGGAATACTTCAATCGGGGATAGGATGATAATAATAAAGCGGTGTTGGACACTATAGCAGGTGGATCTTATGGGGAATATCCGTATGCTGAGATTGCCAAAAAATTAGAGAAAATCTCTCGAAATAATAAAGCTTGGAGTACTAGGAAGTCTGATACAGGGAGAAACACCTTCGGAGTACAGTCCACTCACAACCCAGCCAAAGATGAGATTCGCGAAGAAATGGCTCAGATGAGAACTGAGCTTGGGTTGGTACTAAAACATGTCACTGGGGTGTAGAAAAGATAAATGCAGTCAACTACTTGTCAAAACCACCATCTAATGATGAATGCTATTATGCGGAGGACTCCTATGCGGTAAATGAGCAGACGGGGGGTTTCCGATCGAGCGCCCAAGGCTCAAATAAGGATAATTGGCGCCAAGGTCAAGGGAAACAAGGTCGGAACTATGGTAACTATAACCGTGAGGGTCATTATGTCCGAGATGGAAACTACAACCGCGATAACAACTTCAACAGGGGTAACTACGGTAACAGAAATGATAGGAATGGGCCCTATGTCCCTCCTCAAAATCGTGAAGTTACTCCTAGGGATGGTGGAGATAGTATGGCGCGATTTGAGGATATGTTGCACAAAATGATGAGGAGGTTCGATGCTAGTGATAAGCACATTAAAGAGTTAAGGGGTGATTTAGCTAGTATTTGGCAAAAAGTTGATACACATGCAATATCGATTAAACAGATCGAATTACAAATGGCCCAATTATCCGCGACAGTGAACACACGGCAACCGGGCACTCTTCCTAGCAAAACTGTCCAAAATCCAAAAAATGATGTGCACTGTATGGCAATCACTACTCGGGGTGGGAAGAAAACCATTGACCCACCTATGCCGTCTTATGAGGAAAATGTGAGAAAGGATGCTGATAAGGTGGTAAAGGGTAGTGTTGAGGAAGAAGAGAGCAATGAAAAAGATGCAGAAGTCCCTATGAAGGTAATTCCCTTGCCTAGACCACCACCACCCTTCCCTAAGAGATTAGTGAAAAAGACCGAGGATGGTAAATATCGGCGTTTTATAACAATGCTGAAGCAGCTCTCTATCAATGTCCCTTTGGTAGAAGCTCTAGAACAAATGCCCGGTTATGCCAAGTTTATGAAAGATCTGGTCACAAAGAAAGGATCGGTCACTTTTGAGGATGATGATGGACTGCAACATTGTAGTGCTATTTCTACAAGACCCCTCGTACAAAATAAAGAAGATCCGGGTGCGTTCACTATTCCTTGTACAGTTGGGTCATTACATTTTGCGAAAGCATTATGTGATCTGGGGGCAAGCACAAATCTCATGCCCCTATCGATCTACAAAGAGTTGGGTTTGGGGGATCCAAAACCCACTGCGATGCGGCTACTGATGGCTGATCAGACAGTGAAAAGGCCTATAGGGATACTCCATGATGTGCTAGTAAAAGTGGAGTCATTCATCTTTCCGGCTGATTTTGTTATTCTTTATTGTGAAGTCGATTTTGAAGTGCCTATTATTCTTGGGAGGCCATTCCTTGCTACAGGTAGAGCCTTAGTTGATATGGAAAAGGGACAGATGAAATTTTGGTTGAACAATGAAGAAGCGACCTTCAACATTTGTAGGACCATGAGTCAGAGTGGCGAGCTTCAATCTGTATCTGCCATATCCCACAAAGAAAAGATGAAGAAGGAAAATGAACAAAAAATTGCAAAACATGAGTTAGCGGCTGGGGCGTCTAGCTCCCGAACTGTGGAGATAGCGGGAGGCACTGCTGATCGTGCAGTTGTTGCTGAGGACACCACTGAGGGTGTCAGATTGCAGAAGACGTGGGTTTCGGGGAACCGGACCCACCAGCTTGCTGATCGACAGCGCTTTGCGCCACATGTTTGCTTCACCTACCACTCTAGTATTTAAAGTTTTTATGCATTGGGGACAATTGCATGTTTTTTTGTTGGGGGTGGGGTGAATGGAAAGTGAGTGCTAGGGTGAAGTCTGGGTAGCCCAATTCACTATCCTCTTTTGGGGTTTTCTTGCCTGTGTTCTTTTTCCCCAGAAGACTGATTACTTTTTTTGTTAAACCGGCATGTCTATATCTTTTGTACATAGTTTAATTCTGGAGCATGATGGCTAAAATGATATCCTGATAAACTGGAAAATGATGCACGACAAGGCATAGTAACTGATAAATGTGTGGCTCTAAGCATGACATAGAGGTACACCATTGCATTACCCTAAGTCTAAAATTCGAACTAGGTGTCTGATAATCTGGTAGAGTGATGAGATGTCAAGTGAGTGTGAGGAAGATTTGAATGGTCCACTATTTGTACTGAGCTAGAACTTGCCTGGTTAGTCCTGCTAAAAGTAAGCTGTAATAGACAATTAGGAAAGGATCATAGGCCCTTATTCAATATAGACCATTTTTAGCCTAAATAAAAGAAAACCAAATGAAATTTATCCTTCTTTGATCCAAATGATCTGAGCTTAAATTAGACCTTTCTTTTTCACCCCAACTGATCTTTTCTAGGAACAATGTGTTGGCCCTGGTCCCTCCTTGGACATGGGCACCTCAGCTTATGCAAGCATAAGTTGAGGGTGGCTAATGCAGTAAACAACCTTCGTTATGGCCCTGACCCAACTTTGGGTATTGTGTACCTTGACTCATGGCAAAGCCATGAGTTGAGGGTGACTATTATGAGGAATGCTCTGGAAAGTGGGGTTGAAAGAACAAAGAGAAAGAAAGAACAAAAGTAAAGTGACTCAAGAATTAGTTGAAAGAAAAGTAAAGAAAAAGAAAAAAATACAAGAAATACAAGCAAGAAAAGAAGAGAGTCACTTACACAAATGAAGAAAGAAGAGAAAATAGCAAGGTGAAAGAATATGAGAAACTCGGCGAGATAAAATGATAGAAAGTGGTAGGTTTAGCCGATATGTCAAGGAGGGAAAAAGTCACTAAAGTATACCTAAATATACCCTACCTGACCCTGAGCCTATGTTACAAGCTAAGAAAGTCCTATCGTGATCCTAAGGGTTGTATAGTGAACTTAAGGCAGTGAAAATAAGGGCAAGCTTATGGAAATAGGTATGAATGAGTGTGAATTTGTTCTGAGAGCGAGTGTTGAAAAGTAATCCTTATACTCAACTGAAATCATTGTGTGAAAAATGAGGATTTTGTTTTAAAGTGAGGACAGTAGTTGCAATACCGGAATTGTTAGCACCTCGGTGAGAAATTGAAGAGGATAGGTGGTAGTGCATGGTGAGTCTGTGTCATGTTCTGATCCCACATAATTCAAGCCTAATAGTAATAGCATGCATAGATATGATGAGATTAATCGGGATTGATAGACAAATGATTGCAAAGGATAAAACATGGATACTATTGTACAAAGATTTTGTATTGAGTCATAGTGCGTCGGTTGAGGACAAACAACAAATTTAAGTTGAGGGTGTTGATATACTGTGTTTTCACGGTATTATTAATACTTTTTCCTTAAAGTTTAGTGTGTCCAAAAGCCTTTTTGTGCAATTTTTATATAAGTTTCTCTTTATTTGCAGGAAATCTGTCCAAAGATGAATGCGGAGATTTTGAGCGAAGAAATGCAGAAGGACCACCTACGGAGCTTGTGACGGTCTGTCGTGCTTGTGACGGTCCATAGGTGGCAGCGCAGTGCAGCTGCTGAATGAAGATGGGGAAGTCTGACCAAGTGTGGGGTTACGGAGTCCATGACGGTCCGTCGTGTCTATGACAGCCCAACCTGTAGGTTCGTCATGAAGTTCAAAGAAGTAATCCCAGTACCCATATTCCAAGATTTTAAGTGTTTTGGAACGAAGACCCTCGACGGACCGTTGTGTCTATGACGGTCCGTCATACTTGCCGTCGAGGGTAATGAAGAGAGCAGCAGCAGAAATTGCACAAGTATGGGACGACGGAGTCCATGACGGTCCGTCGTGACCAGGACGATCCGTCGCGAGGTCTGTCGACCCAGCCGCGTTTTGACAGATTTCCAGCAAATAGAGTCCTTGTTTAATTAGGTTTTTATTTTCTATAAATAGTTCAAAAAACCTCGTTTTTGAGGTTAGACTTGGTATTATTAGTTAGACTTGGGATCATTATTCGACTCTGTGTATTAGTGTTAGACTTTTGATTATCATTAGACTTTTTGTGTGATTCTTGATTACTTTGAAATTCTTGCAAGTGATTGTTGGTAATTTTTGGTTATTAATCAAGAAAACTTTTGGATTTTACTCTTTATCATTGAAGTAATTACATGAATTCTTATATAATATATTTGAATATTGTTATTATGAATATGGGTAACTAAACTCCATAACTAGGGTTGTGGGAACCATAGTCAAATAATGAGGTAAAACCTTACTAAAATAACAATTCTAGAATAGTGTCTTGCATGTATAAATAATTCTTACGCTTAGAGGTCTTTTTAACGGATGACCAACGTTAGAACTCGCCTTAATGCTACTTGGCGGACCAAGGAGGTAGATAATACGAAAAGAATTATCAACATAGATTTAGTGTATACTATCTAATAGGCTAGTATTGATTGGTACGAGGTAATAACTTAGTCACGTATCGAATACGATGCTTAATATGAGGTAAAGATAAGGGTTAGGATAGCAACACACGTAGCCGGACAAAAGTGCGGAGTGAGATTTTCTAGATGCCGGACCAAGGATTTAGAAATACATAACTTATCATTTTTCATGCAAGATACTAGAAAAGAATTGTTATAGTTAGAATTATCAAGTTATGAACTTGTGGGAAACACGTAAACCCTAGTTACTTTGATTAATTGATTAAACTCCAACATTCAAAGCTGTTAAGTGTCTCTTTCAATTTCGTTAGTTATTTTTATTCATTTAGAAACAGAAACCCCCCTTTTACTATTTTTGCTTTCCAAGGAAGTAATTGACCGAACAATAGTAATAATAGGTTAAAGTTAAGACTAAACTATTTTCCTCGTGGGAACGATCCCAACCTCACTAGTTGGGTTATTTACTTGACATGACCGCTTTACTTCTTATTTGAGAATTAAGTTTGAGCGTATCAAAAATGCCTAAATTTTTTTTACTAGCACCACCGATAATCTTAGAATATCATAACGGGTAATAGAACAAAATTCTACTTCTTGTCGTAACTGCTCGAAAATGGCCAAATATTACGTAAATATCCTAAAATAACCGAAAACATAAGAAACAAACATTAACAATAAAAAGATGCATCAAAAACTTTTATCTTGGATCAATGACCTAAGAATATTCTGAAAAAATGACGGCACAAACCCTTACTTTTTTCGTAACTGCTCGAAAATGGAATAATATTACAGAAATTCCCTAAATTGCCAGAAAACCACTAAATACAAAGAAATAATACAAAAAATGCTTCAATTGTTTTTTTGACTTGCACTAGTAACCTTAGAATATTGTGAAGAATAACGTAACAAAATTTTATTTCTTTTTGTAACGGCCCCAAAATGGCTGAATATTACGTAAATGCCCCCAAATTAACCAAAAAATAACGAAACACACAAACACTACAAAAAATGCCACAAAAAATTAGATTTGCACTAATGATCTCAGAATAACATTACAAATAACAACAACAATTCCTTACTTCATTTTGTAATTACCCAAAAATGCTCGAATATTACGGAAATGCTCCAAAACGGTCAAAAAATCAAGAAATAGATGTACACAATATAAAAAATCTCTCAAAATTTTTTAGACTTCCAAACAGTGAGAATATCGTGATGAATAACAAAACATACTTCACTTCTTTTCGTAATCACCTGAAAATAGTCGAATATCACGTAAATGTCCTAAAATCGCCGAAAAGTCATTAAACACACATAAATAATACAAAACGCCTCAAATTTTTATTTGACTTACACCAATAACATTAGAATATCGTGAGGAATAACAAAACAAAATTTTTCTCTTTTTGTAACTGCTCGTAAATGGATGAATATTACGAGAATTCTCTAAAATGGCCAAAAATTAAGGAACACACATAAGCAGTACAAAAAAGCCTAAAAACATTTCCACTTGAACAAATGACCTTATAATATCATTATGAATAAAACAACAAAAGTTTACTTTGATTCGTAACTATCTTAAAATGACCGAATATTACGTAAATGCCCCAAAATAGATGAAAAAATAAAAAACACATAAACAATATAAAATAAACCTCAACTAACTTTTGACTTGCACCGATGACTTTAGAATACCGTAACAAATAAGAGGACAAAAGTTTACTTCTTTTCGTAACTACCCAAAAATGACCGAAAAATCAAGAACCGCACATAAATACTAAAAAAACCTCAAAAAAATTTTGCCTTGCACCAATGACCTTAGAATATCGTGACATATAATAGATTAAAACTTTATTTCTTTTTTCGTAAATTTTAAAAAATGGCTAATACTATATAAATGCCCTTAAATGCCGAAACATCAATACACATAAACCATACATAAAACACATTCAAAAAAATTCTACTTTCTCCAATGAACCGTAACATCTCGGAACTACTAATAGCCAATAATAAGCTAAGAAACTAAAAATAATCAATTTTAGAAAGAATAGGGAAATTTTGGAAAATTTTCCAAGTTAAGAAAGTGAGTTTTGGTCATTTCAAACAACCATAACTTCTAGCTCAGGATGATTTAGAGCCAGTGTTTTATATGGTTGGAAATACCTTGAAGAGATATTTCCAACACTGCAAAGTTTGCACATTTTCGATATCCTATTAAGGAGATATGCCTATCAGAAGTTGGGACGTTGGGTTGAGGAATGTCCCAATCAAGATTTTAGTAAGGGTAAGCTTGTCATTTCACCCAACTATTTCCAAATTTGTTTTAAGGGTTCATTAGGAGTAAAATAAGACTTTATTTAGTTTTATAAAACCAATTCATGCTTAGAGCTTGGGAGAAAAGAGAAGAGAAGGAGAAAAGGAGAGAAAAAATCTAAAATCCATCAAGAATGCTAAGGTTTCACAAGTGGAATTCGTCGGGGGTGATGCCTATTGATGTATGTGATATCTTTCCGTGTTTGGATAGTTCACCCTCACACTAATTTTTTCAATTCAGCGAAGTTTGAATAGATTGAATGATGAACATTGAAATTTTTTATGAACAGTGGTTAAATTCTTGTTGGACGGGTTGTAGTATGTTTTAGTTGATCGGATTATTGTTTCTGGGTAGATTTATGAGTCTAATCTATTGGCATTGAGTTTATTAGTGATCTTAAGTGATTGGGGAATGATCCATGAGAGTTTAGAAAGTTTAGAGTTAACAAACGGAGAAGAAAAGACTGACAGGCCCTGGGGTGCCACGCTTGCCAATGCCCCTTAGGGAAGGCTGTGTCTGACATGGACTGGTACGCCGCGCCAGTCAGAGCTTCTCAAGACAGCCTCTGTCGGTAAGGCTCTGGCACTCTGCCACTCTCAGAGCAGGGTTTTCCGGAGACACTATTTTTTCCTCATCTCTTCGTACCAGTTCTTAAGTGATGTACCTATAATTCCTAATCAGTTCCAATGCTCTAAGTTACATCTAAACATCATGAATTCATGTATAAACATGAATCATGAAACTTTAATCCATAATTCAATTTACGGAAAGTTAGGATTAAATTCAACGAAGTAAAGAATTCAAGTCTAAAGCTATGAAGTAAGTTAAAGTACAGTTTCTAAGAGCCTTATTTAAACATTTTAACTTCGTTTTAAGGATCATTCTTCAAGTTAAATAAAGAGCAAAAGTTGAAATCTTTCATTTAAAGATGTATAAGGGAATTATGTATTTCCTAAAGAGTTGATTAAGATCAGAAGTTTCAAGTTAAGCAAAGAGTAAAGAGTTGAGTCCATTTGTCAAAAGATATAAGGGAACTAAGTATTCCTTAGAAAGTTTATAAAAAAATTCCCATTTAAGTTAAGAGGAAACTAAGATATCCCAAAAGATTTTGAACAAGAAAAGGGAACATTGATTCCAAGAGAGCTTTTAAAGCTCAGTGTTGAGCAATTATCTTAACCCATAGAAATGAATGTATATTAAAAGCATGAGCTAGAGTATATTTTGTGAGTAGCATAGAGCACCGATGTGGGGATACGAGTTCATATTAACTCAAGTTCTCTTGTAAACCATGTAGTCATCATGTGTGTTAACAGGTCATACTTTTTAGATGATCACGAAAATTAAGATAATGGATCTACTAAGTTAAGTAAGAACCATTAAAGTTAAGTTAAGTATAGGATGGTCCTTGGAAGCGTGAGGTAAAACTTTGTATCATCACTTATGTTCACAGTGATGGTTGTCGGTTTGAGAATCTCCCAGAGAATTTATACTACTTTAAATGAGTAAAGTTAGGTTCGTTATTGTTTTATTTTAATGAGCTAAGATTGTTTTAGTTGCTTTAGTTTTATTTATATTTATAGCGCATGTTTTTAGTTCCTTATTTATATTGAGTTGAGTCTCCACGAGTTGAGTAGATCCAAGGTAAGTGTTTCTCTTCATTCCTTTCAAGCTTAAGTTAGGTTGGCATTCCAACTCGCCTACTCGTACATTAAATATACTGATGTGAGTTGGCCTACATTTGTAACGACCTGTTTAGTCGTTTGAGCAGCAGATTGTAATTCTGGGAAAACTGGCGGGGACGACGGGTGTCACGACGGACCGTCGTGGTCACGACGGCCCGTCGTGGAGGTTTCATTCCATGACACTTAGAATTCTGAAATTGGATACTGAAAATCGACTCTTTGTAAATTGTGACGGACCTGCAGGACGTGCCGTCACATCCACGACGAACCGTCGTGAGTTTCCGTTGCAAAACACTTCAACTTTTGAGAATTTGGTATAAGAAACGAGTTTCTGACCGTCATGACGGAGGTGCAGGACGGACCGTCACAGCCCACCTGGAATTTGGGGAGGTTGCGACGGCCACCGTGACGGACCGTCGCCGGCACGACGGCCCGTCACAGGTTGCGCAAATCCCAGGCAGTTTAGGATTTCCCCACACGTTTTAAGGGTCGTTTTGGACTATTCTTTCCTTAATCATAAAGATTGAGGGTTAACATTAATAAGTCTAATTACTTGGGGGTTAAAAGAGGTAACCTTAAGTTAATTAGGGGGGGTTTTATTGTCCTCTTTCACACTTAATTTTTTGTTAATTAGGGTAAAGGAAAGAGGGTTGGAATAAAACAAAACAAAAGAAAAGAGAGAGGGAGATTGATCGATTGAGAGAGAGTCGAACAAGGGAAAAGGATAACAAAGCTTGGGGGATTTCTTGTTGATTCCAATTCTTCGGTGGAGGTAGGTTATGGTTATGTTACGATATTCGTAGTGAACTCTTAATAATGAATGTTATGTGTTGATAGTATTGTAAACCCTGCTATGTGCATAAGTTGTATGCTTGCATGATTATGATTATGAAATTGTGTTTTTGATAAAACAAAGCATGATGAAGCTATTGAATCCCAAATCTTGAAAGAACCCTAATTCGCTTGATAAATTATATAATGAGATTGATGATGCCTTAGTGTAAAAGAAGGCTTGATGAATTATGGATCGGGTGCCACGTTCCGGTACTAGGATAGAATGAATATGAGGATCGGAGTGTCACGTTCCGACACCAGGATAGAATATGGATCGGGTGCCACGTTCCGGTACCAGGATAGAATGAATATGAGGATCGGAGTGTCACGTTCCGACACCAGGATAGAATATGGATCGGGTGCCACGTTCTGGTACCAGGATAGAATGAACATGAGGATCGGAGTGTCACGTTCCGACACCAGGATAGAATATGGATCGGGTGCCACGTTCCGGTACCAGGATAGAATGAATAGAGGAGCGGAGTGTCACGTACCGACACAAGAGGAAGAAAGATAATGAATCTTGAAAGATAATGAATATACTCAAACTAATGAACCAATTCCCAAATGAGTATGGTATTGAGGCTTGAGTCCTCATGTGTGAACTCGGTTGTATTCATTGATGAATTAAACATTGCTATTGCTGCATGTTGAGTATTGTAGTTGATTTACATTGTTATTGATATATACTGTTCCCTATTTTGAGTTAACCGATGATATCTACTCAGTACTTGTGGTTGTACTGACCCCCTACTTTCATGTTTTCTTCTTTGTTATTTGTGTAATGCAGCAAACGTTCCGTCAACTTCAACTCAACAGTAGATCTAGCCAGTCTTCACTACCTCCGGAAATTCAGGGTGAGCTAATGCGTCTAGCTTGGAATGGGTCTGCTTCTTCAAGTCTTGATGCCTTGAACTTCCGGCATGGACTAGCTAGTGGTTGTTTTAGATTCTTAGTCAGTTTTAGTTTAGCAACTTGAGATAGATGTTCTTTTGATGATGACTTCCAGATTTTGGGGATAATAATAATAGTTGAATTGTTTTATTAATGAGTTTAAGTCTTCCGCATTTCTTTTGTTGATATGGTATTAAAATGTTAAAGGTTAGATTGGTTGGTTCGCTCACATAGGAGGGTAAATGTGGGTGCCAGTCGCGTCCCCGATTTGGTCTCATCACACAAGAACGAGTCTAGTAGAGTCTTAAGGAACGGTAGGGGGACGCCTTTACTTTTCTTTGAGAAGCTATAAGACTTTAGGAAAATTCCATTCTTTCATTCTTTCTTTCGTGCTACTACTTGAGTCCAATTGGTATCTAGGTGATACAAATTGGTATCTGACCATCTTCACTCTATTTCGCAGATGGTTAGAACTAGAGCAACGACTGCACCAGCAGCAACAACGGCACGACAAGAAACGACTGAGCCAGCCACTGGGGCTGTGGCTCGAGGAAGAACAGCGGCAAGAGGCCGTGGAAGAGGTCGTGGGAGGAAGTTCTCTAGAGGAAGAGGACAAGCACCTAGCCCATCTGATGCTAGGGCGGTGACTCCTCCACCGACTGAGGAGGTAGTAAGAGAGGGTGAGGAAGGGGAAACTGAACAAGGGCAGAATGAGGAAATGCCACCCCAACCTACCCCAGAGATGATCAACCAGGTACTTGCTTATCTTAGCGGGTTATCCGATCAGGGTCAGGCACCTCCAGTGGTTTCTGCACCAACACCTCCGGTTTCAGAGATACGACATGCGGCTACTATGGCTCCCCGCATGGATGCATCATTAGGAATAGGCACATTTCCACGTCTGACTACTGGGCCTATTATGACAAATGATCAGCATGAACTTTTCAGCAAGTTCTTGAAATTGAAACCACCAGTCTTTAAGGGCGCAGAATCAGAGGATGCCTACGATTTTCTGGTTGATTGTCATGAGCTACTACACAAGATGGGTATAGTAGAACGGTTTGGCGTTGAGTTCGTAAGCTATCAGTTTCAAGGGAACGCCAAAATGTGGTGGCGATCACATGTTGAGTGTCAACCAACAGAGGCACCACCTATGACTTGGGAATCATTCTCTACCCTGTTTATGGAGAAGTATATCCCAAGGACTTTGAGAGATAGAAAAAGGGATGAGTTCTTGAGTCTCGAGCAAGGTAGGATGACGGTCAATGCATACGAGGCTAAGTTTCGTGCTTTATCAAGGTATGCCACCCAACTTTGTTTCAGTCCACAAGAACGGATCCGCCGTTTTGTGAAGGGGTTGAGGTCAGAATTGCGGATTTCAGCCTTACAGATAGCGGCAACGGCAACATCCTTCCAAGAGGTGGTAGATTTCGTGATAGAGGTGGAAGGAGTGAAACCAGATGACTTCACCACGACATCGACATCAAAGAGGTTTCGAAAGGAAGGTGAGTTCAACGGTTCATATACTAGAGGACAGAGTTCTGGAAGTTACTCAGCTTGACCCATTCAGTCTTCACTACAGACTGTAGTTGGGGGTCCACCTCAGACCGGTCAACACTTCTCTGAGAGGCCGATGCGTGAACCCAGAGAATGTTATGGATGTGGGGAGATTGGACACATTAAGAGGTATTGTCCATATCAGAGTTACAGAGCCCCACTAGCTAGAGGTAGGGGTGGTCATGGTAGAGGGCGTTTTTCTGGAGGACGTGGTGGTCGAGGTAATGGTGGTCACCAAAACGGCCGAGGTGAAGGGTAAACTGGAGCCACTACTACGCAACATGGTAGGGGCAACGGACAGACAAATAATGGGGCCCATTGTTATGCTTTCCCTGGGAGATCGGAGGCGGAGACATCTGATGCTGTTATCACAGGTAATCTTCTGGTTTGTGATTGCATGGCTTCCGTATTGTTTGATCCCGGATCCACATTTTCTTATGTATCTTCATCATTTGCTAATGGTCTAAAATTGTGTTGTGAATTACTTGACATGCCTATTCGTGTTTCTACTCCGGTGGGTGAGTCTGTGGTAGTTGAAAAGGTATATAGGTCTTGCTTGGTGAACTTTGTGGGGAGCAACACTTATGTAGATTTGGTTATCTTAGAAATGGTTGACTTTGATGTAATTCTGGGTATGACTTGGCTTTCTCCGAATTTTGCGATCTTGGATTGTAATGCCAAAACCGTGACGTTAGCCAAGCCTGGGACAGATCCGTTAGTGTGGGAGGGTGACTACACTTCCAATCCGGTGCGCATTATCTCCTTTCTTCGTGCTAAGAAAATGGTTAGTAAGGGGTGTTTAGCTTTCTTGGCACATCTCAAGGATGACACTACTCAAGTTCCTTCAATTGAGTCAGTTTCGGTAGTCCGTGAGTTTTTGGATGTGTTCCCTGCAGATCTTCCTGCTATGCCACCAGATAGGGATATAGACTTCTGCATTGATTTGGAACCAGGTACTCGTCCCATTTCTATACCCCCTTATAGAATGGCTCCCGCGGAGTTAAGAGAGTTAAAGGCACAACTTCAAGAGTTGTTGAGCAAAGGCTTCATTAGACCAAGTGCGTCTCCTTGGGGTGCTCCGGTCTTGTTTGTAAAGAAGAAGGATGGGAGCTTTCGAATGTGCATAGATTACGGACAGTTGAACAAAGTAACTATTAAGAACAAGTACCCCATTCCTCGCATTGATGACTTGTTCGATCAGTTACAAGGTGCTTGTGTCTTCTCAAAAATAGACTTGAGGTCCGGTTATCACCAATTGAAAATACGCACAACGGATGTGCCAAAGACTGCTTTTCGAACTAGGTATGGGCATTATGAATTTGTGGTAATGTCTTTTGGCCTTACGAATGCCCCTGTTGCTTTCATGAGCTTGATGAATGGGATTTTTAAGCCATATTTGGACCTCTTTGTGATCGTGTTTATTGATGATATACTGATTTACTCTAAAAGCAAGAAGGAACATGAGGAGCATTTGAGAATGGTGTTAGAGTTGTTGAGAAAGAAAAAGCTTTATGCAAAATTTTCCAAGTGTGAGTTTTGGCTAGATTCAGTGTCCTTCTTGGGGCACGTGGTTTCTAAGGATGGAGTGATGGTGGATCCATCCAAGATTGAGACGGTGAAAAATTGGGTAAGACCTACTAATGTGTCAGAAATAAGGAGTTTTGTTGGGTTAGCTAGCTACTACCGCCGATTCGTCAAGGGATTCTCTTCTATTGCTTCCCAATTGACGAACTTGACTAAGCAGAATGTTCCATTTGTATGGTCGGATGAGTGTGAGGAAAGCTTTCAGAAGCTTAAGACCTTGTTGACTACCGCACCAATTCTTACTTTGCCAGTAGAGGGTAAGAACTTCATTGTTTATTGTGATGCATCCTATACGGGTTTGGGTGCAGTGCTAATGCAAGAGAAGAACGTGATTGCTTATGCTTCAAGACAGTTAAAAGTGCATGAACGTAACTATCCAACTCATGACTTAGAATTGGCCGCGGTAGTATTTGCATTGAAGCAATGGAGGCATTATTTATATGGGGTTAAGTGTGAAATCTACACGGATCATCGTAGTTTACAGTATGTCTTTACTCAGAAAGATTTGAACTTAAGACAAAGGAGATGGATGGAACTACTGAAGGACTACGATATCACTATCTTGTATCATCCGGGGAAGGCGAACGTTGTGGCAGATGCCTTGAGTAGAAAGGCCGGAAGCATGAGAAGTCTAGCTCACTTGCAAGCTTCGAGACACCCATTGGCTAGAGAGGTTCAGATTTTGGCTAACGACCTTATGAGGTTAGAAATAAATGAGAAGGGAGGATTGTTGGCTTGTGTAGAGGCAAAATCTTCTTTCCTTGACAAGATTAAGGGGAAGCAATTTGATGATGAGAAACTAGGTCGCATTCGAGATAAAGTGTTGCGAGGAGAGGCTAAGGAAGCAATAATTGATGAGGAAGGTGTTCTGAGGATTAAGGGAAGGGTATGTGTACCCCGCATCGATGATTTGATCACCACTATTCTTACAGAAGCTCATAGTTCCGGATATTCTATACATCCTGGTGCAACCAAGATGTATCGTGACCTAAAGCAACACTTCTGGTGGAGTAGAATGAAATGAGATATTGTTGAGTTGTTGCCAAATGTCCAAATTGTCAACAAGTAAAGTATGAACACCAGAGGCCCGGAGGAACACTTCAGAGAATGCCCATTCCTGAATGGAAGTGGGAGAGAATCGCAATGGATTTTGTGGTTGGTCTTCCAAAGACCTTGGGTAAGTATGCCTCTATTTGGGTGATTGTTGATAGGTTAACTAAGTCGGCTCACTTCATTCCTGTCAAGGTGACCTACAATGCAGAGAAGTTAGCCAAGATCTACATCTCAGAGATCGTTCGGTTGCATGGAGTCCCACTCTCCATCATATCAGATAGGGGTACGCAGTTTACTTCTAAGTTTTGGAGGACATTACATGCTGAATTAGGTACTAGGTTGGACCTTAGTACTGCATTTCATCCTCAGACCGATGGTCAGTCTGAGCGAACGATTCAAGTGTTGGAGGATATGCTTCGTGCATGTGTGATAGAGTTTGGTGGCCATTGGGATAGCTTCTTACCTTTGGCAGAGTTTTCATACAATAATAGCTATCACTCCAGTATTGACATGGCTCCATTTGAAGCATTGTATGGGAGGAGGTGTAGATCTCCCATTGGTTGGTTTGATGAATTTGAGGTTAGACCTTGGGGTACCGACCTCTTGAGGGATTCGTTAGATAAGGTGAAAGCTATTCAAGAAAAGCTTCTAGCGGCGCAAAGTAGACAAAAGGAGTATGCAGACCGAAAGGTTAGAGATTTGGAGTTCATGGAAGGTGAACAAGTCTTGTTGAAGGTTTCACCCATGAAAGGGGTGATGCGGTTTGGCAAAAGAGGTAAGCTAAGTCCAAGGTATATTGGACCATTCGAGGTACTAAAGCGAATAGGGGAGGTGGATTATGAATTAGCCTTGCCCCCAGGGCTGTCCGGAGTGCATCCGGTGTTCCGTGTGTCCATGTTGAAAAGATACCATGGAGATGGAAACTACATTATCCATTGGGATTCAGTTTTGCTTGATGAGAATTTGACTTATGAAGAGGAACCGGTTGCTATATTAGATAGAGAAGTTCGCAAGTTGAGGTCGAGAGAGATTGCATCCATCAAAGTTCAATGGAAGAATCGACCGGTTGAAGAAGCTACTTGGGAGAAGGAGGCAGATATGCAAGAAAAATACCCACATTTGTTTACAGATTCAGGTACTCCTTTTCGCCATTGTTCTTCTTCTTTTGATCGTTCCGGGACGAACGATGGGTAAATTGGTATCTATTGTAACGACCTGTTTAGTCGTTTGAGCAGCAGATTGTAATTCTGGGAAAACTGGCGGGGACGACAGGTGTCTCGACGGACCGTCGTGGTCACGACGGCCCGTCGTGGAGGTTTCGTTCCATGACACTTAGAATTCTGAAATTGGATACTGAAAATCGACTCTCTGTAAATTGTGACGGACCTGCAGGACGTGCCGTCACATCCACGACGAACCGTCGTGAGTTTCCGTTGCAAAACACTTCAACTTTTGAGAATTTGGTATAAGAAACGAGTTTCTGACCGTCATGACGGAGGTGCAGGACGGACCGTCACAGGGGTGACGGGCCGTCACAGCCCACCTGGAATTTGGGGAGGTTGCGATGGCCACCGTGACGGACCGTCGCCGGCACGACGGCCCGTCACAGGTTGCGCAAATCCCAGGCAGTTTAGGATTTCCCCACACGTTTTAAGGGTCGTTTTGGACTATTCTTTCCTTAATTATAAAGATTGAGGGTTAACATTAATAAGTCTAATTACTTGGGGGTTAAAAGAGGTAACCTTAAGTTAATTAGGGGGGGTTTATTTTCCTCTTTCACACTTAATTTTTTGTTAATTAGGGTAAAGGAAAGAGGGTTGGAATAAAACAAAACAAAAGAAAAGAGAGAGGGAGATTGATCGATTGAGAGAGAGTCGAACAAGGGAAAAGGATAACAAAGCTTGGGGGATTTCTTGTTGATTCCAATTCTTCGGTGGAGGTAGGTTATGGTTATGTTACGATATTCGTAGTGAACTCTTAATAGTGAATGTTATGTGTTGATAGTATTGTAAACCCTGCTATGTGCTTAAGTTGTATGCTTGCATGATTATGATTATGAAATTGTGTTTTTGATAAAACAAAGCATGATGAAGCTATTGAATCCCAAATCTTGAAAGAACCCTAATTCGCTTGATAAATTATATAATGAGATTGATGATGCCTTAGTGTAAAAGAAGGCTTGATGAATTATGGATCGGGTGCCACGTTCCGGTACCAGGATAGAATGAATATGAGGATCGGAGTGTCACGTTCCGACACCAGGATAGAATATGGATCGGGTGCCACGTTCCGGTACCAGGATAGAATGAATATGAGGATCAGAGTGTCACATTCCGACACCAGGATAGAATATGGATCGGGTGCCACGTTCCGGTACCAGGATAGAATGAACATGAGGATCGGAGTGTCACGTTCCGACACCAGGATAGAATATGGATCGGGTGCCACGTTCCGGTACCAGGATAGAATGAATAGAGGAGCGGAGTGTCACGTACCGACACAAGAGGAAGAAAGATAATGAATCTTGAAAGATAATGAATATACTCAAACTAATGAACCAATTCCCAAATGAGTATGGTATTGAGGCTTGAGTCCTCATGTGTGAACTCGGTTGTATTCATTGATGAAATTAAACATTGCTATTGCTACATGTTGAGTATTGTAGTTGATTTACATTGTTATTGATATATACTGTTCCCTATTTTGAGTTAACCGATGATATCTACTCAGTACTTGTGGTTGTACTGACCCCCTACTTTCATGTTTTCTTCTTTGTTATTTGTGTAATGCAGCAAACGTTCCGTCAACTTCAACTCAACAGTAGATCTAGCCAGTCTTCACTACCTCCGGAAATTCAGGGTGAGCTAATGCGTCTAGCTTGGACTGGGTCTTCTTCTTCAAGTCTTGATGCCTTGAACTTCCGGCATGGACTAGCTAGTGGTTGTTTTAGATTCTTAGTCAGTTTTAGTTTAGCAACTTGAGATAGATGTTCTTGTGATGATGACTTCCAGATTTTGGGGATAATAATAATAGTTGAATTGTTTTATTAATGAGTTTAAGTCTTCCGCATTTCTTTTGTTGATATGGTATTAAAATGTTAAAGGTTAGATTGGTTGGTTCGCTCACATAGGAGGGTAAATGTGGGTGCCAGTCGCGTCCCCAATTTGGGTCGTGACAACATTGTATTATGATGCAGACGCACGTAACCGGGATCAACATTCAGCATATCGTTGATCCAGTTTGAGCATTGCCAGTCAGTGCTGAGTCTCCTTGCATTACTGAGGATCATTTTTATGCTTTCCAGTCTTTAGATTTCAGAATATTTTGGGGTCTGTCCCGACATCCATCATAGTATTTTTTGAGGCTTCATAGACGGATAGTTAGTATTCCATTTGAGTCTCTTTTATTTAAGATATTGTATTTGAGACTGAAGTGATATTTTCTCCAAGACGATAAATTAAGTTAATTATGAAGATTTTCTTGTTTTAATATTGGGTTAAGTCTTCTAGTGAGTTCAGTAAGCCAGACCAAGGGTTTGCTCAATGTTAGCAATGTTCATTGGGTGTCGGCCATGTACAAGGTGTAGGCTCGGGGCGTGACAAACATGATATCAGAGCACAAGGTTCAAGAGTCCTAGGGAGTCTATGAAGCCGCGTCCATAGAGTTTTAGTCATCGCTGTGAAGCGCGCCACATCTATGATTAGGAGGCTGCGACATTTAGGAATTTCTCACTTTCTTCATCTTCCTTTTTTGTGCGTTACAATTTATCTCTAAAAAGTCTCTCTTTAATTCATGCTTGCGCGTGTTTCAGATCATTATGCCTCCATGAAGAATAGTCAGAGGTCGTCCAGCCAGAAGAGATGTAGAGGAGTTGGAGGTACCTAATGCACCAAACGTGTAACCTCAATGAGAGGTCACAAATTCTGGGTTCTGTGAGACTATCTATATGCTAAGCCAAACGATGACTAACCAGGTTTGTCAACAGAGAGGAGTTTGACAGGAATAGGCTGACATCTCGAGGATTCATGTGTTCCTGAGAATGAATCCTCCCAGTGCGCCGATTCGAGCACTACTAAGGATCCAGAAAACTTTATGGAAGAGTTGAAGAAGGTGTTTAATGTGATGCATGTGGTTGATACAGAAAGGGTTGAGGTAGCTTCTTATCAACTGAAGAATATGGCTAGGACTTGGTTTGACAAGTAGAAGGAGGGCGGAGATGAGAATGCACCACATCCAAGATGGGCTTATTTCGTAGAGACTTTCATGGGGCAGTTTTTTCCCTAAAAACAGAAAGAAAAAAAGGTACGGGAGTTTCTTTAGTCTGAAACAGGACTCCCCACCAATAGATAGAGATAAATAGGAATAACCGAATCACGTCTACAAAATGCCAGTACTATGCAGATGCTTCAAAGCCAACATGATGCTCCCCTTAAATGTTCATGAATATGGGTTGAAGTTCAGCCAATTGTATCGCTATGCTCCTACAGATGGTTAAAGATATGAGGAGCAGAATGAGTTTGTTTATCTCTTGTTTGGGTTGTATATCTAGCAAAGAAGGTAGAGATGTAATGCTGGTTGGAGACATGGACATCTCAAGGTTCATTTTCTATTTGCAGCAGGTAGAGGAAGAGAAGCTTAGGAAATATAGGAGTACATAAACAAACAAAATTAATACTGGGAATGAGTCTAGTAAATAAAAGGGCGGTTCAAGTCGACCACCATTTCAGAAACAGAAAGGGCATGCACCATCATCTAAACTAGTGCACCTATGCCTAGAAAAAAAGTTGAGTTTAATGTCCAAAAGTTTCAGAACTTTAAGGATAGGCCAATACAGTCTCAAGGTAGTGTTGCACAAGGAGATAGTTGGGCTACTCTATGTGGTAGGTGTTGTAGGCAAAACCCGGGTAAATGTCGCGATGGCCAATCATATTTCTATAGGTGTGGTCAAAAGGGACACTTCATGAAGAAGTGCCCAAAGAACATGCAAGGTAGTGGAAATCCTGGTAACGAAGCTCTGTCTTCATCAGTTGCTACACCACACAGGGCGGCACCTAGAGGAGCCACTTCTGGTACTGGCAGAGGGTCAAACAGTTTCTAGCAATCACTAGCCGCCAAGAGCAAGAAAATTCGCGAGATGTTGTCACGGGTATGAGCAAAGTCTTTACTTTTGATGTTTATGCTTTGTTAGACCCAGGATCAAGTTTATTTTTTGTAACTCCCTGTGTTGCAAATTAGTTTGAGATTCTTCCAGAGAAACTTTGTGAACTCTTCTGTGTTTCTACTCCTATTAGAGAGTATATTCTAGATGAAAAAGAGTATATCATGATTGTCCTATCTCTATCAATCACAAGAACACCATGACTAACCTAGTGGAGTTGGACATGGTAGATTTTGATGTCATCTAGGAATGGACTGTCTCCATGCTTGTTATGCGTCAATAGATTGTAGAACTCGAGTTGTCAAGTTTCAATTTCCTAATGAGCCATTCATAGAGTGGAGTAGTAGTTCAGCAGTGCCTAAGGGTCATTTTATTTTGTACCTTAAGGCGAGGAAAGTATTTTCAAAGGGGTGTATCTATCACTTAGTCCGAGTAAATGACTCAAGTGCTGAGGTACCTTCCATTCAGTCAGTTCCTATTGTAGGAGAGTTTCCAATAGTTTTTCTTGATGATCTACTTGGATTACCTCCTGAAAGAGATAGACTTCGGCATAGATATCATTCCAGATACTCATCCTATCTCTATTCCACCATATATAATGGAATCAAAATACTTAAAAGAGTTGAAAGAGCAGCTGAAAGATCTGTTCGATAAAGTTTTATTCGACCAAGTGTCTCGCCTTGGGGCGCTCTGGTCTTATTTGTGAGAAAGAAGAATGGTTTCCTTAGGATGTATATAGACTACCACCAATTGAATAAGGTGACAATAAATAATAAGTATCCTCTTCCAAGGATAGATGATATTTTTGACCAGCTTCAGGGTGCTTCTTGCTTCTCAAAGATAAATCTCATATCTGCTACCATCACTTAAGAGTTAGAGAATGTGACATGTCAAAGACAACCATTAGACCATATATGGGCATTATGAATTTTTGGTTATGTCTGTTGGGTTAAAAAATTCACTAACAACATTCATGGATCTTATGAATAGATTCTTCAAGTGTTTCTTAGATATGTTTATTATCGTCTTCATTCATGACATACTAATCTATACAAGTAATGAAGAATATCATGATAGTCACCTCAAGATATAACTTCAAACTTTCAAATAAAAGGAACTATATGACAAGTTCTCTAAATGTGAGTTTTTGCTTATGTTTGTGGCATGCTTGGGCCATATAATTTCCGGTAAGGGGATAAGAGTCGATACCCAAAAGATAGAAGTGGTTCAGAGTTAGCCTAGACCCATGTCTCCAATCAATATCAAGAGTTTCTTGGGTTTGTATAGATACTATAGAAGGTTTGTTGAAGGATTTTCATCTATCTCGTCTCCTTGACCAAGTTGTCTCAAAAGACCGTAAAGTTTCAATGCTCTGAAGATTGTGAGAAAAGCGTTTAGGAATTGAAAAAAAGGTTGACTACTGTTCCAATTTTTACCTTATCGAAGGGTACTGGAGGTTTTGTAGTGTACTGTGATGCATCAAGAGTTGACTCGGGTTGTGTAAATGCAAAAAGGCAAGGTCATAGCTTATTCTCCAGATAGTTCAAAGTTCATGAGAAGAACTACCCAACCCATGACTTAGAGTTGGCTATTGTGGTTTTCGCCTTCACGATATAGCGTTACTATTTGTACGTTATTCATGTGGATATACTCACTTACCACAATATCCTACAATATGTGTTCCCCTAGAAGGGCTCAATCTCAGACAAATGAGGTAGTTAGATCTACTCAAGGATTATGACATGAGTACTTTACCTCCTAGGTATGTCTAATGTGGTTTTTGATGCCTTAAGTAGGTTATCCAGGGGAAGTAAAGCCCATGCTAAGGATGAAAAAAAGGAGTTAGCTAAAGATGTGCACAGACTTGCAAGACTTGGATTCAAACTTATGGATTCAACAAAAGGAGAGATAGTGGTGACTAATGGGGATGAATCATCACTAGTGTTTGAGGTGAAAGAAAATCAAGACCAAGACCCCATTTTTCTTGATTTGAAGGTGAATCTTAATAAGCAAGTATTGACTTTTGAACAAAGGGGAAATAGTGTGCTAATGTACCAAGGTAGGTTGTGTGTACCTAGGGTGGATGGACTCCAAGAGAGGATCATGGAGGAGTCTCATTGCTCCAGATATTCCATTCATCCGGGTTCCACTAAGATGTACCGCAATTTGTGAGAAGTATATCACTGCGAAGGTATGAAGATGGACATTGTTGAGTTTGTTGTCAAGTGCCTGAATTGACAGCAAGTGAAAATAGAGCACCAAAAACCTGGAGGCTTAGCCTAGAATATAGAACTTCCGATATGGAAGTGGGAGATGATTAATATGGACTTCATCACAGGCTTTCCAAGGTCCCACAAACAACATGATTCAATTTGGGTGATTGTCGATTGAATGACAAAATCAACCCACTCTTTGCCGGTAAAGACTAACCATTCCACTGAGGATTATGCTAAACTATACATTCAAGAAATAGTAAGACTTCATGGAGTCCCAGAATCCATTATTTCAGATCGAAGTGCACAATTTACTTCTCGGTTCTTGAAGTTATTCAAGAAAGGTTTGGCTTCAAAGGTGAACTTAAGTATTTCTTTTCATCCTCAGACGGATGGACAATGAGAGTGTACTATCCCAACCTTAGAAGATATGTTTGGAGCTTTTGTGATTAATTTCAAAGGGAATTGGGATGATCACATACCTCTCATTGAGTTCTCTTACAACAATAGCTACCATCCAAACATCCAAATGGCTCCATATGAAGCTCTTTAAGGGTGAAGATGAAAATCTCCTATTAGGTGGTTCAAAGTTGGTGAAGCATGGTTGATAGGACCATATCTAGTTCACCAAGCTATGGAGAAAGTGAATGTTATTCAAAAGAGGTTGAAGACAACACCGAGTCGCTAAAAGTCCTACACATATGTTAAGAAAAGGTCCTTAGAGTTTGAGGTGGACAAATGGGTATATCTTAACGCTTCTCCCATGAAGGGGGTTATGAGGTTTTGTAATAAGGGGAAACTTATTCCTTGGTATATTGGACCTTATAGAATGTCCAAGAGAGTTGGCAATGTAGCTTATGAGTTGGAGCTACCACCAGAATAAATAGTGGTTCATCCAGTATTTCATGTATCCATGTTGAAAAAGTGCATGGGTGATCCATAATTGATAATACCAACTGAGAATGGTGGAATAAGGATATCTTATCATATAAAGAGATTCTGGTTCAAAGTTTTGATCGCCAAGTTTGCAATTTGAGAGCAAAGTATGTTGCATCAATGAAAGTCCTTTGGAGGAATCACTTTGTTGAAGAAGCAGCTTGGGAAGCTGAGGAGGATATGAAGAAGATATATACACATCTCATTGAGTCCGGAGAGTATGTGGATCAAGGTATTGATTCTCTTCTTAGTACTTTATGAAGTATGAGTAAACATGATTGTTATATACTTTTGGACTATTAAATGTTGAACTTAATGTTACTATCCTGAGCATAGCGGTAAAAATCTCATTAGAGGACGAATGTTCCCAAGGGGGAGATATTGTAACCTCTCCTAACTGGTAATAGCCAAGAGTAAGATAAGAAACTAAAAATAATCACTTTCGGAGAGAATAGGAAAAATCTAGAAAAATTTCAGAGTTAAGAAAGTAAGTTTTGGTCATTTTCGAATGGTCATAACTTCTAGATCATGATGAGTTAGAGCCAGTTCTTTATATTGTTGGAAAGAACTTGGATAGATCTTTCTAACACCACCAAGTTTTTACAATTTCTATACCGTATGATGGAGATATTCCTATCGAAAGTCGGGTTATTGGGTTAAGGAAGGTCCCATTCTGAATTTTAGGAAAGGGTAAACTAGTCATTTCACCCAATATTTCCAAATTTGTTTTAAGGGTTTATTAGGAGTAAAAACAATCCTTAAGTCAGTTTTAGAAAACCAATTCACGATTAGGGCTTGGGAGAAAAGAGAAGAGAAGGAGAAAAGGAGAGAAAGATCAAGAATACATCAAGAACACTAAAGTTTCGCAAGTGGAATTAATCGGGGTGATCCCTTTTGAGGTATGTGAGATCTTTCTGTAATGGGTTAGTTCACCCACACTCCAATTTGCTTAATTCAGTGAAGTTTTAATAGAATGAATGATAAACATTGAAATTCTTGATGAACAATGGTTAAATTCTTGTTGGATGAGTTGTAGTATGTTTCAGTTAATTGGATTCATGTTTCGGGGTTGATATTTTGGGTATAATATATTGGATATTGAGGTTATTAGTAATTCTAATTGATTGGGAAAGATCCATGGGATTTTAGAAGGTTTACATTTAGAAAACGGAGAAGAAAAGATGAAGATCCTGTTTGACAGTCCTTGGGGAGCCGCACTTGTCAGAGTCTCTCAAGGCAGGCTCTATCAGACAGATTCTGGCTCGCCGTGCCATCCAGATCCTCTCAGGGAAGCCTCTGGCGCCCCAGGCCCCTCAAAGAGCCAGGGTTTCCTGGAGACCTCCATTTTTCCCCATCTCTTCGTACCAGTTCCTAAGTGATGTACCTAAGGCATATCTAAATATCATGAAATCATCCATAAAAATGATTCGTGAACCTTAAATCTATAATTCAATTCAAGGAAAGTTAGGATCAAAGTCAAAGAAGTTAAGAAGTCAAGTATAAGACTATGAAGTAAGTTAGAGTAAAGTTTCTTAAGGTTTAAAAAAGCCTTATTTAAACGATTTAACTTCGTTTAAGGCTCAAGCTTCGAGTTAAAGAAAGAGTAAAAGTTGAAATTTTCCTTCAAAGAAGTAAAAAGGAACTAAATATTCCCTAGAGAGTTGATTATGATCAAAATTTTCAAGTTAAGCAAAGAGTAAAGAGTTGAGTCCATTTCTCAAAAGATACAAGGGAACTAAGTATTCCCTAGAAAGTTTATAAATGTGGTTTTTTCATTTAATTTAAGAGGAAATTAAGATTTCCCAAAAGAGTTTTGAACAAGAAAAAGGAAGCGTTGATTCCAAGAGAGCTTTTAAAGCTAAGTATTGAGCAATTATCTCAACCCAAATAAAGGAACTTAATTTCAAAGATGAGCTAATGTATATTTTGTGAGTATTATAGAGCACGGATGTGGGAATAAAAGTTCATATTAACTCAAGTCCTTATGAAAACCATGTTGCCATCATGGGTGTAAACGGGTCATACTTTTCAGATAATCATGTAAGTTAAGCTAGTTGATACACTAAGTTAAGTAAGGTCCCATACCGATGGCAAGGTATAGGATGGTCCTTGGAAGTGTCAGGTAAAATGTTATATCATCACTTAGGCTCACAGTGATTGTTATCGGTTAGATAATCCCACAGAAGTTATACTACTTTAAATTAGTAAAGTTAAGTTTGTTATTGTTTTATTTTTATGAACTAAGATTGTTTCAGTTGCTTTAAAGTTTTATTTATTTTTATAGCGCATGTGTTTTAATACCTTATATATATTGAGTTGAGTCTCCATGAGTTGAGCAGAGCCAAGGTAAGTGTTTCTCGTCACTCCTTTCAAGCTTAAGTTATGTTAGCATCCCAACTTGAATACTCATACATTCAATGTACTGATGCAAAATGGCATGCATCGTCTTATGGTAGATTTTGATGTCATTCTTAGTATGGACTGGATTCATGAATGTTATGCCTCAGTTGATTGTAGATATCGAGTTGTTAAGTTTCAGTTTCCAAGAGCCCGTCTTAGAGTGAAAAAGTAGTTCAACAGTGCCTAAGTGTCATTTCATTTCCTACCTTAATGCTGGGAGGTAAGTTTCTAAGGGTTGTGTCAATTACATGGTCCTAGTTAATGAATCTAATGTTGAGATACCTTTGATTAAGTTAGTCTCAGAAGTAAAAGAGTTTCCAGATGATCTACCTGGAGGTCCTCTTGAGAGAGATAGACTTCAATATAAATATTATTCAAGATACTTATCATATTTCTATTCCTCAAGATAGAATGGTACCATTAGAGTTGAAATAGCTTGAAGAGTAGTTGAAAGATCTCATTGATAAGGTATTTATTCGACCAAGTGTCTCACCTTGTGGCGTTGTGGTCCTATTTTTGAGAAATAAAGATGGTTACATTAGAATGTGTATAGATTGTTGCCAATTGAACAAGGTTACCATCAAGAACTAATATACTCTTCCTAGAATTAATGATATTTTTTTACAAACTTCAGGTACCACTTGTTTCTCTAAGATAGATCTCAGATATTGCTTCCACCAGTTAGGAGTAACGGAATGTGATATTCCAAAGACACCTCTAGGACTCGTTATGATCATTATGAGTTTCTGGTCATGTCATTTGGTTTAACCATTGCATCTGCAACATGCATGGATCTTATATGTAGATTATTCAAAGCTTACTTAGTTATGTTTGTTATTGTATTCATTGATGACATACTTATCTATTGGAGGAATGAAGATTTGTCATCTCAGAATAATTCTCTAAACTCTAAAAGATAGAGAGGTGTATTCCATTTCACTAAGTGTGAGTTTTGGCTCGAGTTTGTGTTCACATTTTTTCTGGAAAGGGGATTAAAGTTAATACTCATAAAATACAGGAACTTTAAAATTGACCGATGCAATGAAGAATTGACCTAGAACCATATTTCCAACTGATATTAGGAGTTTCTCGAGTTTGGATAGCTATTATAGAAGGTTCGTAAAGGGGTTCTCATCTATATCAGCCCTTTTAACGAAGTTAACTCTAAAAACAATCAAGTTTCAATGGTCTGAAGCTTGTGATAAAAGCTTTCAGGAATTGAATGGGAGGTTGACTACTTCCCTAGTGTTAACCTTACTAGAAGGAACACAAGGGTTTGTTATATATTGTTATGCGTATAGAGTTGGTTTGGGTTCTGTATTAATGCAACATGGAAAAGTTATAGCTTATGCCTTTAGACAGTTGAAAGTTCATGAGAGGAATTACCCAACCCATGATCTAAAGTTGGCTTCCGTTGTATTTTGGTTGAAGATATGGTGCCATTATCTTTACGGTGTTCATGTGGATGTGCTTACGAATCACAAGAGGCTTCAGTATGTGTTTACTAAGAAAGAGATTAATCTCAAACAATAGTGGTAGTTAAAATTATTCAAGGATTACGACATAAGTATCTTTATCACCCAGGTAAGGCTAATGTTGTTACTGATACTTGAGCAGGTTGTTTATGGATAGAACCGCCGATTTTGAGGAAGATAAGAAAGAACTATCAAAGTATGTGCATATACATGCACGCTTGGGAGTCTGACTAATGGATTACATAGAAGGAGAAGTAGTGGTGAATGGGGTTGAATCATCATTAGTGTCAGCTGTAAAGAGAAGGAGTATCAAGACCCAATTTTGATTAAATTAAAGGCAGATGTTCATAAGCAAAAGGTAATGGCTTTTGAACAAGGGGGAGATGGTGTATTAAGGTATCAAGGTAGATTGTGTGTACCAAGGGTGGATGAACTCTAAGAGAGGATCACGGTGGAAGCTCATAGCTCCTGATATTCCATCCATCCGGGTTCCACAAAGATGTACCGAGAATTTTATTGGTGGAGTGGTATGAAGACTATACCGACCGGAATCTATACCTCAGACGAGACTGGCGTCATTGACCTCTTAAAGGTCACAGACAAGCCTACTTACGTCATTCTTACTTCATCTAGGTTAATTTTAGCGTAAAATTTGAAACTTTTTATTTCTTAACATACATACTAATCAGTATTAGATTCATAATTGTTCACCATCAACCATCTAACATTAAGATCATAAAATGAAAGAAATAGTTTAATATAACATTAAATGTATACTTGCCAAAATGGCACCAATACAATGTCTGAACAAAAGTGGAAAGAAACACTAGTGGAACATGCTCCACTAGCTATAGCCTACATCTAAGCTAGATAATAACGGTAGACATCCTCAAAAGCATGAGTTCCTACCAGGTCCGGATGAAAGCTCCACATCCGAATAGGTGCAACGTCAACCTGTAAGCTCTAGCGTCCACCTGTGCCTGCACTTAAAATTGTAGAATTGTATGGGATTAGTACACACTCGTACTAAGTATGGGTATATGCAAGCACACACCAAGGACATGCAGGATTAAGAACAACTCTTTCCTAACAACATGATTATAAAATGTTAAGTCAGCGGACTTGCCAAATTGAGATTAGGAAAGTTAGTGAGCTTTCCGAATTTGGATTGGAAAAGTGAATGAACTTTCCAAATTTGGATTAGGAAAGTCATGCCATGAGAGTAACATGCATCATGTTACTTATCATATTGCACACATCACATAACATCTTGCACATAGCACATGACATATTGCATATAGCACATAACATATTGCATATAACACATAAAAATTTTCATATCCTTCGTTTATATGCCATCAGACCTTGGAATCATGGACTTGACATCAAGGCATCCCAAAATGAGGGATCAACATATGGGACCTCAACTAGGGAGCCTTATTTAGCAAACACAGAGTCTGCTTCATTTATTCTTACGTACTTCATTTCATTTCATACATAAGCTAGTGTGAACACCAGCTATACCTAGGATGTAGTTTAAGACTTTCATCGGGTTCGCTGTGCAATGATCAAGAATGACCTAGTGTGATTTCTTGAGTCTAGCTCACCTCTTGATTATCCTATCCTAACACCTTTGGTATCATTCATTTTATTATGTGCATCATTTGAGGCTGGACTCATTCATTCATTGGAAACTTTAACTTTAACCGACATAGATCATGTGAGCATCATGAAATCCATTGTCATGAAACCCCACACCAAAACAAGGTGGAATCACCGGCCAAAGTGACCCAAAACATGCTAGCGTAAATGGGAATTGAACCCCGCCAGATCCTTATATTGGCAGTATAGGCTCGAAGACTAGGAGATATAAGGATAACCATACCCGACATGCCGGACAGTCTCATCTTATGAGAGTTACCTTTCCAAAAGAAGGCATCACCGCTCATAGCTAGTCTATCAGTACTCAGTATAAAGTTCCATTACATTCAATTCATACGTCATGGAAGCTGGCTTCAAGTATGAGGACACCATAGCTCAATAGATGATTTCTAATCTCATCATTAGTATTAAGTGGGTTAATCTCAATACTTTCATTAGAGTGTTAATAGAGACTGGTCTCTTCATTAACTTTACACTCTCATAGGTGAGTACGTTTTGGGTAACATTTACTAGGATCATTTGAGATTGCTCTCATCTTTTACATTAGCCTCATATCATGTTGTCACCACATTCATTAACATTAGCACATTTTCTCTTCATAATTACTCACCCCATTTTACGTGAATGTTCATTTCATCATATGCTAATGCACTTGGCCATTTAGTGTGTTTCACACTCTTACTTAACCCTTCTAGGGTTTCATCATTTCAGAGTTCATATCATCATTTCTTTGTTCATTTCATCATTTCATTGTTCATTTCATCATGTGCCAATGCACTTGGCCATTTAGTGTGTTTTACACTCTTACTTCACCCTTCTAGGGTTACCTCATTTCATTACATATATCTTAGGTTCACTTATTTTTAAACGTATGCTAGACTTATGGGTCTATATACCCAAGCCATGAGGTTTCGCTCATATTTCGTTTAAGTGATTCATATCTTCCTAAGATTATGTGGTACAAGACTTATGCATCTTGTATATATTGCAAAGATCTTGATTTCAATCTAAGTAGGCAACATTATTCTTGAATATTTAATTCATGTATGATTTATGTATCAATACGAAATTAGGGCAAGGGAATCCGGTTTTCAAATCCCTTGGACAACACTTTACATTTTTCTTATTATTTAATTTCTATCCATATGACATTAGGACCCTAAATCGAGCCCCAACATCAATGTTTCCTTTTTATTTCTGTCCTTTAAAAATTCTCTTCCGTGGCTGAGGGGTTGTGGGTTCGAACCCCCACATGCCATTTTATTTTTCTATTTAGTTTTCCTTGACTATCTCTAGTTAATCATGAGGTTGTGGGGTCGAACCCCCATAGCCTCACTTTATTTTTCTCTTAATTCTCTTTTACTGCCTAGAGGTCGTGGGTTTGATTCCCACGCCTCACATTTATTTTATTTTAGTTTTTCTTACGTTCTGACCGAGAGGTTGTGGGTACGAATCCCACTCCTCTCACTTTTAATTTTGTATTTTATTTTTCAGCCACATACACCCGAGATTGAATCCCCTTAACTCCCATTTCTTTTCACGTTTTTAGTGTATCTCATGGGTGAGGTCGCGGGTTCGAATTCTAGTGACCTCACCTAATTTACACTCAATTAATTTTCTAGTTTTGTTCATATACATTTAGCAAAAACCAAACTTGAAAGTTGCTGGAAATTTGGTCACACTTTAGCTCAATTTCTTCAACATTTTCACTTGAACTCATAGAGTAATTCGTAGACCATTGAACACGTTTTGGGGTGCATTTTTCATAGATTTGTTTAGCCAAGATATTATCACTCAAATCAACCACATTTCATCTTACATGAACATCACGATTTACATAGGTTTATGCACGTAAAATAACAACCATAACATTACAATTTTGGAGCATCAATTCGAGAACATTAGTTATGGTCACATCCTTGCACACACATACACATAGTTTTAAAAATACATAGGTTGTCATTCATACGATTTCAAACACACAAACATGAACATATTCATCACGAAAACATAACACACGCCTAATATCTACCAGCAAACATACCCAACCTAAGAATCATTGGGAGCTATTGACAGGGACATGCAATGGGGAACAACCCTAGTTTTCAGACTGAATATTCTGAACCTTAAGGGCTCTCTTGGGAAAGGGACCAAGAGAGAAGAGAACCCATACCTTTTATGACGTTCAAACCTTAAAGTTGCTGCCCAAACCTTCTCCAGCACTCACGTCGAAAACCAATTTTCAACACCAAACTTTTGACGGAAAACACTCACTTTGCCTAACATATTTTACTTAGCTTTTGATTTTATTTTTCGTTGTGAGTTCTTCAAGTGTGAAGTGTTGACAATCAATTTTAATCCTCGACGATGAATTAATAACGAGAATCTTAATTCTAAACGACTTGAAATGGTTAGTTTTACATAGTTCAAAATTATTATTGTTATTGTTATTATTATTTTAGAATATCGTCGAATAGTGTTTTTTCGTGATTTCTGAATAACATATATTTTTTTTGTTTTTTTTATGAATGTCTTATATATAACTAGTATGTTTTGTGAATATTCTGAAACGAATTCATTTCGAAAGGTCACTTTGAGTTGAATACTCTTCAATTTAGTTCAATTATAATGACAGCTATATTCTACTTTTAATTAATTACTCTTTCAATCAAGTTCGTTATTTTTATTTCGTCAAAATTAAAATTCTCATTAACTAATTCATTTATATATTTGTCGGAATGGTTTATTACTTACTTATGGCTTGACACCAATATGTTAAACCCAATTAAAGCCATTTTGGGCTTTCTATTTTGGCAACCCACCAGCACAATTCAAAATTTGACCCAATAACAGAGCAAGTCACGCCAATTCGTTCTTGATGTAACCAGATTGCTCTATCTGGCAGCGAGGACGATTGAGGCCGATCCCAAGCGTCCGTCTCCCTTCCTCTTTTGGTTTGAAGCCATTTACTCCGAAAAAGTTGTTGGTCCAAATTGGGAGAAGGGATTTCAAATTCAAAATGGGACTTAGAATCCCGATTTTGCCCCATTTTTTTTTGAGAAATTCTCCTGCCCTCCCCTGATCCAGAAACCTTGTTCTTCTCCTATAAATAATCCCCTCTTCTTATCATAAGTTTTTTTTCCAGTGAGGCAGAGGTTAGAAAGAAATTTGGAAAATTTAGAGTCAAGAAAGTGTGGAATTCTTTGAAACAATCACACTCACACCAAAGAAATTTCACACGTTTCCCTTAATCCTAAGTCGTGAGAAAATCTCCTCGAGTTTGGTTTGCATTTGGTGGTCAGTCACTTGAGATTCGAACTCACGTTATGGAGGACTCGTCTCTTGTCTCAGTTCGGCTGCCCTCGAAAAGGTAAAACTCATTTTGGTTTAGCTCTCTTTATTACGATGTGATGAATATTTGATCTTGGCTTGCTTGGAGATTTGGAAGTGCTAAAATCTTTAATGTTTGCTTCAACTCATTGTTGGTTTCAACTAGAAGTGGAGTTCGCTCGATAATTTATTTTGGTTGATTAGTTTCGCATTCAAGATAGTTTGACATTAGTTCGAATGTATTTTACTGACTGTTCTTCCTCGACTCATGAATCCATTGCGAATCTTCATTGACTTCTTTATTTCCCCGCATTCCGAGTCAAGCCATAAAGGCTTCATTTTGTTGTTCGGATCAGTAGTTTGCTGGAATTAATAATTAGCAAAGTGAAGGCAACATAAGGTTGGCAGCTGCATTTTTCTAACTCTCAAAGACCCAAGGAAAAGGGGATATGCCAGTTGTATACGTACTGTATACACTGGTATACCTCATGAAATATCGATGAACAAGTCAAATGCAAAAAGGGAGGTTGATGAAGACGGAATTATCAAATTCAAACAAAAATACAGGTTTTGGAAAGTCCGAAATGGGCTGAACACAGATCATATAGAGCAGTATACACTGGTATACAATGTATACACGATACACAGGTCGAAAGAAAATATACAGGTGCTTGAGGAGCTGAATCGGAGAATTTTTGTCGAGAATACAGTCTGATATACAATTAAAAGAACCGAATGCACCCCCATATACGGTGGTATACGCAGCAGGTATACACATTTTTGTACTGAAGGGAAATGGGGCCAAAGCCCGGAAAAAAAATCTGCAGGAGGCCCAATTTTCTTTAGGTCATTTTGAAATGTGGCATGCTTCCAGATCCAGTGCTTGGGCTTGGCCGAAGTTCAAAAATTTCTTCTCTCTATTATTAATTATTTGTTATTATCATTATATTGACTAACGTTTTGGTTGAATTTTATTAATTTCCTAAGGACCGCCTATTTCTTGCTATATTTATATAGTCATAAATATTTACTTTGCTTTTTCCATTATTATTTTTATTTAGTTTGTTTTATTGATTTTTGTCAACACTTAGGTTTACCCTCTTAAGATAATCCCCTCTAGATACTTCCCCTTAGAAATAATAAAATAAAATAAAAATAAAATGAATATATATATATATATATATATATGTATATATATATATATATATATATGTATATATATATATATATATATATATATATATATAGAGAGAGAGAGAGAGAGAGAGAGAGAGAGATACATACATATCAATAATGAGTAAGTAAATAGACGAATTTTCTCATTTATCTAGTTAAATTCGGAAAAGTTATTTTAAAAGGTCATTTAGTCAAATCGTCGGTCAACCGCGAGTTAGCTGGCATTCCCAGGGCCTAACACCTTCTCGGAATGTACGTTTGAACTTTGAACCCTTTTCAATTGATTTTTATTTGTTTTAAATCTTTTGAAAAATAGTTTTAATTTTTTTTTCTTGATTTTACCAAAAATCAAGTGGTGACTCTGTAATTTGGTAAATTAATTTCTCTTAAATCATAAAATTAATTGATTTTCCGAAACTTAGCCATTATTTCACCATCATATATTTTAAATTAAAACAGAAATGTTGACTCTGCTGGGGATTAATTAAGTTCTAACCATGAGATTTGACTGTTTGACTAATTGTTTTTAGTTGTTAAAATGATGTTTGTGCCGAATATGTTTAAGTTTTTCATAAATTGTCATTGCATTTCATAGCATCTTCCGGTATATATGTATATAATATTAAAGGACGGTTTACGAAACCGCAGCCGGACTTTTTTATACTCACCCTATTTCGAAATTAGCGACAATTTATTAGTTAGTTATACGTCTAATGGTTGTCGCGAGTTTCAGCCCAAATTGTCCGTTTGGGTTCCCGGTCTTTTCAAAAGCCACTCTTAGTCAACTAGCGTAGAGCTGAGCCAAATCCCAAATTTAGGAACATTTGAACTAAGATGACCCAACACCTAAGGCGTGTTGGGCCCATTAGAAGCCCACTTTGTGTCTACTTGGCCCAAATTGCCAAAAAACAGACAATCATATTTACATGTTGATTGAAGGATGTATACGCGTTTTAAAACAATTTATTGCCTACGAGGTGAGGGGTTGACTGATTTTATTTGCTATTTCTGTAGGATGAATTCAACATACAAGCCTTTGAAAACAAGAATGGTTACTATCCCCGATCCTTTCCTCAAAGTATGGTGGAGGTTTATGAACAACAACGATAAAATGATCGTTCAGAAACACATAGGTTACCTTCCGTCGCTGCTAGAGATGAATGCGTGGCCTGGCCTAATTGGGACGATGGTGAAATTTTGGGATAGTGAGAACTGGTCTTTCGGTTTAGGGAAGTGGAGTTAACGCCAACTATAGAATAAGTTCTTATCAGCTATGAAAGTGTCGCCATGTGTAACAAAAGGAAACGACATTCAGATACAGATCTCCTAAACCCCATAATATGGGATTTCGCCAAAATTAGAAAAAAGTTGTCATTGGTTAAAGCCGAGTGGATGGACAAGCTCCCTGGCCCAAATATACCCTCTAGAAAACTATATTATCGGTCTGGGAGTGCAAGGGATTATGAGAAATATAAAGACGAGTTCGTTTCAAAAAAGAAAAATGGAAAGAGGCGCGTCCCCTCGCATTTGCAATATGTTTACTCGGAAGGATGGTTTTCCCTCAAGGGCCAAAGTACACTATTCATCCTAGTGTATTTATGGACACTCACGCCATCTTCTATGGAGTGGACTACAAAACATCAACAAAGTACTACACTTTAGCGCCTATGATTCTGGCCGATATCTACAGGGCTTTAGACAAGTGTCAGAACGGAGAATGTTTTTTTCAAGGGTGTAATCTGATACTACAGTGGTGGATGATGCGACATTTAATCAGGACTCATAATCCAAAAGAACCAGACCCCCTAAGACGGTCAGACGAGCTACATGGTCATGATTGGTGGTTGTATCACAATCGTTGCAACAAGACTGGAGGAGAGAGTTTTTGGTATCCGAGGCTTCGAGGGTTGAGAGAAGAAGACGTACAATGGTCAATAGATAGCTTGGTGGTAAATAAGAATATGGTGATTCGAACAGAAAAGGTCCCTTATTTGGTATTTTCTGGGTTAAGAGGGACTAGACCGTATTCTCCTAGTCGAGTTTTGAGACAACTAGGAGGGAAACAAGAGTTGCCCCAGATCGCAGATATGAGGAAATTTGGAACTGACCACGAGAATGGATGAGTTGCGTTTGCTGAAGACATACATAGGATGTGGAGATCTCGAAGAGTGTTGGGTGAACCTGTACCAAATAGGTTTCGTCCAAAATGTTCGAGGGAGTACAATGAATGGTTGAAAGAGAGTCTCGCTGGAACTATTGAGTCTGGTCCAAACGTTCCTCACATTATTGCCGATGTTGGAGCCAAACATCAAGTCCGACTTCACCGTCTTCAAGAGAAGTTTGATAGTAATTAATTAGAGCATCAACGTCGTCAGTCAGAAGACGCCAAAGTCATAGCTCTATTGAAACAAGAACTACGAAGATCCAGATAGTGCATGGAAGAGTTAGACGATAACATGGAGCAACAAATTCAGTCGATAGAGGGGTTCAATCATCAAGAAGGAGCTCAATTAGCGAGAGATCATCTCTGGACGAACAAATATGCTATGTGGGAAGAAGTCCACATCGCCAAGAGGACCAGACTTGGTGAAGGATCAGAGGAGGCTTGAATTTTACTTACCATCCCCTGCGTGGGATTGCTTTATTTCTACTTTGTTTTGTAATTTATTTTCAGAACTATTTCTCTGTTTTATGTTTATCAGACATTTTGGATGCTATTAATGAAGTATTTTGGGTATAATAAATCGGGTTTAAAAAGCATATACATCCTTCAATTCGACAGGCCCACCCTTGGCATAAAAGGGTCAAAAGCATGTTTAGGACGCGATATGTGTATTTAACTGCTTATGTGTTGCGTTGCTTTGAATGAGGGTACCGTAAATTCACTCCTGTCCAAAACTTCCAAAAGAATATACATAAGCCACTGTTACAAATGTCCGACCAAAATTTTCAAGTCTCAAGTTTCTCACTCAAAAGACACCTCCTATACCATAAATCCTAAAACACTGTTCTACCATCTCAGGAAAGGCAAATTATTGCTATGGGCAAGGGTAAGAACATCCAGATGGAACTCACTGAAAAAGAACTACAGAGAAAGATCGAAAGGATCACTCAGGAAATTCAAGAAGCCAAGGAACAAGGGCTCAAAGTCGACATGGCCACCACAATTTACAAAGCTGCAGCTGTGACGTTGGATGAGGATCTGAATCACAGATGAAAAGAAAGAAAGATGTTAAGAGGGAGACAGAGGGCTTGAGAGAGAATTTGGACATGCTTCGGTTGAAAGTGCAAGAAAGAAAAGCGAGAGAGGCGAGGATAAATTCGGAGACCGCCGCTCTGTTAGCTAAAGGTGTGTCACTTGACAAGGAACTGACAGAGAAAACGGAAGAATTCACAACCATTAGAGAAGGGATGGCTGCACTGAAGAAGAAGAAGAACAAAGCCTTCCATCGCAACCTGATGGGCAAAGAATACCCCGCCTATGAGCAAAGAGCAGCCAATAGTGGTCCCGACAATTGTCACCCTGAAGTGACTGAGGAGGACGACGGCGAGGAAATATTCTACAAGCCTCCATTCCTAGGTCTTCTGAAAGGAGGAGACTAATGCTGCAACAAGAAGGGAAATGACTAACATGTCGTCATCACTTCATCTTTTAAAAGCTCTGTTGTTGTCTTTCAATTTCCTTGTAATCGTAATGAACGAACGAATGAAAGTATTTTATCTTGTACTCGAACTACATTGGGCCTGAATTCTCCTTGTGAGATACGTAGACAGCCTTCCAAGGCCCGATCCCTATCTCAAACAAAGCAACTTGTGTGTTTATCTGTTCTCTATGTGATATTATTCATTTTGTACTCTGAATCTGCACTAACAAATCTGCCTTTGAGTTGTTTTCCTTCTCAGGTACTTTGAAACTGATCTGTGTCGATCAAAAGCTGGCAGATCATCCTTATTTCACCAGATCAAAAGGTCCCGCAGATTCCTTCCCTAGACAAAGCTCAGATAGAGGAAAGGCAGTTATGGGGGATAATAATGAAGAAGTGAGTCTTACTGATGTTGTGGTGGCTTAACCCACTGTAGCATATAGAATGAGTTAATTATGCAGCTGATGCAGCATGCAGAGATGAGGGTGGAAATGCAACGGAGACAGGATCTGCCTCCACCAGGATTTACTGCTAACGCTGCTGATGGGAGGCCTCCAATCTACTTCCCTTCCTCAAATATGGATCCAACTCAGAACCAGCCATCTACACCTATTCAGAGTTCATCAATTATAGATCTGACTACCCAAAATCCCCAATATGCTTCTGCATCCTACCAAACTCCATCTCTTCTTCAAAACAACCATCCTCAAATGCCACCCCATCCTCAAAATACTCACCATCATGCCGCTCCACCGCCATAAAATCAAAACCAAAACCAGAACCAAAATGCTTTCAATCCCCAAACACCTCATCATCATTTAAATTAGAACACCAATCCTCAGGCCTACCCACATAATTACCAAACCGCCCAAAACGCTCAAAGTCCATCTATAGCTCCACCCCTATCAATGAGAGCCACTTTCCAAGTTCTCATCCCTGCCGAGCACGATGTGCACGGCTCTGAGTTGGACCATTACGAGGAACAAGAAAATAATGGAGGGCAAATAAAGATGTAAGGGTCGATATAAAAGAGGAAATCAAGAAGGCCATGAAGGAGCTACAATGCATCCCCGACAGCGCTAGACTTAGTTACAAGGACTTGTGCATCCACCCAAATTTGGACCTTCCAGAAGGGTTCAAGATTCCGAAGTTTGACACCTTCGGAGGAGTGGGTAACCCTATGGCTCATTTGTGAGCCTATTGTGACCAGCTTGTGAGAGTTGGAAGGGATGAAGCTTTGTTATTATTGCTTTTCAGCCTAAGCCTGTGTGTAGAAGCTCTCGAATGGTTTACCTTGCATGAAACCATACAATGTCCCAACTGGAATGCATTGGCCAAAGATTTCATCGATCGATTTGCTTACAACATAGAAATTGTTCTCGATTGATACTCTTTGGAGAAGATGAAGCAAAAGTCAACCGAAAGATATCGGGAGTTCGCCTATAGGTGGAGAAAACAAGCGGCAAGGGTGAGGCCACCCATGACCGAGAAAGAAATCGTTGAAGTGTTCGTGCGTGTACAAGAGCCGGAATATTATGATAGATTCATGTTGCTCGTTGGAGCAAAGTTTGTCGAGATAGTCAAGATTGGTGAGACTATCGAAGACGGATTAAAATCAAGAAAGATAGCCTGTGTAGCCGCATCACCTGGGTCTTCAGTTTTTTTGAGAAAGAAAAGAGAAGAAGTTGCTGGTATTTCATATGGGGGAAGGAAAGTCCCCAGAAGTTCATCATATTCACAGGGTCGTTCCCGGCCTTCCCCAAAGTCCTACCAATCTTGTTACACGCATTCTAGTCATCCCAATAATCAAAATGCTACCTCCATTTATCCAAACGTCCAAGCTCCCGTATACCAAAGTCCACCCCTCAATTACCAAAGTCCATATCCTATTTACCCAAATTATCCTTCACCGTATCAAATTCCATCTCCCTACCAGGGTGTTGCTCCTAATTGTGCTAAACCGTACAGTCGAGCTACTGAGCACCCCCTCCTGTTTATCAAGTCCAAGCTCCACTATACCAAAATCCCCCTCTCGAATTACCAAGCTCCATCGCCAAACTACCAAATAAATCCATATTCGAGAGGCCAAGCTCCCCGTCCAAATACCAGAAGTTATCAACAAGTGCCTGCTCCTCAACAAGGCAGTTATGACCCTCCTCGACCCAGATTTAAGAAGATGCCTTCAAGGAACTTTACTGCACTCGCTGAAAGCCGGACCAAACTGTATGAGAGACAGGCTGCGGCTGGATACATCCACCCTGTGGGGCCCAAACCCGTGGATGTCAATTCAAAGTTCTACAAACCCGATCAGAGATGTGCTTATCATTCCAACAGTGTTGGACATGATACTGAAGATTGTATCAACCTCAAGCACAAAATTCAGGATCTGATTGATCAGGAGGAAGTCTCTTTCCAACAGGCGGCACCAAATGTCAACACAAACCCGTTGCTGAATCATGGAGGTGGCAATGTCAATATGTTGAGACTGACAAAGACTGGTGTGGAACGAAGATGATTACTCCCATCGTTCACGATGATTTGGAAGGAGCTGTCACTTCTTTAAGCGTAAAAGAAAAGAGAGAGTTTGTTATTTTGACACCTACAAAGGTTGTTGCCTTGGTGCCGTCAGAAACTCTCGCCAAGCCTAAGTTTGTTATTGAAACTGCCGCTGCTCAAGGCATGACCAGGTCTGGAAGGTGTTACACTCCTAGAGAGCTTGCTCTCGGAGGACAGAAGAAGGATCAGGCTAAAAGGCCGATAAGCGAAGGAGAAGCGGAAGAATTCTGGAGAAGGATGCAACTAAATGATTATTCCATCATCAAGCATTTGGAGAAGACTCCATCTCAGATATCCGTATAGGCCCTGCTGATGAGCTCTCAATCCCACAGGAAGGCCTTAATGAAATATATTCATGATACGTACGTACCCGCAGGCAAAAGCAGCGATAACGTGGCCGCCATGATTCATCAGATTATTCGAGGGCACCGAATCAACTTTTGTGACGATGAGCTGCTTGTTGAAGGGAGATCACATAATAAGGCGCTGCACATCACTTTGATATCCGTGAAAAGGTTGTTAACCGCATCTTAGTAGTTGACGGATCTGGTCTGAATATCTTCCCGTTTGTCGACATTGAGGAAGATAAGGTTTGACCTTGGGAAACTGGAGCAAAACCAGGTCAATGTGAGAGCCTTTCATGGGATTTAAAGAAACATGTTGGGAGCAGTGAATTTGACCATTCAAATGGGCCCCGCAGAATTTAGCACGCAATTTCAGGTATTGGATATCGGTACCAGTTACAACCTTCTTCTGGGAAGGCCGTTCATCCATATGGATGGAGCCGTCCCCTCTACTGTCCATTGGATGATGAAGATCGTGTGAAAAAACAAAGAGCTGGTTATTCATGGCGAGGGGAGTCACATTGGCAGACAGGTGACGATCATTGATGAGATATCACGAGGTACAAACTTTTACACGGTGGAGCTGGTGAATGCCACAGGTGAAGATTTGGCCCCACTGACTCCAATGCCTGCCGTGTACAAGATGATAGGCACTGTGATGATGCAGAATGGTTTTGAGCCACGGTTCGGATTGGGAAGAGATTCCCAAGGAATTATTGAGCCTGTTCCAGTCCTCGTTAAGGGATCCAGATATGGTTTGGGGTACATCCCTACAAATGATGACCTGAAGATGAAAAAGAAAAATGATCAAGCCTTGACTAGGCCGATCCCACATCTGTATCAATCCTTTCAAATCCGGGAGTATGCCGAGCATGAAGACCTTAGGGAAGGAAACTGTGAACTCTTCGAGGAGAACGATGCTATTGTCTAGGAACAGGTTGAGCTAGATGGTATCCGCGATGTTGAATCAGAGGAGGTGCTTCGGAACTGGACCTCCACGCCGATCCTGATACCCCGAACTCTTCGGTAGAAAGGCGTCATTTCATGCACATTAAAATCGGTGGTAGTCTGGAAGAGGCCCGAGACCCACCATTTTTGCATTTTCTTAACTGTTCAAATTTTTGAATTTTCATTGTGATGTTCAAAAAAGGGCAACATGGCCCCATGCCATGGCCAAAGTTTGCATTGTTTTTGAATGAAAGCCTCTTTGTTTTTAATCTTATTTATTTAGTTGTTTGTTATACCCTACTTTCCTAATTTTCTCTGTTTATGATTTCAGTAACATAAGTTACAGACCTCCCAATGTTATGTCATGTCACGAGATAAATGAACAAAATGAGGCAGGTGACGACGGGGTTGATGATTATGAAGAAGAAAGTGAGGAACCAGATTATGTCGCCGAGGAATTTCGGCAGTTCGAGAATCAGCATAAACCAAATCTAAAGGAAACAGAAATAGTGAATTTGGGAGATCCAGAATGTGCCAATGAAATTAAGATCAACATCCACCTAAATTAAGCTAAAAAAAGGGCCTAATTCATTTGCTTACTCAATATACTGATGTGTTCGTCTGGGATGTCGGTGACATGCAAGGCTTGAGTATCAATGTCGTATCTCATAAGATGCCGATTAACCCGGGGTTCGATCCGGTAAAGCAAAAAACTCGGAAATTCAAGCCTGAACTGAGTTTGAAGATAAAAGAAGAGATCACCAAGAAAATAGAGTCCCGATTGGTGGAAGTGACACAATATCTAACTTGGCTGGCCAATGTTGTTCCGGTCGCCAAGAAAGACGGGAAAATCAGGATTTGTGTCGACTACAGAGACCTCAACAAAGCTATTCAGAAGGATAATTTTCCGCTACCGAATATTCATATTTTGATTGATAACTGCGCAAGGCATGAAATGCAGTCATTTGTAGACTGTTACGCAGGCTATCACCAAATTCGGTTGGATGAGGAGGATGCAGAAAAGACGACTTTCATTACACCTTGGGGTGTATATCACTAAAGGGTGATGCCGTTTGGCCTCAAGAATGCCGGTTCCACCTACATGAGAGCTATGACGACCATTTTTCATGACATGATTCATAAGGAGATTGAAGTGTATGTGGATAACGTCATAATCAAATCTCGTCAGAGTTCGGACCACTTGACATAACTAAGGAAATTCATTGAACGTTTGCGTCGTTACAACTTGAAGTTAAATCGCGCCAAATGCGCTTTTGGAGTTCCAGCCGGGAAGCTGTTGGGATTTATAGTCAGCAGAAGGGGGGTATTGAGCTCGAACCCTCTAAGATTAAAGCTATTCAAGAGTTACCTCTGCCAAAGATGAGAAAACAGGTGATGAGTTTCTTAGGGAGGTTAAACTACATCGGTCGATTCATAGCTCAATCAACAGCGGTGTGTGAACCTATTTTCAAGCTGTTGAAGAAAGACACACCAACAAAGTGGACTGAAGAGTGTCAGACTGCTTTTGATGCTATCAAGAACTATTTGTCCAATCCACCGGTATTGGTTCCTCTGCGAGAAGGGAGTCCTTCGTTGCTGCACTTGTCTGTCTCAGATAGTGCATTCAGATGCGTACTTGGTCAACACGACGAGACAGGAAAGAAGGAAAGGGCTATCTATTATATAAGCAAGAAGTTTACTCTATATGAGTCTCGTTACACTTTGTTGGAGAGAACGTGTTGTGCTTTGACTTGGCTCGCCCAGAAATTGAGACATTATTTGTCTTCCTATACTAAATACCTCATTTCCAAAATGGATCCATTGAAGTATATTTTCCAGAAAGCGATGCCGAACGGAAAGTCAGCTAAATGGCAAATGCTGTTGAGTGAGTTTGATATCGTGTATGTGACCCAGAAAGCAATAAAGGCACAGGCTTTGGCTGATCATCTTGCAGAAAATTCCGTTGATTAAGAATATGAACCACATAAGACTTATTTTCAGGATGAAGAAATGTCGTTTGTGGGTGAGGGTGTTTCTGAAGCATATCCAGGTTGGAGATTATTTTTTTGATGGAGAGGCAAATCATCAAGGTAAAGGTGTCGGAGTAGTCTTAGTGTCAGAATCTGGTCAGCACTATTCCATGGCAGCTAAGCTCCAATTTAATTGCACAAACAACATGGCCGAATACGAAGCTTGTATTCTGGGTTTGAAAATGGCCATAGACCTGAATGTTTACAAGTTGTTGGTTATTGGATAATCAGACCTTCTGATTCATCAAGTTCAAGGAGAATGGGCTGTGAAGAACCCAAAGATTATACCTTATGTACAGCATGTGCAGAGGTTGTGCAAAAGATTTCATAAGATCTCGTTCAGACATACTACCAAAATACACAATGAATTAGACGATGCTCTGGCCACCACCGCTTCGATGATTAAACATTCGGACACAAATTACATTGATTCTCTGGCTATAGAGTTGAAAGAACATCCAGCCCATTGCTCCGATGTTGAAGCAGAACCAGACGGTTTGCCTTGGTATTTTTATATAAAGAAGTATTTGGAGTCTGGAACTTATCCTAAGATGCTACAGCCAATCAAAAGAAGTCGATACGCCGTGTGGCTCTCAATTTCTTTCCAAGTGGAGAATCCTTTATAGGAGGACTCCAGATTTGGGTCTTCTAAGATATGTTGATGTTGTTGAAGCTGTGAAGCTTATTGAACAGATATATTTTGGAGTCTGCGGTACTTATAAGAACGGGTTCACTTTGGCAAGAAAGATCTACGAGCTGGGTATTTCTGGATGAGTATGGAGAATGATTGTTGCAAATTTGTGCAAAAGTGCCACAAATGTCAAGTGCACGGTGATTTGATCAGAGTGCCACCTCACGAACTTAATGCTGTGAGTTCACCTTGTCCATTCGTAGCTTGGTGAATGGATGTCATCGGTCCGATAGAGCCATCCACTTCCAATGGACACAGATTCATTTTGGTCGCCATTGATTATTTCACTAAGTGGGTGGAAGCAGCTTCTTACAAGTCGGTAACCAAGAAAGTGGTGGCTGATTTTGTTCGCAACAATCTGATATGTATATTTGGAGTGCCAGAATCCATCATTACTGATAATGGTGCAAATCTCAACAGTCACTTGATGATAGAGATATGTGAGCAATTTAAGGTCACTCATCGAAATTCGACTGCTTATCGTCCACAAATGAATGGAGTTGTGGAGGCTGCCAATAAGAATATAAAAAAGATATTGAGGAAAATGGTTGACAAGCATCGAGGTTGTCATGAGATGGTACCATATGAATTATTGGGATACTGCACGACTGTCAGAACATCAATTGGAGCCACTCCATATTTGCTAGTATATGGAACAGAAGCAGTCATACCTGCTGAAGTCAAGATACCGTCTTTGAGGATCATCCAAGAAGCTGAGTTGAGTAACACTGAATGGGTCAGCAAGTGGATTGATCAACTAACTTTGATTGATGAGAAGAGAATGGTTTTTGATTGTCATGGTCAGTTGTATCGACAGAGAATGATTCATGTTTTTCACAAGAGAGTAAGAGCCAGAAATTTTAAGGTTGGTCAGTTGGTTCTTAAGCGTATTTTCCTCATCAAGACGAGTACAAAGGAAAGTTCACACCGAACTGGCAAGGGCCTTACATGGTTCGCAAAGTATTATCTGGAGGTAATTTGGTCCTATCGGAGATGGATGACACTGTATGGCCTAAACCTATCAACTCAGATGCTGTCAAGAGATACTATGTGTGAAGCCTTATTTGCATTTCTGTTATTTACTTGTAATCATTTTGTTTACTTGTATTTGTTTTGCTTAAAACTTTACCCCTCTTGTAAAGAACTACGACTGACCTAAATTCTCAAGAATGAGATACGTAGGCGGCCTATGTTGTCTTCGATCACCCCATTTATCCCCTTTTTTTATTTCTTTGTATCTGAACTACATTCGATCTGAATTCTCAAAAATGATATACGTAGGCGGCCTATGTCAGCCTCTTTTGGTTTTCTTTGTACATGCTTTTTGTTTTGTCAGCCTTTGAGGGGAACTGTGTTTGACCTGATTCCTGTCTCAACGGGATACGTAGGCACCACAAGGGCTCGGTCATATCTCCCGTAAGAATCTTCTCAAAAATTCTCGAGTAGAAGATTCTTCCTCAGCAAGTCAAGAAAGAAAATATTTCGAGATTTGCAACTGGGAAAGAATTTTTGAGAAGATCTAAAAAATTCCGCGATCTGCTCAGTTACAGTGGAAAGATAAGCAAAACATTAACTGGGACAAAAATTTTAAGGATGACCTTAAAATTTCAGCACAGATTTATCCGCAAGTCTGGAGTGACTCTGAAAACTCCCCAGCAAATGATCATATAGACTTTCAAGCATCAGACTCAGAGAAGTTTGTTAAGCCTGATATGACATGACTTGGTAGAGACTTTTTTTTTAGATATTATTTCTCGAAAATTTATTTCTCTTAAATTTTCCCGTTTATGTTTCATTTGCTTTGGCATAAAATACTTTGTCTCATCTATCAAGAGTCAGGAGATCAGGAAATCAATCGGAGATAGCTAGACAAGGAGCAACTAACTGAAGAAATCGACACAGATCAGTTCGTTTTTAAAACTAACAATTTTTCTGTGAACGCGGGTTTATAGTTTCGCTCTGAAATCAGCAAGTTCTTCAGATGGATGAATATGGAAAGCTCTAAAGAGGACAAAACTATCCCAAAATCAATAGTTTTCCTAGAAGCAATAGACATTTTATATCTCTTATGTCGGAGACTTGGGAATATGAATTGTTTATTTCAATCAATTTCCAACGACATGAAATTTATAAAGGATATCAATTGCATCATAATGTCGTATATGATACTATGCATTACCTAGAGGGGTCAGCTAGTTTATTATCGATCTAGACGATGCATTTCCTGGAAGACGTTTTACCGTAATCATTGTTGGAGGCGATATGATTATTCATGCATCGCGAGTTAATACTCATGCATAGCGGAAATTCATGCATCGCGAGTCAATGCTCATGCATAGCAGAAAATCATGCATCACGAGTCAATACGCATGCATCGCGGAAAATAATGCATTGCGAGCCAATATTCATGCATCACGGAAGATCATGCATCGCGGGTTAATATCCAAGCATCGCGGGAAGATATTTATACATCGCAAGAAACTATGCATCACGAGAAGATTCCATGCCTCGTCGAAACTTATGCATCGCGAGAACATATTATACCTCGCAAAAATTTATGCATTACGAGAAGATTCCATGCCTCGTCAAAATTTATACATCGTGAGAAGATTATATACCTCGCTGAAAGTTATGCATCCGGAGAAGATTCCATGCCTCATTGAAAATTTATGCATCGCGAGAGGATTTCATGCCTCGCGGAAAGTTATGCATCGCGGGAAGATTTCATACCTCGCAGAAATTTACGTATCGCGGGAAGATATTCATGCCCCGCAAGAAGGCATGCACAACTGAAAGATAATCGTGCATCCCAAGAGAAATATTTATCCATCGGCATCAACTGCACTCTCTTATTTTTGATAAAAGCAAACATCAAGAAGAGCATCGAAGACACATCAAGAGAAATGCTAGCACACTTCATCAACTTTCCTTTATGTTGACATCAAATGAAGAATACATTGAAAATTATATTGCAAACACAAGACATAAGCTTTATTTGCTTTACCTCAAACTAATTGAGTTGACGTCAAATGTCGGGGAGAACAATTAAGTGTCGACACGGTAAAAGACATTGTCTCCCACTTAAATTGCATTTTTTTGCTGACAAGTTTTATCTCAGTCTTTGTCGAGAGCATCCGAAAGGATGAATTCTCCAAACATACCACAGGTGCGGATGACAATGTGGAACTTTTTCTTTGCAGCAAACTGGGACACAGTCCAAAGAGGAATGTCAAACTCTTAGGATGCGAGCAGAGGAGCGACTTCCACCACAATTAAACCACACCCCTATCAGAAGGCATGTGGGGTTTCCTTTGAGTTTTGTTTGTTTCGGTCTCGCGTTTGGAAATTTTGATCTACCGGAAGCAAGTTTCCAATCTAAGTGACAGTGCGCGAAGAGTTTGGAAATTATGTCCGTGAAAGTTCTTACCCATGGATGTGAGCGCACCACATTCATGGCTAAGAGATTACGAGCCTCTTTCTCATACTCATTTTATTTGTCACTTGTCCATAACCAAAGGTTATCTAGCATAATGGATTTCCTTTTCAAACGATTGAGTCGAACTACAAGCAACCTGATTCCTATGATTTAAGGATATGTAGGCGAACTCAACGGCAAAAACTCGGCTGCATTCCAACTTTCGCTCTCGAATCTTATTCTCCAGCATTTTGGTACCTTCATAACTCGGCATCGGGGTGGCTTGTGAATTCATTCAAAATCGTGCGTCAAATAAAGCTTGTTGAACTGCAAGTGGCCTGAACTCTCATGCAGCCTGATATCTGTATGAAACCCTTTTCCGGGATTTTTCCATAATTCCTAAGTCCGTACCAATATCCCTTTCCTAGATGAATTTGTGGTCGGTCAAAATTGGTCTGGTCAAATTCATTCTCCTCGAATTTCTTGCATCAATCCGAGTAAAATGAGGGACAGTTGTTGACAACCAATTTTAACCCTCGACGATGAATTAATGTCACGACCCAAAACGAGCCGCGAGTGGCACCCATACTTATCCTACTATGTAAGCGAACCAACCAATCTAAACCCCAACATTTCAACCTTAATAAACATAATATAATGCGGAAGACTTTAAACTCATTAATATAACCAATAAATAACTTCTAAAATCCAATCTTATTATTCCCAAAAACTGGAAGTCATCACCACAAGAACATCTATCCTCAAATTTCTAATACTAAGAAAGAAGCTAAAATAAATAAACAGCTAGTCCATGCCAGAACTTCAAGGAATCAAGACGTGAAGAAGAAGATCCAGTCCAAGGTAGAAGCAATAGCTCACCCTGAAATTTGGTGTGATGAAGACTGGCTAGAGTTGCGGACGAGTCAAAGTCGATGGCACGTTTGCTGCACTCCACAATAACAAGAAAATAATTTACAAGTAGGGGTCAGTACAAGGAACACTTACTGAGGAGGTATCATCGGCCAACTCAGAATCGAAAGCAATATATATTGAACAATAACATAAAATCGACCACAATACTTAACAGGTGACAATCAACAAATACCGTAACCCTTGGCCACAACACCCATCACATCTATGAGGACTCAAGCCTCCACACCATACTCATTTAAGAAATAGTTCTTTAAATATGAGTATAATAACATAATTCAAGATTCATTCTCTTTATTATCCTGCTGTCGGAACGTGACACTCCGATCCTCTACTATCCTGGTGTCGGAACGTGATACTCCGATCCTCTACTATCCTGGTGTCGGAACGTGACACTCCGATCCTCTACTATCCTGGTGTCGTAACGTGACACTCCAATCCCCTAATTCTACGTGTCGGTTCGTGACACCCGATCCCCTAATCTAATTCTTTTAGTTCATCAAGCCTTCTTTTATACCAAGGCATCATCATTAACAAAGTGGATTTAAGGTTTAAGATTCACAGCCTTATCTTTCCAATCCATTACAATTACATAATCACATCATGCAAGCACACAATTAAGCATATAGAAGACTTTACAATACTACCCAATACATATCATTCGCTATTAAGAGTTTACTATGAAATAGCATAAACCATAACCTACCTCCACCGAAGAATTTGTGATCACGCAAGCTACTCCTCAAAATCTTTGCTTTCCTCTTCGTTCTCTCTTCTCTCGCTCGTTCGTTCTCCCTTTTCTCTCTCTGTTCTTTCTATTTTTCTTATTCAAACCCTTTTTCTTTTACCCTAATTGTCATATAATTAAGTGTAAAAGATGATAAATATAATCCACTATTTATTTCAAGGTTATCTCCTTTAACCCCCAAGTAATTGAATTACTAACATTAACCCACTAACTTTATAATTATAAGCATGAATAGTCCAAAATGCCCCTTAAAAACTTTTAACAAAAATCCGACTCAGTGAGGGTTACGCAGCCTGTGACGATCCGTCATGACTGTGACGGTCCGTCCTGCAGGTCCGTCATAAAGTTCAGAGAGTTAATTCAGTGGAAAGATTTGTGACGGTCCGTCGTGCCAACGACGGTCCGTCCTACCATTCCGTCGTGAAGTTCAGAGAGTCGATCTCAGTACCCAAATTTTCAGAATTTAACTGTTTTGGAACGAGACCCCCTCGACGGTCCGTCGTGCCCATGACGGTCCGTCGTGAGATCCGTCAACCAAGACAGTTATTACCAGAAATAAACTCTACTGCTCAAAACGACTAAACAGGTCGTTACAATAGATACCAATTTACCATCATTCGTCCTCGAATGATCACAAGAAGAAAAACAAGGGCGAAAAGGAGTATCTGAATCTGTAAACAGATATGGGTATCTTTTTTGCATATCAGCCTCCTTCTCCCAAGTGGACTCTTCAACTGGTCGATTCTTCCATTGAACTTTGACGGATGCAATCTCCCTTGATCTCAACTTGCGGATATCTCTATCTAGAATGGCAACAGGCTCCTCCTCATAAGACAAATTCTCATCAAGAAGAACTGAATCCCAACAGTTTCCATCCCCATGGTATCTTTTCAGCATAGACACATGAAATACCGGGTGCACTCCTGAGAGTCCTAGAGGCAAGGCTAATTCATAAGCCACCTCCCCTACTCGCTTAAGTACTTCAAATGGTCCAATAAACCTTGGTCTAAGCTTACCTCTTTTACCAAACCGCATCACCCCTTTAATGGGTGAAACCTTCAGCAAGACTTGTTCACCCTCCATGAACTCCAAGTATCTAACCTTTCGATCTGCATATTCCTTTTGCCTACTTTGCGCCGCTTAAAGCTTTTCTTGAATGAATTTCACTTTCTCTAATGATTCCCTCAGAAGATCAGTACCCCAGGGCCTCACCTCGAATGCATCAAACCAACGAATGGGAGACCTACATCTCTTCCCATACAATGTTTCGAATGGGGCCATACCAATACTTGAGTGATAGCTATTATTGTATGAGAACTCTGCTAAGGGCAAGAAGTTATCCCAATTACCACCAAATTCTATCACACATGCACGAAGCATATCTTCCAACACCTGAATCGTTCGCTCAGACTGACCATCGGTCTGAGGGTGAAATGCAGTACTAAGGTCCAACCTAGTACCTAATTCAGCATGCAATGTTCTCCAAAACTTAGAATTAAACTGCGTACCTCTATCTGATATGATGTAAAGTGGAACTCCATGCAATCGAACAATTTCTGAAATATAGAGCTTGGCTAACTTCTCTGCATTGTAAGTCACCTTGACCGGAATGAAGTGAGTAGACTTAGTTAATCTGTCCACAATTACCCAAATAAAATCGAACTTACCCAATGTCTTTGGAAGACCAACCACGAAGTCCATTTCAATTCTCTCCCACTTCCATTCAGGAATGGGCATTCTGTGAAGTGTTCCTCGGGGCCTCTGGTGTTCATATTTTACTTGTTGACAATTGGGGCATTTGGCAACAAAATCAACAATGTCACGCTTCATTCTACTTTACCAAAAGTGTTGCTTTAGGTCACGGTACATCTTGGTTGCACCAGGATGTATAGAATATCCGGAACTATGAGCCTCTGTAAGGATAGTGTGGATCAAATCATCAACACGGGGCACACATACCCTTCCCTTAATCCTCAAAACACCTTCCTCATCAATTATTGCTTCTTTAGCCTCTGCTTGCAACACCATATCCCGAATTTGGCTCAACTTCTCCTCATCAAACTGTTTTCCCTTGATCTTGTCAAGAAAAGAAGATCTTGCCTCCACACAGGCCAAAAATCCTCCCTTTTTAGTACCTCCAGCCTCATAATGTCATTAGCCAGAGTTTGAACCTCTCTAGCCAATGGGCGTCTAGAAACCTGCAAGTGAGCCAGACTTCCCATGCTTCCTGCCTTTCTACTTAAGGCATCTGCCACAACATTAGCTTTTCCCGGGTGATACAAGATAGTGATATCATAGTCCTTCAGTAGTTCCATCCATCTCCTCTGTCTTAAATTCAAGTCTTTCTGGGTAAAGACATACTGTAAACTACGATGATCTGTGTAGACTTCACACTTGACCCCATATAGATAATGTCTCCATTGCTTTAATGCAAACACTACCGCAGCCAACTCCAAATCGTGGGTCGGATAATTACGTTCATGCACCTTTAATTGCCTCGAAGCATAAGCAATTACATTTTTCTCTTGCATTAGCACTGCACCCAAACCAGAATAGGATGCATCACAATAAACAATGAAATTCTTGCCTTCCACTGGCAAGGTAAGAATTGGTGCAGTAGTCAACAAGGTCTTGAGATTCTGGAAGCTTTCTTCACATTCATCCGACCATACAAATGGAACATTCTGCTTAGTCAAGTTTGTCAATTGGGAAGCAACCAAAGAAAATCCCTTGACAAATCGACGGTAGTAGCTAGCTAAACCAACAAAGCTCCTTACTTCTGTAACATTAGTAGGTCTTACCTAACTCTTCACTGCTTCAATATTAGAATGATCCACCATCACTCCATCCCTAGAAACTACGTGCCCCAAGAAGGACACTGAATCTAGCCAAAACTCACACTTGGAGAATTTGGCATAAAGCCTTTCTCCCTCAATACTTCCAACACAATTCTCAAGTGCTCCTCATGTTCTTTCCTGATCTTTGAGTATACTAGTATATCGTCAATAAACACAATGACAAAGAGATCCAGATATGGCTTAAAAATCCCGTTCATCAGGCTCATAAACACAACAGGGGCATTTGTTAGTCCAAAAGACATTACTACGAATTCGTAATGCCCATACCTGGTTCGAAAAGTAGTCTTTGGCACATCTGTTGCCCGTATTTTCAATTGATAATAACCGGATCTCAAGTCAATCTTAGAGAAGACACAAGCACCTTATAACTGATCGAAAAAGTCATCAATGCGAGGAATGGGGTACTTGTTCTTAATTGTTACCTTATTCAACTACCGGTAGTCTATGCACATCCGGAAACTCCCATCCTTCTTCTTCACAAATAACACCGGAGCACCCCAAGGGGAAGCGCTTGGTCTAATGAAGCCTTTACCTATAAACTCTTGAAGTTGGGCCTTTAACTCCCTTAACTCAGCGGGAGCCATTCTATAAGGGGGTACAGAAATGGGGCGAGTACCCAGCTCCAGATCAATGCAAAATTTGATATCCCTATCCGGTGGCATACCAGGAAGGTCTGCAGGAAACACATCCAGAAACTCACGAACTATCGAAACCGACTCAATTTAAGGTACTTGGGTAGTATCATCCCTGAGATGTGCCAAGAAAGTAAAACACCCTTTACTAACCATTCTCTTAGCACGAAGAAAGGAGATGATATGAACTGGAGTGGAAGTGTAGTCACCCTCCCACACTAATGGATCTGTCCCAGGCTTGGCCAACGTTACAGTTTTAGCATTACAATCAAAGATTGCAAAATTTGGAGAAAGCCAAGTCATACCCAGAATTACATCGAAATCAACCATTTCTAAGATGACCAAGTCTACATGAGTATTGCTCCCCACAAAAGTTACAAGACAAGACCTATACACCTTTTCAACTATCACATACTCACCCACCGGAGTAGAAACACGAATAGGCATGTCAAGCAATTCAAATGTAAATTAAGACCAGTAGCAAATGAGGAAGATACATATGAAAATGTGGAGCAAGGATCAAATAATACAGAAGCCATGCAATCACAAACCAAAAGATTACCTGTGATAACAACATCAGATGTCTCCGCTTCAGACCTCCCAGGGAAAGCATAACAATGGGCCCTATCACTTGTCTGCCCGTTGCCCCTACCATGTTGTGTTGTAGTAGCTCCAGTTTGCCCATCACCCCGGTCGTTTTGGTGACCACCATTACCTCGGCCACCACATGTCACGACCCAAAACCGAGCCGCGACTGGCACCCACATTTACCCTCCTATGTGAGCGAACCAACCAATCTAACCCTTAACATTTCAATATAATATCGACAGAAAGTAATGGGGAAGACTTAAACTCATTAATAAAAACCAATTCATTAACTTCTAAAATTCAACATCTATTATTCCTCAAAATCTGGAAGTCATCACCACAAGAACATCTATGATCAGATTACTAAACTAAGAGTATTCTAAGAAGCTAAAACAAGTAAAAGCTAGTCCATGCCGGAACTTCAAGGCATCAAGACATGAGGAAGAAGATCCAGTCCAAGCTAGAAGCATTAGCTCACCCTGAAGATCCGGTCTGACGAAGACTGGCTAGAATTGCGATTGAGTTAAAGACGACGGCACGTTTGCTGCACTCCACATATAACAAAGAAGAAAACATAAAGTAGGGGTCAGTACAAAACACGGGTACTAAGTAGATATCATCGGCCAACTCAAAATAGAAAACAGTATATATCAGTAATATCATAAATCAACTACAATACTCAACATGTAGCATCAACAAGTACTATAATCATTAATAAGTACCGCCAAGTTCACACATGAGGACTCAAGCCTCAATACCATACTAATTTGGAAATTAGGTTCATTAGATTGAGTATATTAACATCTTTCAAGATTCATTATCTTTATTTCTCTTGTGTCGGTACGTGACACTCCGCTCCCTCATTATCTTTATTCCTCTTGTGTCATTACGTGACACTCCGATCCCCTACTACTATGTGTCGGAACGTGACACTCCGATCCCCTAAATCTACGTGTCGGTTCGTGACACCCGATCCCCTAAATCTACGTGTCGGTTCGTGACACCCGGTCCCCCTAAATCTACGTGTCGGTTCGTGACACCCGATCCCCTAATTCTACGTGTCGGTTCGTGACACCCGATCCCCTAATTCTATGTGTCGGAACGTGACACTCTGATCCCCTAATCTCATTCTATCAATTCATCAAGCCTTCTCTTATACCAAGGCATCATCATTCTCATTACTTTAGTTCATCAAGCCTTTTCTTATACTATGGCATCATCAATCTCATTACTTTAGTTTATCAAGCCTTCTTTATTACCAAGGCATCATCATTAACAAAGAGATTAGGGTTTTTCAAGATTTGGGATTCAATAGCTTCATCATGCTTATTTTATCACAATTATATCATCACATTCATGCAAACATACAATTAAGCATATAGCAGGGTTTTACAATACTACCAATACATATCATTTGCTATTAAGAGTTTACTACGAATATCATAAAAACCATAACCTACCTCCACCGAAGATTCGTGATCAAGCAAGAAATCTCCCAAGCTTTGTTTCTCTCTTCCTCGTTCGATTCTCCCTCTCTCTCTTGTTCTTTCTATTTTTCTTATTCAAACCCTCTTTATTTTACCCTAATTAGCATATAATTAAGTATAAAAGATGGCAATAATACCCCACTAATAACTCAAGGTTACCTCTTTTAACCCCCAAGTAATTAGACTTATTAACATTTAACCCACTAACTAATAATTAAAGCAGGAATAGTCAAAAACGTCCCTTAAAACATTTAAAGAAATCGGACCCAGCCTTGGATTACGCAGCCTGTGACGGCCCGTCGTGCCTGTGACGGCCCGTCGTGCCTGCGACGGTCCGTCCTGCTGCTCCGTCATAGAGTTCAGAGACTCAATTTCCTTGAAGAGTCTATGACGGTCCGTCGTGCCCACGACGGTCCGTCCTGCCATTCCGTTACGAAGTTCAGAGAGTCGATTTCAGTACCCAAATTTCAGAATTTCTAAGTATTTTGGAACGAGACACCCTCGACGGTTCGTCGTGCCCATGATAGTCCATCGTGAGGTCCGTCGTCTCAGCCAGTTTTCCAGAAATAAAATCTGCTGCTCAAAACGACTAAACATGTCGTTACAATAGATACCAATTTACCCATCGTTCGTCCTCGAACGATCAGAGGAAGGAAAACAAGGGCGAGAAGGAGTACATGAATCTGTAAACAGGTGTGGGTATCTTTCTCGCATATCAGCCTCCTTCTCCCAAGTAGCCTCTTCAACCGGTCGATTCTTCCATTGAACTTTGATGGATGCAATCTCCCTTGACCTCAGCTTGCGGACTTCTCTATCTAGAATGGCAACAGGCTCCTCCTCATAAGACAAATTTTCATCAAGCAGAACTGAATCCCATCGAATAATGTAGTTTCCATCCCCATGGTATCTTTTCAACATAGACACATGAAATACCGGATGCACTCCGGACAGCCCTGGAGGCAAGGCTAATTCGTAATCCACCTCCCCTACTCGCTTAAGTACTTCAAATGGTCCAATGTACCTTGGGCTTAGCTTACCTCTTTTACCAAACCGCATCACCCCTTTCATGGGCGAAACCTTCAACAAGACTTGTTCACCCTCCATGAACTCCAAGTCTCTAACCTTTCGATCCGCATATTCCTTTTGCCTACTTTGCGCCGCTAAAAGTTTTTCTTGAATAGATTTCACTTTCTCTAATGAATCCCTCAAAAGGTCAGTACCCCAGGGTCTAACCTCAAATGCATCAAACCACCCAATGGGAGACCTACATCTCCTACCATACAATGCTTCAAATGGGGCCATGTCAATACTTGAGTGATAACTATTATTGTATGAAAACTCCGCTAAGGGTAAGAAGTTATCCCAATGACCACCAAATTCTATCACACATGCATGAAGCATATCCTCCAACACTTGAATCGTTCGCTCAGACTGACCATCGGTCTGAGGATGGAACGCAGTACTAAAGTCCAACATAGTACCCAATTCCGCATGCAATGTTTTCCAAAACTTAGAAGTAAACTGCGTACCTCTATCTGATATGATGGAGAGTGGAACCCCATGCAACCGAACAATTTCTGAGATATAGATTTTGGCTAACTTCTCGGCATTGTAAGTCACCTTGACCGGAATGAAGTGCGCAGACTTAGTTAATCTGTCCACAATTACCCAAATAGAATCAAACTTACCCAATGTCTTTGGAAGACCAACCACGAAATCCATTGCAATTCTCTCCCACTTCCATTCAGGAATGGGCATTCTCTGAAATGTTCCTCCGGGCCTCTGGTGCTCATACTTTACTTGTTGACAATTTGGACATTTGGCGACAAAATCAACAATGTCGCGCTTCATTCTACTCCACCAAAAGTGTTGTTTTAGGTCACGGTACATCTTGGTTGCACCAGGATGTATAGAATACCTTGAACTATGAGCCTCTGTCAGAATAGTGTTGATCAAATCATCGACGCGGGGTACACATACCCTTCCCTTAATCCTCAAAACACCTTCCTCATCGATTGTTGCTTCTTTAGCCTCTTCTTGCAACACTTTATCTCGGATCCTGATCAATTTCTCATCATTAAACTGCTTTCCCTTAATCTTATCAAGGAAGGAAGATCTTGCCTCCACACAAGCTAACAATCCTCCCTTCTCATTTACTTCTAACCTCATAAGGTCATTAGCCAGAATCTGAACCTCTCTAGCCAATGGGCGTCTAGAAACTTGCAAGTGAGCTAGACATCCCATGCTTCCCGCCTTTCTACTTAAAGCATCCTCCACAACATTCGCTTTTCCCGGATGATACAAGATAGTGATGTCGTAGTCCTTCAGTAGTTCCATCCATCTCCTCTGTCTCAAGTTCAAATCTTTCTGAGTAAAGACATACTGTAGGCTACGATGATCCGTATAGACCTCACACTTAACCCCATATAAATAGTGCCTCCATTGCTTTGATGCAAATACTACCGCGGCCAATTCCAAATCATGGGTCGGATAGTTACGTTCATGCACCTTTAATTGCCTTGAAGCATAAGCAATTACACTCTTCTCTTGCATTAGCACTGCACCCAAACCAGAATAGGATGCATCACAATAAACAATGAAGTTCTTACCCTCTACTGGTAAGGTAAGGATAGGTGCGGTAGTCAACAAAGTCTTGAGCTTCTGAAAGCTTTCCTCACATTCGTCTGACCATACAAATGGAACATTCTGCTTAGTCAAGTTCGTCAATTGGGAAGCAATGGAAGAGAATCCCTTGACAAATCGACGGTAATAGCTAGCTAAACCAACAAAGCTCCTTATATCTGACACATTAGTAGGTCTTACCTCTTCACTGTCTCAATCTTAGAAGGATCCACCATCACTCCATCCTTAGAAACCACGTGCCCCAAGAAGGACACTGCATCTAGCCAAAACTCACACTTAGAGAACTTGGCATAAAGCTTTTTCTCCCTCAACGTTTCCAATACAATTCTCAAATGCTCCTCATGTTCCTTCTTACTTTTATAGTATATCAGTATATCATCAATAAATACGATCACAAAGAGATCCAGATATGGCTTAAAAATCACGTTCATCAAGCTCATGAAAGCAGCAGGGGCATTCGTAAGACCAAAAGACATCACTACAAATTCGTAATGCCCATACCTGGTTCGAAAAGCAGTCTTTGGCACATCCGTTGCCCGTATTTTCAATTGATGATAACCGGATCTCAAGTCAATCTTAGAGAAGACACAAGCACCTTGTAACTGATCGAACAAGTCATCAATGCGAGGAAGAGGATACTTGTTCTTAATAGTTACCTTATTCAGTTGTCTATAGTCTATGCACATCCGAAAACTTCCATCCTTCTTCTTCACAAATAATACCGGAGCACCCCAAGGAGATGCACTTGGTCTAATGAAGCCTTTTCCTAACAATTCTTGAAGTTGAGCCTTTAACTCTCTTAACTCAGTGGGAGCCATTCTATAAGGGGGTATAGAAATGGGGCGAGTACCCGGTTCAAGATCAATGCAGAAGTCAATATCCCTATCCGGTGGCATACCAGGAAGATCTGCAGGGAACACATCCAGAAACTCACAGACTACCGAAACCGACTCAATTGAAGGTACTTGGGTAGTGTCATCCCTGAGGTGTGTCAAGAATGCTAAACACCCTTTACTAACCATTTTCTTAGCACGAAGAAAGGACACGATACGAACCGGATTGGAAGTGTAGTCGCCCTCCCACACTAACGGATCTGTCCCAGGCTTGGCTAACGTCACAGTTTTAGCATTACAATCGAAGATCGCAAAATTCGGAGAAAGCCAAGTCATACCCAGAATTACATCAAAGTCGACCATTTCTAAGATAACCAAATCTACATGAGTGTTACTCCCCACAAAAGTCACCAAACAAGACCTATATACTTTTTCAACTATCACAGACTCACCCACCGGAGTAGAAACACGAATAGGCATGTCAAGTAATTCACAATGTAAATTAAGACCATTAGCAAATGAGGAAGATACATAAGAAAATGTGGATCCAGGATCAAACAATACAGAAGCTATGCAATCGCAAACCAAAAGATTACCTGTGATAACAGCATCAGATGCCTCCGCTTCAGATCTCCCAGGGAAAGCGTAACAATGGGCCCTATCACCTGTCTGCCCGTTGCCCCAACCATGTTGTGCTGTAGTGGCTCCAGTTTGCCCGTCACCCCGGCCGTTTTGGTGACCATCATTACCTCGGCCACCACGTTCTCCAGAATAACGGCCTCTACCATGACCACCTCTACCTCTAGCTATTGGGGGTCTATAACTCTGTTTTGGACAATTCCTCCTAATATGTCAAGTCTCCCCACACCCATAACACTCTCTAGAGTCAAGCATAGGTCTCGCAGAGAAGTGTTGACCGGTCTGGGGTGGACCCCCAACTACAGTTTGTAGTGAAGACTGAATTGGTCGAACTGAGTAACCTCCGGAACCCTGTCCTCTAGAGTAAGAACCATTAAACTCACCTCCTTTTCGAAACCTTTTTGATGTCGATGCCATGGTGAAGTCATCTGGCTTCACTCCTTCCACCTCTATCACGAAGTCTACCACTTCCTGGAAGGATCTTGCCGTAGCCGCTACCTGTAAGGATGAAATCCGCAATTCTGACCTCAACCCCTTCACAAAACGGCGAATCCTCTCTTGTGGACTGAAACAAAGTTGGGTGGCATACCTGGATAATGCACGAAACTTCGCCTCATATGAAGTAACCGACATCCTACCTTGCTCTAGGCTCAAGAACTCATCTCGTTTCCTATCCCTCAAAGTCCGGGGGATATACTTCTCCATAAACAAGCTAGAGAATGAGGCCCAAGTCATAGGTGGTGCCTCTGTTGGTTGACACTCAACATGTGACCGCCACCACATTTTGGCGTTCCCTTGAAACTGATAAGTCACAAACTCAACACCAAACCGTTCTACTATACCCATCTTGTGTAGTAGCTCATGACAGTCAACCAGAAAATCGTAGGCATCCTCCGATTCAGCACCCTTGAAGACTGGAGGTTTCAATTTCAAGAACTTACTGAAAAGTTCATGCTGATCATTTGTCATTATAGGCCCTGTAGTCAGACGAGGAAACGTGCCTATTTCCAATGAGGTATCCATACGGGGAGCCCCAGCAGCGGCATGTCGTACCTCTGAAACCGGAGGTGTTGGTGCAGAAAACACTGGAGGTGCCTGACCCTGATCAGATAACCCGCTAAGATAAGGAAGAACCTGATTGATCATCTCTGGGGTAGGTTGGGGTGGCAATTCCTCATTTTGCACTTGTTCATTCTCCCCTTCCTCACCCTCTCTTACTACTTCCTCAGTCGGTGGAGGAGTCACCGCCCTAGTACCAGATGGGCTAGGTTCTTGTCCTCTTCCTCTAGAGGACGTCCTCCCACGACCTCTTCCACGGCCTCTTGCCGCTACTCCTCTTCGAGCTACAGCCCCAGTGGCTGGCTCAGATGCTTCTTGTCTTGCCGATGTCGGTGTTGGTGTTGGCGCGGTCGTTGCTCTAGTTCTAACCATCTGCGAAATAGAGTGAAGATGGTCAGATACCAATTTGTATCACCTAGATATGATCTTGTTTGCAAAACATAAGAAATCAAAGTATTTTGGCCTCTCTCATATCTCATAAACCAATCCAGAAAGGGGTTGATTAGAAAATTATGATAACTCATTGATTCATCTGGTATCTAAATATATGATTCGTTTCTAACAAGTAGTAGCACGAAAGAAAGAAAGAAAGAATAGAATTTTCCTAAAGTCTTATATCCTCTCAAAGAAAAGTAAAGGCGTCCCCCTACCGTTCCTTAAGACTCTACTAGACTCGTTCTTGTGTGATGAGACCAACGAACCTAATGCTCTGATACCAAGTTTGTCACGACCCAAAACCGAGCCGCGACTAGCACCCATATTTACCCTCCTATGTGAGCGAACCAACCAATCTAACCCTTAACATTTCAATATAATATCGACAGAAAGTAATGCGGAAGACTTAAACTCATTAATAAAAACCAATTCATTAACTTCTAAAATTCAACATCTATTATTCCCCAAAATCTGGAAGTCATCACCACAAGAACATCTATGATCAAATTACTAAACTAAGAGTATTCTAAGAAGCTAAAACAAGTAAAAGCTAGTCCATGCCGGAACTTCAAGGCATCAAGACATGAGGAAGAAGATCCAGTCCAAGCTAGAAGCATTAGCTCACCCTGAAGATCCGGTCTGACGAAGACTGGCTAGAATTGCAATTGAGTTGAAGACGACGGCACGTTTGCTGCACTCCACATATAACAAAGAAGAAAACATATCATCACATTCATGCAAACATACAATTAAGCATATAGCAGGGTTTTACAATACTACCAATACATATCATTCGCTATTAAGAGTTTACTACGAATAGCATAAAAACCATAACCTACCTCCACCGAAGATTCGTGATCAAGCAAGCAATCTCCCAAGCTTTGTTTCTCTCTTCCTCGTTCGATTCTCCCTGTCTCTCTTGTTCTTTCTATTTTTCTTATTCAAAACCCACTTTCTTTTACCCTAATTAGCATATTATTAAGTATAAAAGATGGCAATAATACCCCACTAATTAACTCAAGGTTATCTCTTTTAACCCCCAATTAATTAGACTTATTAACATTTAACCCACTAACTTATAATTAAAGCAGGAATAGTCAAAAACGTCCCTTAAAACATTTAAAGAAATCGGACCCAGCCTGGGATTACGCAGCCTGTGACGGCCCGTCGTGCCTGCGACGGTCCGTCCTGCTGCTCCGTCACAGAGTTCAGAGACTCAATTTCCTTGAAGAGTCTGTGACGGTCCATCGTGCCCACGACGGTCCATCCTTCCATTCCGTTACGAAGTTCAGAGAGTCGATTTCAGTACCCAAATTTCAGAATTTCTAAGTATTTTGGAACGAGACACCCTCGACGGTCCGTCTTGCCCATGCCGGTCCGTCGTGAGGTCCGTCGTCTCAGCCAGTTTTCCAGAAATAAAATCTGCTGCTCAAAACGACTAAACAGGTCGTTACACCACGTCCTCCAGAATGACGGCCTCTTCCATGACCACCTCTACCTCTAACTATTGGGGGTCTGTAACTCTGTTTTGGACAATACCTCCTAATGTGTCCAGTCTCCCCACATCCATAACACTCTCTGGATTCAAGCATAGGTCTCTGTGAGAATGACGAAGTCTGGGGGTAACCTCCAAACTCAGAGGAATGTTGGCTGGTCTGCGATGGACCCCCAGCTACAGCCTGCAGTGAAGACTGAATAGGTCGGGCTGGGTAACCTCGTGAAACCTGCCCTCTGGTGTAAGAACCATTAAACTCACCTCCCTTACGAAACTTCTTAGATGTCGATGTCATGGTGAAGTCGTCTAGCTTCACCCCCTCTACTTCTATCACAAAATCTACCACCTCCTGAAAGGATTTTGCTGCAGCAGCTACCTGTAAGGCTGAAATCTGCAAATCTGACCTCAGCCCTTTCACGAAACGGCGAATCCGCTCTTGTGGACTGAAGCAAAGTTGGGTGGCATACCTGGATAGCTCACGAAACATAGCCTCATAAGCAGTAACCGACATCCTGCCTTGCTCTAGTCTTAGGAACTCATCTATCCTCCTATCCCTCAAAGTCCGGGGTATATACTTCTCCATAAATAAGCTAGAGAATGATGCCCAAGTCATAGGTGGTGCCTGTGCTGGTTGACACTCAACATATGACCGCCACCACATTTTGGCGTTCCCTTGAAACTGATAGGTCACACTCAACGCCAAATCGTTCTACTATGCCCATCTTATGTAGCATCTCATGACAATCAACCAGAAAATCATAGGCATCCTCAGATTTAGCACCCTTGAAGACTGGAGGTTTCAACTTCAAGAATTTAGTGAGAAGTTCATGTTGATCACTAGTCATTATAGGCCCTATAGTCAATCGAGGAAACGTGCCTATATCCAATGAGGCATCCATGCGGGGAGCCATAGCAGCTGCATGTTGTACTCCCGGAACCTGAGGTGATGGCGCAGAAAACACTGGAGGCGTCTGACCCTGATCAGATAAACCACTGAGATAAGCAAGAACCTGGTTAATCATCTCTGGGGTAGGTTGGGGTGGTAACTCCTCATCTTGGACTTGTTCATTTTCCCCTTCCTCACCCTCTCTTACTACCTCATCTGTCGGTGGTACTAGTTGGACCAGGTGTTTGTCCTCTACCTCTAGAGAACGTCCTCCCGCGACCTCTACCACGGCCTCTTGCCACTGTTCCTCTCCGAGTTACAGCCCAGTGGCTGGCTCAGACGCATCCTGTCTTGCCGGTGTTGGTGTTGGCGCAGTTGTTGCTCTAGTTCTAACCATCTGCGCAATAGAGTGAAGATGGTCAGATACCAATTTTATCACCTAGATACCAATTGGATCCAAGTAATAGCACGAAAGAAAGAAAGAATGGAATTTTCCTAAAGTCCTATAGCCTCTCAAAGAAAAGTAAAGGCGTCCCCCTACAGTTCCTTAAGACTCTACTAGACTCGTTCTTGTGTGATGAGACCAACGAACCTAATGCTTTGATACCAAGTTTGTCATGACCCAAAACGAGCCGCGAGTGGCACCCACACTTATCCTACTATGTGAGCGAAACAACCAATCTAAACCCTAACATTTCAACCTTAATAAACAGAATATAATGCGGAAGACATTAAACTCATTAATATAACCAATAAATAACTTCTAAAATCCAATCTTATTATTCCCAAAACTGGAAGTCATCACCACAAGAACATCTATCCTCAAATTTCTAAATCTAAGAGTATCTAAGAAGCTAAAATAAATAAACAGCTAGTCCATGACAGAACTTCAAGGCATCAAGACGTGAAGAAAAAGATCCAGTCCAAGCTAGAAGCAATAGCTCACCCTGAAATCTGGTGTGATGAAGACTGGCTAGAGTTGCGGACGAGTCGAAGTCGATTGCACGTTTGCTGCACTCCACAATAACAAGAAAACAATTTACAAGTAGGGGTCAGTACAAGGAACACGTACTGAGTAGGTATCATCGGCCAACTCAAAATAGAAAGCAATATATATTAAACAATAACATAAAATCGACCACAATACTTAACAGGTGACAATCAACAAATACCGTAACCCTTGGCCACAACACCCAGCACATCTATGAGGACTCAAGCCTCCACACCATACTCATTTAAGAAATAGTTCTTTAAATCTGAGTATAATAACATAATTCAAGATTCATTCTCTTTATTATCCTGGTGTCGGAACGTGACACTCCGATCCTCTACTATCCTGGTGTCAGAACGTGACACTACGATCCTCTACTATCCTGGTGTCGGAACGTGACACTCCGATCCTCTACTATCCTGATGTCGGAACGTGACACTCCGATCCTCTACTATCCTGGTGTCGGAACGTGACACTCCGATCCCCTAATTCTACGTGTCAGTTCGTGACACCCGATCCCCTAATCTCATTCTTTTAGTTCATCAAGCCTTCTTTTATACCAAGACATCATCATTAACAAAGTGGATTTAAGGTTTAAGATTCACAGCCTTATCTTTCCAATCCATTACAATTACATAATCACATCATGCAAGCACACAATTAAGCATATAGAAGACTTTACAATACTACCCAATACATATCATTCGCTATTAAGAGTTTACTATGAAATAGCATAAACCATAACCTACCTCCACCGAAGAATTCGTGATCACGCAAGCTACTCCTCAACATCTTTGCTTTCCTCTTCGTTCTCTCTTCTCTCGCTCGTTCGTTCTCCCTTTTCTCTCTCTGTTCTTTCTATTTTTCTTATTCAAACCCTTTTTCTTTTACCCTAATTGTCATATAATTAAGTATAAAAGATGATAAAAATAACCACTATTTATTTCAAGGTTATCTCCTTTAACCCCCAAGTAATTGTATTACTAAAATTAACCCACTAACTTTATAATTATAAGCATGAATAGTCCAAAACGCCCCTTAAAAACTTTTAACAGAAATCCGACTCAGTCAGGGTTACGCAGCCTGTAACAGTCCGTCATGACTGTGACGGTCCGTCCTGCAGGTCCGTCATAAAGTTCAGAGAGTTAATTCAGTGGAAAGATTTGTGACGGTCCGTCGTGCCAACGACGGTCTGTCCTGCCATTCCGTCGTGAAGTTCAGAGAGTCGATCTCAGTACCCAAATTTTCAGAATCTAAGTGTTTTGGAACGAGACCCCCTCGACGGTCCGTCGTGCCCATGACGGTCCGTCGTGGGATCCGTCGACCAAGACAGTTATTACCAGAAATAAACTTTACTACTCAAAACGACTAAACATGTCGTTACAATTAATAACGAGAATCTTAATTCTAAACAACTTGAAATGGTTTGTTTTACATAGTTCAAAATTATTATTGTTATTGTTATTATTATTTTCGGATGTCGTCGAGTATGTGTTTTTCCGTGAGTTCTGAATAACATATGTTTTTTTTTACGAATGTCTTATATATAACTAGTATGTTTTGTGAATATTCTGAAACGAAGTCATTTCGAAAGGTCACTTTGAGTTGAATACTCTTCAATTTAGTTCAATTTTAGTGACAACTAGATTCTACTTTTAATTAATTACTCTTCAATCGAGTTTGCTATTTTAACTTTATCAAAATTAAAATTCTCGTTAACTAATTCATATATATATTCGTCGGAATGGTTTATTACTTACTTATGGCTTGACACCAATATGTTAAACCCAGTTAAAGCCATTTTGGGCTTTCTCTTCTGGCAACCCACCAGCCCACTTCAAAATTTGACCCAATTTTCTCAGGGCCAACTCCTTTTTCCTAAGTCCAACTATTGTCATTTCCCTTTCAAATCCATTCCCTCAACCAATCTGAGCACTTTTTTCAATTCTGACCATTTTGCAGGCCCAAATTCCCCACCTTATATTTTCTTAAGCAGACCCGACCCGTTTTGTTTTCCCTTTCTTCCTCGCGTGAGCAAGGTCAAAAATCGGAACACATATGGATCCAAATGCTGGCAAACCGACAAAAGAACAGGGCGCGTGAGCAATGATAGCTGCGAGAGTAAGTGTAATAGGAATATGGAGAAGGACAGTCTGGTACAATGCGCTCTTTTGGCTCTTTCTTCACCTCGCCCTCGCTCGTACGTTTTGCAGTAACAGAGCAAGTCACGCCAATTCGTTCTAGATGTAACCAGATTGCTCTATCTGGCAGCGAGGACAATTAAGGCCGATCCCAAGCGTCTGTCTCCCTTCCTCTTTTGGTTTGAAGCCGTTTCCTCCGAAAAAGTTGTTGGTCCAAAATGGGAGAAGGGATTTCGAATTCAAAAGGGTACTTAGAATCCCGATTTTGCCCCATTTTTTTTGAGAAATTCTCCCGCCCTCCCCTGATCCAGAAACCTGGTTCTTCTCCTATAAATAATCCCCTCTTCTTATTATTAAGTTTTTTTTCCAGTGAGGTAGAGGTTAGAAAGAAATCTGGAAAATTTAGAGTCAAGAAAGTGTGGAATTTCTTTGGAACAATCACGCTCACACCAAAGAAATTTCACAAGTTTTCCTTAATCATAAGTCGTGAAAATCTCCTCGAGTTTGGTTTGCATTTGGTGGTCAGTCGCTCGAGATTCGAACTCGCTTTAGGGAAGACTCGTCTCTTGTCTCAGTTCGGTTTCCCTCGAAAAGGTAAAACTCATTTCGATTTAGCTCTCTTTATTACGATTTGATGAATATTTGATCTGGCCTGCTTTGAGATTTGGAAGTGCTAAAATCTTTAATGTTTGCTTCAACTCATTGTTAGTTTCAACTAGAAGTGGAGTTCGCTCGATAATTTATTTTGGTTGATTAGTTTCGCATTCAAGATAGTTTGACATTTGTTCGAATATATTTTGCTGGTTGTTCTTCCTCGACTCATGGCTGTCATTGTTCGCTTTAAATTTCATGATGCACGCTTGTTAGTCGTCAGATGTTATTCACTTTGTTCTATTCCCTGGTTTTCATAGGATCGTTATGGCAGTCTCTTTTTTTTTCCCAAGATTTTCCGAGTAGTGTTTTTTTTCTTTATTTTTCAAAAGGTGATACGAAACTCTTATTCTGGTTAGCTTCCATGCCTTAAGTGAGTTCTATCACCCCTCCAGGTTATGGCCGGTTCGAAGGGTACCATGAGCGGATTCGTTAGCTTATTTAACGTATCTATTTTTTGTATTGGTGGAGTGTGTTCTTTTCTTTACTATATGAGATTTCCATAAGTTAGATGTCTAACGTGAACTAATTCTAATGGATTGTGAGAGCTCGCAGGTTTTGATGTGTAACAATTTGTGTATTTTGTTCTTTTTTTTTCTCTAAGAGCCTTCGGTGAAATTTAGTCTGTTTAAGCCCTTGACTTCGTTTAGTTTCAAGTTTTTCTTTTCTGTTTTGCTTATATGTTAGGTTAGCTCGTTTGCTGCCTGCATTGTTGTTGGCCTTTACTGTCAAGTGTCAAATAGAGGCATAATATTTAACCCAAATTGTCCTTTTGCTAATTCATTCAACTTCAAATTGATGGGTTTACTTTGTTTGGGATGTGTTTAATTGGTTTCCTTGGTCATCATATATATATATATATATATATATATATATATATATATATATATATATATGTATATATATATATATATATGTATATATATATATATATATGAATATATATATGTATCTATCTATATATATATGTATATATGTATATTTATATACATATATACTATATATATATATATATATATATATATATATATATATATATGATGACCAAGGGAAACCAATTAAACACATCCCATATATATATATATATATATCTCTATATATATGTCTATATATATATATATATATATCTATATATATATATCTATATCTATATATATCTCTCTATATCTATCTATCTCATGTCTCTCTCTATGTCTCTGTGTGTATCTCTCTGTCTCTGTCTATGTCTATGTATCTGTCTTCTGTATATATGTCTATCTATGTATCTGTATATCCCTCCTATCTATTATGTCTCTATATCATCTCTCTATCTCTATTATATATCTATATATCTATCTATATATATATATCTATCTATTATATATATGATGCCCAAGGGAAACCAATTAAACACATCCCAAACAAGTAAACCATCAATTTGAAATTGAATGAATGAGTTGCGGTTTAAGATGATATATTTGAATACTAATCCTTTTTTTTTGTGAATCCGTTGCGAGTCTTCATTGACTTCTTTATTTCCCCTCATTCCGAGTCGAGCCATAAGGCTTCATTTTGTTGTTCGTATCAGTAGTTTGCTGGATTTAATAATAAGCAAAGTGAATGCAACATAAGGTTGGCAGCTGCATATTTCTAACTCTCAAAGACACAAGGAAAAGGGGATATGCCTGTTGTATACATACTATATACACTGGTATACCTCGTGAAATATCGATGTACAGGTCAAATGCGGAAAGGGAGGTCGTTGAAGGCGGAATTATCAAATTCAAACAAAAATACAGGTTTTGGAAAGTCCGAAACGGGCTGAACACAGCTCATATACAACAGTATACACTGGTATACAACATATAAACGATACACAGGTCAAAAGAAAATATACAGGTGCTTGAGGAGCTGAATCGGAGAATATATGTCGAGATACAGTCCGATATACTATGAAAAGAACCGAATGCACCCCCATATACGTTGGTTTACGCAGCACGTATACACAGTTTTGTTCTGAAGGGAAATGGGGCCAAAGCCCGAAAAAAGAATCTGCAGGAGACCCAATTTTCTTTGGGTCATTTTGAAATGTGGCAGGCTTCCAGATCCAGTACTTGGGCTTGGTCCAAGTTCAAATATTTCTTCTCCCTATTATTAACTATTTGTTATTATCATTATATTGACTAACGTTTTGGTTGAATTTTATTAATTTCCTAAGGATCGTCATTTCTTGCTATATTTATATAGTCATAAATATTTACTTTGCTTTTTTCATTATTATTTTTATTTAGTTTGTTTTATTGATTTTTGTCAACACTTAGGTTTACCCTCTCAAGCTAATCCCCTCTAGATACTTCCCCTATGAAATAATAAAATAAAATAAAATAAAAAGAATATTATATATATATATATATATATATATATATATATATATATATATATATATATATATATATATATATATATATATATATATATAGATGGATGGATGGGTGGATGGGTGGGTGGGTGGGTGGGTGGGTGGGTGGGTGGATGGATGGATGGGTGGGTGGGTGGGTGGGTGGATGGGTGGATGGGTGGTGGGTGGGTGGATGGATGGATGGATGGATGGATGGTGCTACCCTTTGCCTGGAAAAAGATCATTTTACCCCTAGACCCTCCAAACTTAAGATTTCCCATTTTTAAGTCCGGTAAAGACTCATCCGAGAGTAAAACTTCATATTCGGGAGCCCTACATGGTTGGACCCAACCTTTACTAGCTCAACTAACTCCCCAAGTTAGTTGGCTTGGCTGCCGTAAGGGTTCACAGGTCTTGTTCTACGCGCATCAATCCGTGTGAACCCAGTCTAATCGTAGGCGTTCTAGTCACATTAAGCATTATTTAGCATAACCGTTTTTAGGATTGTTACAAAGAAGGGCATTATATAGTTTATTGCTAATTGTCCGAATTGCCAACAAGTTAACCAAATATTAGGGCGGTCTGACTCAGAGCATAAAACTTCCCAAGTGGAAGTGGGAGATGATTAATATTGATTTTATCACAGGTTTATCAAGGCCTCGCAGGCAACATAATTCTATGAGGTTATTGTCGATACAATGACAAATTCAACACACTTTTTGCTGGTAAAGACTATCCATTTCCAAGAAGATTATGCTAAGTTGTATCTTCAAGAGGTGGTAAAGACTTCATGGGGTTTTGGTCTCTATCATTGCAAACAGATGTGCGCAATTTACTGTCAACTTTTGGAAGTCATTCCAAAAAGTCTTCGGTTCAAAGGTGAACTTAAGTACTTTTTTTTCACCCTCAGACCTTAGAGGATGTTTTGAGGGCTTGTGTGATTGATTTCAAAGGTAACTAATAGGATCACCTACCTCTTATTGAATTTTCTTACAACAATAGTTACCAGACTTGGTTCAAAGGTAACTGGGCTTGCGTGAAGTTGATGAAGCAGGGTTGATAGGACCAGACTTAGTTCATCAAACTATGGAGTAGGTGAAAGTGATTCAAGAGAGGTTGAAAATGGTGTAGAGCCGTCAAAAATCCTATACTAATGTTATGAGAATGGAGTTAGAGTTTAAAGTAGAAGATTGGGTATACTTGAAAGTTTAACCCATGAAAGGTTTTATAAGATTTGGTAAGAAGGGGAACTTACTTCCCCGGTACATTGGCCGTAACAAAGTATTGAAAATGGTAGGTAATGTAGCTTATGAGTCTGAGTCGCCAAAGGAGTCAGTCGCGGTTCATCCGGTAATTCATATCTCATTGTTGAAGAAGTGCATGGGTGATCCGTCATGATCATACCAACTGAAGATATTGGGATAAGGATACCTTATCTTATTGAAGAGATTCCGGTTCAGATTCTAGATCGCCAACTTTGCAAGTTGAGGACTAAGGGAGTAGCATAAGTCAAAGTCTTTTAGAGAAACCAATTTGCTGAGGAAGCTACTTGAGAAGCTAAGGAAGATACGAAGAAGAGATATCCTTTGAGTCCGGAGAAGTTCCAAATGAAGGTGCTAATTATCTTCTTAGTACTATTTAATTTATAAGTAGAATGTTGTGTTTGCTTTGCTTATTGGGTGTTTAAACTGTATCTTTGATGTTATGCCTCATGTGAGACCAAAAATATATATTTTTAATCATATTGCATCACATTTATTATTTATATTTGTCCTTTTTGAGCATGAATTTTTAGAATGTGCTAAATAGTATATTTTATTTTTAATACTAAATTAGTGTAAAGTTGAAGAAGTTTAAAGCTAAAACGAATTAAACATGAAATGTTGAAGAATTAAATCAAGCAGGCACCTTAATGTTTTAATAGAATAAAATAATATGTACATACATATGAAGCACATAGGACTAAAAACTTGCGAATTGTGAATTGACATCCTGTGACACATGTCAGTGTCTAAAGACACCAATGGTTGAGGCGGTGCATCATTGTTTCAGACTGAAAAGAAAACGAATCCAATTCTGTTTGGTTTTGGATTCATAATTTGCTTTGTATTCAATTATTTTATTTAGTGTTTTATACATCTATAAATAGTTCATAGAAATAATTATAGGACATCAATTTATAGGCGGAGATCAATTAGGAGGTACTTTTGAAGAGAAAGTCGTCAATGCCTTTTAGAGTTATTTTCTTCTATGTTTTTTCTTAGATATTAGTAGCTAAAAGCTCTTGTTCTGGGGTTGTAGCTACGAATGAGTTTCTGATTATTAAAGGCTTTTGAATAAATTCTTGGTTGTCATTATAAGTTACTTTTATATTTTTGTTTTAATTTTTTATGCTTGCCCACCATAAGATAAATGTATTGTCTAATCTTAAAATCGGGAGCGGACATGTAAGATAGAGCAGAGAATATAGAGATCTCAATCCACCTATTAGATTGAGGTGATTAGTGTTCAGGAGTGACGCCCAAACGAACACCTTGCTTGGTTACGAAATAGGATGAAATAAAAATGTTCGTTTCTCTGTCGACTTATCCCCACTCAATGATATAGTTAGATTGAAAACTGGGTATTCGACGAGAGGTGTATAATTTGGATCGTACCATCAACCCCACAAACCAGTAAATTGACAACTGAAATTAGTTCTAAGCCAATAATATGGCACATGAGATTCAATACATGTTGTAACCCTGGATTTTCCAACCATTGAAAGTAATTCTATTGTTTTATTCTTGCATTCTTTTCTTTTGGCACTCTTAAATAAATTATTAGACCACTACAATTTAGTAAAAATAGTTGATTGACAGGTCCTTTGGGTTATGGTTCTTTTAAGAGCCACTATATTACTTGCGGGACCACGTACACTTGCATGTGCAGTTGGCAGCCACCAGTTTTTGGCGCCACTTCCAGACTTAGAAATTAACTATTTTTATAGGTTATACTTAATCTTTTTATTTATTTATTACTTTTTAATTAGTTTTTTTCCAACAATTATTATTTTTTCTTTCTTTGAATAAGTACGTATTCTTATTGATATGAATATTTGGGATAAATCGTGGTTAGGTGGTTAAAGTCATTTATGATTTTTCTTTTATTTTTTATGTTGGTAGGGGAGATGAAGTAGTGAATTCAAAACAAGAGGCATTTGAATGTGTAGCCATGTTGGACAAGGTTAATTCAAAAATCACCAGAAAAGTATTTGAATAAACAACAGGGAACAAAGAAATCATGGAATTACTATATAAGCTTGATATTATGAAATTAAAAATTACAATCCAAACTGAATTAGAATATATTGGAACCCAACAAGAAGAAAGTTATGGAGAAAGAGATAGTGAGGCAATATTGGATACACAAAAAAATTCAACTTCTAATGATTGAAGAGTCTCTTTGTGATGAACTGACATACATGAAAATCCCACTGATCAAATTAAGTGTTGATCTCACACAAGAAATCGATCATTTTGGCTCAGATATTCATGACTTAGATGCTTACTTGAACAAAAATATTGAGGCGTCTACAGCCTAATTATCAATTGTTGTGGATTATTACCAACTAGTGGAGCAAAAAGAGTGATTCCAACAATTAAAATATACTTTGTTCCTTAATATCGATGTTGAGAAACAATATAAAAGTGAGAATGTTGTAAATAATGTTGCGTTGGAGTTGAGGCAACTTGAGTCTCATTCAAAACACTTTTCTATATAATCTGAACTAATAAATGAGTGTATTGATAAGGAACAAGGCTCCTACATTCTAATGTTTTTTAGTCTACGTAAACAAAACAACATTCCTCACTTAAGGGCCAATAAGTGCATGATGCGACATAAATTACTTGGTTCTTTATCTTTATATCACCTACCGTTGAGAGAAGCAGAAAAATAGATGCAAAGTTAGGGGTAAAATTCATAAGTTCAAAGTGGAAAGAAAAGTGGTAAATTCATTTGTGACGTGCTGCGATGTTAAAGTAGGCGCTTATTGGGAGACAACCCAATTTATAGTGTAACTTCCCTTTTTATTCTTTTTTTATTATTATTTTTAGTGTCATTTTTGTGTTTTTTTATAGGTTTTGGAGAATTCTGAGTATTCAAATTTTGGAGCTAAGGAGCACATTTGAGCTTAAGTGTGGGGTGTGTAAGACCCTTGATGAAAATAAAGATAACATGCTACTAGCTAGGCCTAAAGTCCTCAAAGAGTTTTTCTAAATGATTCTACTTATTTTTATTTGATGATCAGAGAGGCCCAGCAAACGGAAACACGATACAATCAATTGAAAATGAGTCCAAAAATTCGTAAAGATACTCTTGGGATTCAGGAAAATTAACCTTTTATATTGAGTACAAAGTATTGAAATTCTAGTGTGCAAAGTGATCACAATCCATGCACAAATCGATAGCCAAAATACTTAAATAATTCAAGAAATACATAAAATTCTTTTTGGATTAGAGTTTTAGTATAACTAACTAGAACAAAATTCAACTTAGCTAAAAATTCTCAATCAGCACCACTCCCCGGCAACGGCACAATTTTGACTTGACGTATCATGAAAATTCTTCCAATTCAAGTGTCGACAATTGTTAATCACTAATATAACTCAACCAAAGGTTGGGGTCGAGTCCCAAGGGAACAATTTTTCGACAATAATCAACCAACTACAAATTAGTTCATATAATTCAAAGCTAAAAGATGTTTATGATTAAAAACATAGTAAATCAAAGGGTGTGACACAAGTGTCAAATATCAAAAGGGGGTTTGTATGCAATTATAAACTAAAAGAACAAAAATAAGAGATAAGAATATGGAGATGGCATTCTTGGGATGTGATAGGAATATGAGATCAAATAAACTAACGGAAACAAGCTATTGATAGTAAATTGTTGTTAACTAGTGATTAAGCTAGACTTTAGCGGGGTAAATTCTCTCTCTCTCTCTCTCTCGAGCAACTTACCCCAAATCAAATCGGTTTCTCTCGAACATCGATTTTCCTCTATTACACCAAGGCTTAGCCTATTCACTCTCTCAAGCTGAAAGTGTGAGAAAGGGTTTCGGATTCACTCTCTCAAACTGAACCCATGTCAACCCAATAACCACCGACTATCAATTCAATTGTCTTGGTCTTAAGATCTCCCTCTCAAGCAAGCCAAATACACGAAAATGAAATCATATTTGCAACAACAATCTCATTATATTCATACACCACTACTGAATGAATTTTTAAACAACAAATAAAACATCAATAAGCAAAACAATTATTAAATTCAACTCATATTCACATAATCCACCTCTAGAATTGGGGTTTTAGACAGACGTAGTAAAGAGATAGAAATTGATACCAAATGGTGCTTCCATCAATTAAATACAATATTAAATGTCTTTACACATATACACACAATGAAGACTCTTTAATACCCACTTTCAATTTATTGGAATTGGAAACCTTCATATCTTCAAAGCTCAAAGTGTCACAAAAACTCTAAGAACTACAGTCAAGAAAGTATCCGAATAATACAATATCAAATCTAAAATTCTTCTAAAATTTGATACTAAGCTAAAAACAATCAGTATTTACATTTTTCAAAAAGTTGTGTTGCGAAGGATCACTCGGTGCCAATAGTCAAGATCGCCGATCAAATCAGCCATTCGCGCTTTTGTGTATCTTCTCACCGTCTTGCCTTATCATTCAACACCTTCGCGTTCTGTAACTTTGGGCGATTTAGTACTACTTCGTGGAAGCACTCGGGGACACGTCAACTGCTCCTTTTAACTGTCGACTAACTTATTTCCTTCGGGTCTTGTAGACACGTAATTTTGACCAAATTTAAGTTTAACACCAATTTTTAGAGCATAAATAATTTTATCAATCTAAATTAAATATATTAGATAAGTTTATTTTGATTGTTAAAAAAAGAAGAAATATATATATATATATATATATATATATATCTATGTATATATATATTATGTATCTATATATCTATATCTATCTATCTATATCTCTCTATCTCTATATGTCTGTCTCTATATTTATCTTATTTAAATCAACTATCATTTCTTCAATTATGTTTTTTCTGTTTTAATTACCCATTTAGATTTTATTTATTAATTTACTTAAAGCAATTAATATTATATAATTATCATTTTTATATATATATATATATACACATATATATATATATTAAAAAAGAAAAAGAAGAAGAAAGAAACCACTTCCATTACCCCCACTTTATCCACTCCCCATTCCCCACTTCCCCCACGACCTGCACACACGCACACACTACTACACGTTACTATATACATGCCCACACGGAGACAAAAAACATCAGAAAGGACACGAAAAAAAAGGGAGAAGAAATCTGTAACGACCTGTTTAGTCGTTTTGAGCAGCAGATTTTATTTCTGGAAAACTGGCTGAGACGACGGATCCCACCAAGGACCGTCATGGGCACGACGGACCGTCGAGGGGGTCTCGTTTCAAAACACTTAGAAATTCTGAAATTTGGGTACTAAAATCGACTCTCTGAACTTCGTGACGGAATGGCAGGACGGACCGTCGTGGGAACGACGGACCGTCACAGACCCTTTAGTGAAATTGAGTCTCTGAACTCTGTGACGACTCAGCAGGACGGACCGTTGCACGCACGATGGACCGTCATAGGCTGCGTAATCCCAGGCTGGGTCGGATTTCTGTTAAGTAATTTAAGGGGGCGTTTTGGACTATTCCTGCTTTAATTATGAAGTTAGTGGGTTAATGTTAATAGTTTAATTACTTGGGGGTTAAAAGAGATAACCTTGAGTTAATTAGTGGGTTAATTCCTCATCTTTTATACTTAATTATATGCTAATTAAGCTAAAAGAAAGAGGATTTGAATAAGAAAAATAGAAAGAACAAAAAGAGAGAGAGAGAGAGGATCGAACGAGAAAGAGGAGAAACGAGAAGAAGAACAAAGCTTTGGGGAAATTGCTTGCTTGATAAAAATTCTTCGGTGGAGGTAGGTTATCATTTTTATGCTATTGATAGTAGACTCCTAATAGAGAATGATATGTGTTGGTAATATTATCTCATCTTCTATATGCTTAATTGTATGCTTTCATGAATGTGATTATATAATTGTGATAAAATAAGCATGATGAAGCTATTGAATCATAAATCTTGAAGAACCCTAATATCTTTGTTAATGATAATGCCTTGATATAAGAGAAGTCTTGATAAACTAAAGTAATGAGATTGATGATGCCTTGGTATAAGAGAAGGCTTGATAAACTAAAGTAATGAGATTGATGATGCCTTGGTATAAGAGAAGGCTTGATAAACTAAAGTAATGAGGTTGATGATGCCTTGGTATAAAAGAAGGATTGATGAATTGATAGAATGAGATTAGTGGAGCGGGTGTCACGAACCGACACGTAGAATTAGGGGATCGGAGTGTCACGTTACGACACATAGTAGAATTAGGGGATCGGGTGTCACAAACCGACAGGTAGAATTAGGGGATCGGGTGTCACTTACCGACACGTAGAATTAGGGGATCGGGTGTCACGAACCGACACGTAGAATTAGGGGATCGGAGTGTCACGTTACGACACATAGAATTAGGGGATCGGGTGTCACGAACCGACACGTAGAATTAGGGGATCGGAGTGTCACGTTCCGACACATAGTAGTAGGGGATCGGAGTGTCACGTACCGACACAAGAGGAATATAGATAATGAATCTTGAAAGATGTTAATATACTCAATCTAATGAACCTAATTACCAAATGAGTATGGTATTGAGGCTTGAGTCCTCATGTGTGAACTTGGCGGTACGTTATAATGATTATAGTACTAGTTGTTGCTACATGTTGAGTATTGTAGTTGATTTATGATATCATCTGATATATACTGTTTTCTATTTTGAGTTGGCCAATGATACCTACTCAGCACTCGTGTTTTGTACTGACCCCTACTTGTATGTTTCTTTCCTTGTTATATGTGGAGTGCAGCAAACGTGCCTTCGTCTTCAACTCAACCACAACTCTAGCCAGTCTTCATTATTTTGGATTTCAGGGTGAGCTAATGCTTCTAGCTTGGACTGGATCTTCTTCCTCATGTCTTGATGCCTTGAAGTTCCGGCATGGACTAGCTTTTTATTTATTTTAGCTTCTTAGAATACTCTTAGTTTAGTAATTTGATCATAGATGTTCTTCTGGTGATGACTTCCAGATTTTGGGGAATAATAGATGTTGAGTTTTTAGAAGTTTATTGAATTGATTTTTCATCAATGAGCTTAAGTCTTCCGCGTTGTATTTGTCTATTATATTGAAATGTTGGGGTTTAGATTGGTTGGTTCGCTCACATAGGAGGATAAGTGTGGGTGCCACTCGCGGCTCGGTTTTGGGTCGTGAAAAACTTGGTATCAGAGCATTAGGTTCGTTGGTCTCATCACACAAGAACGAGTCTAGTAGAGTCTTAAGGAACGGTAGGGGGACGCCTTTACTTTTCTTTGAGAGGCTATAAGACTTTAGGAAAATTCCATTCTTTCTTTCTTCCTTTCGTGCTATTACTTGGATCCAATTGGTATCTAGGTGATAAAAATTGGTATCTTACCATCTTCACTCTATTTCGCAAATGGTTAGAACTAGAGCAACGACTGCGCCAACACCAACACCGGCAAGACAAGAAGCATCTGAGCCAACCACTGGGGCTGTAGCTCGAAGAGGAGTAGTGGCAAGAGGCCGTGGAAGAGGTCGTGGGAGGACGTCTTCTAGAGGAAGAGGACAAGCACCTAGCCCATCTGATGCTAGGGCGGTGACTCCTCCACCGACTAAGGAAGTGGTAAGAGAGGGTGAGGAAGGGGAGAATGAACAAGTACAGAATGAGGGATTTCCACCCCAACCTACCCCAGAAATGATTAATCAGGTTCTTGCCTATCTTAGCGGGTTATCTGACCAGGGCCAGACACCTCCAGTGTTTTCTGCACCAGTACCTCAGGTTCCAGAGGTACAACATGCCGCTACTGGGGCTCCCCGCATGGATGCCTCATTGGGAATAGGCATATTTCCTCGTCTGACTATAGGGCCTATAATGACAAGTGAATCAGCATGAACTTTTCAGTAAGTTCTTGAAATTGAAACCTCCAGTCTTCAAGGGTGCTGAATCTGAGGATGCCTACGATTTTCTGATTGACTGTCATGAGCTTCTACACAAGATAGGTATAGTAGAGCGATTTGGTGTTGATTTTGTGACTTATCAGTTTCAAGGGAACGCCAAAATGTGGTGGCGGTCACATGTTGAGTGTCAACCAACAGAGGCACCATCTTTGACGTGGACATCATTCTCTAGCTTGTTTATGGAGAAGTATATCCCCCGGACTTTGAGGGATAGGAAAAGAGATGAGTTCTTGAGCCTAGAGCAAGGCAAGATGTCTGGTGACTTTTGTGCGGAGCAACACTTATGTAGACTTGGTTATCTTAGAAATGTTTGATTTCGATGTAATTCCGGGTATGACTTGGCTTCTCTAAATTGTGCAATATTGGATTGTAATGCTAAAACCGTGACGTTAGCCAAGCCTGGGACAGATCCGTTAGTGTGGGAGGGTGACTACACTTCTACTCCAGTTCGTATCATCTCCTTTCTTCGTGCTAAGAAAATGGTTAGTAAAGGGTGTTTAGCGTTCTTGGCACACCTCAGGGATGACACTACCCAAGTACCTTCAATTGAGTCGGTTTCGGTAGTCCGTGAGTTTCAAGATGTGTTCCCCGCAGATCTTCCTGGTATGCCACCGGATAGGGATATTGACTTCTGCATTGATCTTGAACCGGGTACTCGCCCCATTTCTATACCCCCTTATAGAATGGCTCCCACGGAGTTAAGAGAGTTAAAGGCACAACTTAAGAGTTGTTAAGAAAAGGTTTTATTAGACCAAGTGCATCTCCTTGGGGTGCTCCTGTTTTGTTTGTGAAGAAGAAGGATGGAAGTTTTCGGATGTGCATAGACTATAGACAACTGAATAAGGTAACTATTAAGAACAAGTATCCTCTTCCTCGCATTGATGATTTGTTCGATCAGTTACAAGGTGCTTGCACATTCTCGAAAATCGATTTGAGATCTGGTTATCATCAATTGAAAATACGGGCAACGGATGTGCCCAAGACTGCTTTTCGGACCAGATATTGGCATTATGAGTTCTTAGTAATGTCTTTTGGGCTTACAAATGCCCCTGCTGCTTTCATGAGCTTGATGAATGGGATTTTTAAGACATATTTGGATCTCTTTGTCATCGTATTCATTGATGATATATTGGTATACTCAAAGAGTAAGGAAGAACATGAGGAGCACTTGAGAATTGTATTGGAAATGTTGAGGGAGAAAAAGCTTTATGCCAAATTCTCCAAGTGTGAGTTTTGGCTAGATGCAGTGTCCTTCTTGGGGCATGTGGTTTCTAAGGATGGAGTGATGGTGGATCCTTCCAAGATCGAAGCAGTGAAGAGTTGGGCAAGACCCACTAATATTACAGAGGTGAGGAGCTTTGTTGGTTTAGCTAGCTACTACCGCCGATTTGTCAAGGGGTTCTCTTCTATTGCTTCCCAATTGACAAGCTTGACTAAGCAGAATGTTCCATTTGTATGGTCGGACGAGTGCGAAGAGAGTTTTCAGAAGCTCAAGACTTTGTTGACTACTACACCCATTCTCACCTTGCCAATGGAAGGTAAGAACTTCATTGTTTATTGTGATGCATCTTATTCTGGTTTATGTGCAGTGCTAATGCAAGAAAAGAATGTAATTGCTTATGCTTCAAGGAAATTAAAGGTGCACGAACGCAATTACCTGACCCATGACTTGGAGTTGGTCGCGGTAGTATTTGCATTAAAGCAATGGAGGCACTATTTATATGGGGTTAAGTGTGAAGTCTATACGGATCATTGTAGCCTACAGTATGTCTTTACTCAGAAATATTTGAATTTGAGACAGAGGAGATGGATGGAACTACTGAAGGACTACGATATCACTATTTTGTATCATCCGGGAAAAGCTAATGTTGTGGCAGATGCTTTAAGTAGAAAGGCGGGAAGCATGAGAAGTCTAGCTCACTTGCAAATTTCTAGACGCCCATTGGCTAGAGAGGTTCAGACTCTGGCTAATGACCTTATGAGGCTAGAAGTGAATGAGAAGGGAGGATTTTTGGCTTGTGTGGAGGCAAGATCTTCCTTCCTTGACAAGATTAAGGGAAAGCAGTTTAATGATGAGAAATTCATCCGGATCCGAGATAAGGTGTTGCGAGGAGAGGCTAAGGAAGCACAAATCGATGAGGAAGGTGTTTTGAGAATTAAGGGAAGGGTATGTGTACCCCGCATCGATGATTTGATCAACACTATTCTGACAGAGGCTCATAGTTCAAGGTATTCTTTACACCCGGGTGCAACCAAGATGTACCGTGACCTAAAGCAACACTTTTGGGTGGAGTAGAATGAAGCGTGACATTGTGGATTTTGTTGCCAAATGTCCAAATTGTCAACAAGTAAAGTATGAACACCAGAGGCCCGGAGGAACACTTCAGAGAATGCCCATTCCAGAATGGAAGTGGGAGAGAATTGCAATGGACTTCGTGGTTGGTCTTCCAAAGACAATGGGTAAGTATGACTCCATTTGGGTGATTGTTGATAGGTTAACCAAGTCTGCTCACTTCCTTCCGGTCAAGGTGACTTACAATGCAGAGAAGTTGGCCAAACTTTACATCTCGGAAGTGGTGCGATTGCATGGAGTTCCACTCTCCATTATATCAGATAGGGGTACGCAGTTTACTTCTAAGTTTTGGAAAACATTGCATGCTGAATTGGGTACTAGGTTGGATCTGAGTACCGGATTTCACCCTCAGACCGATGGTCAGTCTGAGCGAACGATTCAAGTGTTGGAGGATATGCTTCGTGCATGTGTGATAGAATTTGGTGGTCATTGGAATAACTTCTTACCCTTAGCAGAATTCTCCTACAACAATAGCTATCACTCAAGTATTGATATGGCCCCATTTGAAGCATTGTATGGTAGGAGATGTAGGTCTCCCATTGGGTGGTTTGATGCATTTGAGGTTAGACCTTGGGGTACTGACCTTCTGAAGGAATCGTTAGATAAAGTGAGATGCATTCAAGAAAAGCTTCTAGCGGCTCAAAGTAGGCAAAAAGAATATGCAGATCGAAAGGTTAGAGATCTGGAGTTTATGGAGGGAGAGCAAGTCTTGCAGAAGGTTTCGCCCATGAAAGGGGTGATGCGGTTTGGTAAAAGAGGTAAGCTAAGCCCAAGGTATATTGGACCATTTGAAGTACTTAAGCGAGTAGGGGAGGTGGCTTATGAATTAGCCTTGCCTCTAGGACTGTCAGGAGTGCATCCGGTATTTCATGTGTCTATGTTGAAAAGATACCATGGGGATGGAAACTACATCATTCGTTGGGATTCAGTCCTGCTTGATGAGAATTTGACTTATAAGGAGGAGCCTGTTGCCATTCTAGATAGAGAAATTCGCAAGTTGAGGTCGAGCGAGATTGCATCCATCAAGGTTCAATGGAAGAATCGACCAGTTGAAGAGTCCACTTGGGAGAAGGTGGCTGATATGCAAGAAAGATACCCACATCTGTTCACAGATTAGGGTACTCCTTTTCGCCCTTGTCTCTTTTCTTGTGATCGTTCGAGGACGAACGATGGGTAAATTGGTATCTATTGTAACGACCTGTTTAGTCATTTTGAGCAGCAGATTTTATTTCTGGAAAACTGGCTGAGACGACAGATCCCACGACGGACCATCATGGGCACGACGGACCGTCGAGGGGGTCTCGTTTCAAAACACTTAGAAATTCTGAAATTTGGGTACTGAAATCGACTCTCTGAACTTTGTGACGGAATGACAGGACGGACCGTCGTGGGCACGACGGACCGTCACAGACCCTTTAGTGAAATTGAGTCTCTAAACTCTGTGACGACTCAGCAGGCAGACCGTTGCAGGCACGACGGGCCGTCACAGGCTGCGTAATCCCAGGCTGGGTCGGATTTCTGTTAAGTAATTTAAGGGGGCGTTTTGGACTATTCCTTCTTTAATTGTAAAGTTAGGGGGTTAATGTTAATAGTTTAATTACTTGGGGGTTAAAAGAGATAACCTTGAGTTAATTAGTGGGTTAATTCCTCATCTTTTATACTTAATTATATGCTAATTAGGGTAAAAGAAAGAGGGTTTGAATAAGAAAAATAGAAAGAACAAAGAGAGAGAGAGAGAGGATCGAACGAGAAAGAGGAGAAACGAGAAGAAGAACAAAGCTTTGGGAAAATTGCTTGCTTGATCAAAATTCTTCGGTGGAGGTAGGTTATGGTTTTTATGCTATTCATAGTAGACTCCTAATAGCGAATGATATGTGTTGGTAATATTATCTCATCTTCTATATGCTTAATTGTATGCTTGCATGAATGTGATTATATAATTGTGATAAAATAAGCATGATGAAGCTATTGAATCATAAATCTTGAAAAACCCTAATCTCTTTGTTAATGATAATGCCTTGATATAAGAGAAGGCTTGATAAACTAAAGTAATGAGATTGATGATGCCTTGGTATAGGAGAAGGCTTGATAAACTAAAGTAATGAGATTGATGATGCCTTGGTATAAGAGAAGGCTTGATAAACTAAAGTAATGAGGTTGATGATGCCTTGGTATAAAAGAAGGATTGATGAATTGATAGAATGAGATTAGTGGAGCGGGTGTCACGAACCGACACGTAGAATTAGGGGATCAGAGTGTCACGTTCTGACACATAGTAGAATTAGGGGATCGGGTGTCACGAACCGACACGTAGAATTAGGGGATCGGGTGTCACGAACCGACACGTAGAATTAGGGGATCGGGTGTCACGAACCGACACGTAGAATTAGGGGATCGGAGTGTCACGTTCCGACACATAGAATTAGGGGATCGGGTGTCACGAACCGACACGTAGAATTAGGGGATCGGAGTGTCACGTTCCGACACATAGTAGTAGGGGATCGGAGTGTCACGTACCGACACAAGAGGAATATAGATAATGAATCTTGAAAGATGTTAATATACTCAATCTAATGAACCTAATTACCAAATGAGTATGGTATTGAGGCTTGAGTCCTCATGTGTGAACTTGGCGGTACGTTATAATGATTATAGTACTAGTTGTTGCTACATGTTGAGTATTGTAGTTGATTTATGATATCATCTGATATATACTGTTTTCTATTTGAGTTGGCCAATGATACCTACTCAGCACTCGTGTTTTGTACTGACCCCTACTTGTATGTTTCTTTCCTTGTTATATGTGGAGTGCAGCAAACGTGCCTTCGTCTTCAACTCAACCACAACTCTAGCCAGTCTTCATTATTTTGGATTTCAGGGTGAGCTAATGCTTCTAGCTTGGACTGGATCTTCTTCCTCATGTCTTGATGCCTTGAAGTTCCGGCATGGACTAGCTTTTTATTTATTTTTAGCTTCTTAGAATACTCTTAGTTTAGTAATTTGATCATAGATGTTCTTGTGGTGATGACTTCCAGATTTTGGGGAATAATAGATGTTGAGTTTTTAGAAGTTTATTGAATTGATTTTTCATTAATGAGCTTAAGTCTTCCGCGTTGTATTTGTCTATTATATTGAAATGTTGGGGTTTAGATTGGTTGGTTCGATCACATAGGAGGGTAAGTGTGGGTGCCACTCGCGGCTCGGTTTTGGGTCGTGACAAAATCAATAAAAAGGAAGGCAGCACACACGTAGAAAATATTATTCTCATCTTTTTACTTTTTCAAAAAATCACAAACAAAGGTTGAGTTTTGAGGTTCACTTTCGTGGTTTCAAGTTCGTGGTTCCTTGTTAGGATTATATCATTTCCCTGATTTTGATTTTCGCAAAAGGTATTATTCAATATTCATTTATAATATTATATTCATGATTATGTGGTATTTATTTTTCATGTTATGAATTAAATCAAGTTCTAGGTTGGTTCAACCTTTTCATTATGAAATTGAAATACAGTAAATATGTGTATATTGTTAAATTAGAAAAAAATTATGCATAGATCATTTTTATCTTTATGTATGATGTATAGTTCTATATAACTTGAATAGTTCTTGCTCCTATTTAATCATAGTAATTATATTTATTTATTTTTTTTTAAAAAAAACTTATTTTTATATTTTGTTAAATTGAAGCATGAGAAAAAATTATTTGAATGATTGTATGTTCCATATAATCTGTAAAGTTAATTCCGACAGTACGCCTCATATTTATTTTTTTGTTTATTTATTTCCCCTTATAATTTATAGTATGCATACTTTATTGTGAATATAAATTTAATTGTTTAAAACCTAATCTCTTTGTTTGTGCCTAAATATACTAGATTAGTAAAATGGTTTATGATAATATTGAATGAGAAAATTTGTGAGATAGAGTTAATTTGCAATTTATTTAATGCTAATGTTAATAATCATCTAAAGTAGACTATTGAATATTATATTGAAAAAACAATTATTGAATTGTTATAATATGCTTACTATTTTTTTCTTTCAAATAATAAGAAATGAAAAATAAAACAAAAACAATGTAAACATTACCTACCTACATATATATATTGATGACCAAAAAGAGAAAGATGGGAAAAAATAAGAAAAGAAAAGAAAAGTAGTGAAGAAGGAACGTTCGAGTTAGAAAAATAATAATAAAATAAAAAAATATATATATAATAAAAAGAATGTAAAAAATGTACACGAAAAAGTAATAAAAATAATTAATAAATACTTTAAAAATGAAAAGATACTAAAAGTATAGTGTTAAAAACATATAAAAATATTATATTATTATCATAAAAAAAATAAAACTATTAAAAAGGGTAAGAAAAGAAAAAGAAGAAAATCAATGTAAAAAAAATAAGGAAAGTTAAACAAAAAAAAACGTGAAAAATTAGCATAAAAAAAATAAGAAGAGAGAAACAAAAATATAATTAAAAAAAATAAAAAAAATAAAATAAAATAAAAGAGAGAAATTAAGAAGCAGGCAAATGTTGAAAGCATGAAAAAATAAATAAATAATTAATAAAAATGTGTAAAAACTTCACATGTCTGTAAAATAGTGCAGTTTTAAATATATTAATATAAATCAAAGAATGAGGGATATAATATTCAAAAATTAGTTTAAGTCATAGAAGTCCATCAAGTGACCGTGCTAGAACCATGGGACTCGAGGGATGCCTAACACCTTCCCCTCGGTCAATAGAATTCCTTACCCGAACTGGTCCGCAGACCAAACAAAGAGTCATTTTCTTTTTATTAGGGATTAAATAAAAGGTGACTTGGAACACCGTAACTCAAATTCCAAGTGGCGACTCTGAAAAAAGCTATTAATTACGTCACTTAAATTGGAAAAACCCTTACGCCGCTGCGTGAAAGAGGGGTGTGACATCTCTGGCGACTCCGCTGGGGACTAGAATTCAAGCTTGTATACATGGACTTCTACATGACTTTATTACGCATTTACGTACTTATCGATTTTTGAATATTGTGTTTAATTGCATAATATGTTATTTGCTTGCTTATTTACCCTTTTGATAATATGTTAATTATCATATAACTATCTTTCCTCGCGCATCCATCTGAGTCTTCTGAGATACTTTATTCGGAGATGCTATTACGCTCCCGAGCCATGAGATACCAAAGATGCGGCAATGCTCCTGCGAAGGATTCTATAGTAACACATGTCTTAGGATGAGAAGGAGTAACAGTGAGGCCAGAAAGCCCTGCTACTGGTAAGCCGTCCCTTCTCGACTCGAGTAGTCCGCTTGTTTTATGTCCAGTCTAGACATCGTCCCTATTAGATTGTTTACCTAGTAAAACAAGCCTCAACAATGACTATCCCTATTAGGATTCGATTTATCTACATCATGCATAATGTTGAATTACTGGGGAGCTCGACACAAGGGTCGAGCCTGTCTAGGAGAAGTATCCCTACTTGAGACTATCATGTACATTATTTGTGTTATTTGTTGCATTATTGGGAAGACTATACAAATGTTGATCGCCTTTAGATGAATGAATTATAATGAAAAATTAATTATAACGAAAAATATCAAATTAAAGTTTTGACGTAATCCTTTTATTAAACACAATTTTTTCTATCAAAATTCATATTTCTTTACAAATAGAAAAATCTATCATTACAACCAATGTTTCTTTTATATATAAAAAAAAGATTGAAAATTTAATCAACAAAAATAAAATACAATCGAATATACTAATATTTTTAATTTTGGAAAAATTTTAAGGGCTATTAATATATATATATATATATATATATTTCTCCTTCTTCCATTAATAAACATTTTTTAAAAAAATAAAATAAATAAAAAATAAATAAATAATAATAATAAAAATTTTACTTTTTTTTTGTGTATGATTTTTACGTTATTCTTTTTTATTTTAAAAAAATATATATTTTATTATAAAAAAATTACTTTCTTTTGTGTGTATGATTTTTTCGTTATTCTTATTAAAATATATATATATATATATATATATATATATATATATATATATATATATTATTAAGCCTAGTTTATCACTATCATAATATAGGAAAATATGAATGCATATGGAAAGGGAGATAAGAGACAAAGAGAGGACCAATCACCTCGATTCATGATATTGGATAAGGCCCCGACACTCTTGAAGACATGGTATGAAAATATGACAAACCATGTACAAGGAATGGTGTTCAAACGCTTGGGATTTCTACGAAGCCTTTTGTATGTTGAGCCACGACGAGATTTGATAGAAGCACTAGTGCATTTTTGGGACCCGTTAAGGAATGTATTTCGTTTTTCTGGTTGTGAACTCACCCCCACCCTTGAGGAGATAGGGGCATTCATTGGAAAGGGTAAACATCTTCACAAAGAAGAGCCTATGATTCCAAAACATATTAATGGGAGGAGGTTTCTAGAATTACTGCATATAAATGAGAATGATATAGGTGGTGTCTCGATAATGGATGGGTTCCGTTAGAATTTTTGTACAAAAGATATGGCAAAAGTGATGGATTCGAAGTGTATGGAAAGAAACTCCGTCATAATGGGTGTCGTCTGACCTGGGAAGCACACATTTATGATGCCTTCGTGGTGGCTTTTTTGGGGATCATGGTATTTCCAAAAAAGGGAGGAAAGATTAGCATAAACTTAGCTACAGTCATTATAGCTTTTTGAGAAAAAGCCTAATATCACCCTCGTACCAATGATTCTGGCAGACATCTATCGTGCTTTAACTATTTGCAAGGATGGAAAAGACTACTTTGAGGGATGGAATATGTTATTACAACTATGGATGATTGAACACATTCGTCATCACCCTTATGCAGTGGACTTTAAAGTAGAATGGAATGATTATATTGGAGGCCACAAAGAAAGAATCAAAGATCATAGTTTTCCGAAGGGTATTGAAGCTTGGAAGCAACACCTCAATAATCTGACTGCTGACAAGATTGCATGGAATTATCATTGGTTTCCATCGGCCGAGGTGATATACATGTCTACTTTTCGATCGTTCGTTGTCCTAATGGGTCTTCGAGGTGTCCAACCTTACATGCCACTTAGAGTCATGCGACAACTTGGGCGACGCCAGTTTCTACCACCCAATGAAGATATGCGTGAATTCATGTATGAGTTTCATCCCAAGATACCTTTAAGGCAATCAGAGATATTTAAGATTTGGGGGGATGCATACTCTCAAGTCCCCACGATATGGTGAAGGATCGCACAAGAGGCGAGGTGGACCAAGCATACTTAGACTGGGTTCATGATCAGTCTCTTCCTAAGGTTATGCCAGAAGGGTCAATAAAAGGACCTATAGATCGAGAAGACGAAATTGAGGTTAAGATTAAGCAAGCTCGCCTCAAAGTCGAAAGAAGCTACAAATCTACTCTGGATATCCTAAGTAATGACCTGAAAAACGCTAAAGAGGAGTTGGCCCAACGTGATGAGATATTTCAAGTTAGAGTTAGAAAACACCGCTCTACCATTCTAACCTTACAAGAAGACTTGGGCCTTGCCACAGGCGCTATGGAGCAACAGGAAGAGGAATATAAGAAAGAAAAGACCCAGCTTATCTGCGCACAGTCTAGACTCCAAACTCAAGTTAAAGTCTCTATGGAACGGGAAAGAGAAATAGCAAGGCGTTTCAGTGCTTATCAGGCAGACTGTGAGATTGAGAGAGGTCAAAGGATAGCTGAGCGAGATGCACTCCACCTTCAAATTGAAGAGCTCCAAGAACAAAGGGAAAATTTGATGCATGAAGTCAATACTTCTCACCACTGGTTACAGAATTGTTATGACAATATGGATGAAGCTAGAGACCAAATACTACAACTCAGGGATGAACTCAACAATGTTTATGCTAGATATTTACACCATAACGATGAGAGGTTGGGCCGATAGGCCCGTGCTTTGGCTCCATATCTACCGAAAGCTTTGGCGAAGATTTATAAGGGTCTTGGAGATGATTGAGATTCGAGGATTCAGTTTCTTTTCGAGTCTATTTTCTTAGTAGTGATTATTTCATTTTATTATTATTTTTAGTTTTTTCTCTTTCTTTTTGTTTTGTTATTTTATTTCATTTAGAGTCTATCTATGTCCTAGGTACTTCTGTTTTTTTTGTTTGTTTGTTTTATTCAAAAATCATTGTTTAAAATATTTGAAAATGAATGAAAAAGATTTGCTTTCGCTCACCTTATGTGCATATGTCATGCAAAAAAAAAAAAATAAAAAAAAAAATAGATAAATAAATAAAAATAAAAATAAAAATTAATTAATATCTTTCTCGAACTACGCAAGATCTGATTTATGGGCCATACATGATACGTAGGCAACCCATGGGGTCCGATCCAAATTATTATTATTATTATTATTATTATTATTATTCTTTTCTTTTTTCTTTCTTCTTTCTCTTAAAAAATGATAATCATAATGATAATAAATAAATAAATAAATAAGTAAATAAATAAATAATAATAATAAAATATTAAAAAACTAATGAAGAGAAGAATGCCTAGGTAAGCCGGGATGAAACATGAGGTCCTCCATATTAGAAGTATGTATGTGGATACAATGTGCATAATTTCTTAACACTAATCGGTTTGTTACTCTATTCAGAGAGAGAGAGAGAGAGAGAGAGAGAGAGAGAGAGAGAGAAGTAGAGAGAGAAAGAGAGAGACATACTAGCTTAAATGTAGTTGGTTTGTGGTTAAACTGGCATCACATCCTTACAACACAAGATCGAAAGGGAAACAGAAAATGGCCTCCAAAGACGGAAATGAATCGGACAATGATGAGGAGATCCAAAACCAGATGACTTCACAAGAAATAGGGACAACAGAAGAGATAAGGGCGTTAAAACAACAAATGGCAGAGATGTACGAGGCTTGGATGAGTGGACAACCTCCACCGTCTTCAATCCGAGACTATTTTAATACAAATATGTCTCACCCTATCCAGGTATCGACAAGCGATCCGATATATCCCCCTGGATTCAGCCCCTACGCTAACACATCCAATGTCGCTGGAACTTCTATGGTGCGCCCTTCGGATACGTTTGTGATAAGTAATTCACTCTTTGTGTCAACTGTCCCGACTAACAGCATCCCGCAACCAACGATGGTTCCCAAATCCAACAGAAATCTTCCGCCCAAAGTTCGGAGTGATCAGAGTTACACTCTTGAAGAGGCCATTAAAATTCCAAGCTCTCAACCCCATATTCATCAATATAGTTCCCCTGTCGAAATTGAGAAGATGGTCAAGAATGAGGAACATGAAGAAGTGACTAAGAAAATGAAGAGTTTGGAACAGAGTATAAGAGATATGCAAGGACTAGGAGGCCACAAAGGCATCTCGTTCAGTGACTTGTGTATGTTTCCTCATGTCCATTTTGCCTGCTGTTTTAAAAACTCCAAAGTTTGAAAAATAATGGTCACGGAGACCCCATAGCTCATCTAAGAGATAGTATTGCAACCAATTGAGGGGTGCAGAGGGCAAAGAAGAGTTACTTATGGCCTATTTTGGGAAAAGCTTAGTAGGGATTGCATCTGAATGGTTCATAGATCAGGATATCACCAACTGGCACACATGGGATGATTTGGCTCGATATTTTGTACAACAATTACAATATAATATTGACATTAGTCCATATCGCTCCTCGTTAGTCAACATGAGGAAAAAGACCACAAAAAATTTTCGTGAATATGCTATCAGATGGAGGGAACAAGCTGCTAGGGTTAAACCACCGATGATTGACGTTTTTCTCCAGGCGCAAGAACCTGATTACTTTCACTATCTGCTTTCTGCCTTAGGGAAGACGTTCGCTGAAGTTACTAAGGTAGGGGAAATGGTGGAAAATGGCATAAAGTCTGGAAAGATTGTAAGTCAAGCTGCCTTAAAAGCCACAACAAAAGTGCTTCAAAATGGTTCTGGAAATATTGGATGGAAGAAGAGAAGGGAGGATGTGGCCACTATGTACCAGTGCCTAGGACTCATGTTCTAGGTAATTCCCCACAACACTATTTTCCTTCCCAAGCTCCACAATATTCTATCCCATACACTCCATATCATGTTTTTAATGCACAACCAATTGCACCCCCTTCTTATCCACAATGGCGTGCACAACTCACAAAATTCCACCACCCCCAAAAGTTCATCAAAATACTGCTAGAATTCCTTTCCGTCCTAGACCACAATACAAAAAGGGAAATGGCGTTAAAGATGAGTTCACTCCTATTGGGGAGTCGTATGCTAGCTTGTTCCAAAAATTAAGGACGTTGAATGTTTTGAGTCCTATTGAGAGAAAGATGTCGAATCCTCCCCCGAGAAATTTGGATTATTCTCAACATTGTGCATATTGTTCTAATGCCCCAGGGCACAACATAGAGAGATGTTGGTATTTGAAAAGGTCCATTCAGGATTTGATCGATTCTAACCGAATAATAGTTAAAAGTCCGAGTGGACCCAACATCAATCAAAATCCATTGCTGAGGCATACTGAAACAAACATGCTGGAAATGATGAAGGGTCATGAACAGTTTGCATCTCCGTATAAGCCAATCCTTAGCGTTGGAACTGGCATTGAGAAGTCAGCAATGTTGTTGATTTAACAAAAATGATGCCTTTAGGGGCAGAAAATGTGTTAGAAAAGTTGAGTCCATCAAACACACCCATCTTAACTGTGAAAGGAGACCTTGAAGATGTTTGGGCAAGCCCGAGTAAGGCAAAATCATTTGTTCCAAAAGGGACAAACGAGCCTATCTTGATCGTGCGAGGGGCCCATATTCCTCCTGTGATTATCAGGCCAGTATCCCAGCTCCCAATGACTAACCCCAAAGCTGTTCCTTGGAACTATGAGCCTACTGTCGTGACATACAAGGGAAAAGAAATTGATGAAGTAGGAGGAATAACTCGTTCAGGAAAATGTTATGTCCCGATGGAGTCAAGGAAAACTAAAAATGACCAAGTACAAATAAAGAGTCCGGTCACTGAAGGAGAGGCAGAGGAATTCCTAAGGAAGATGAAACTATCAGACTACTCCGTGGTGGAACAATTAAGAAAACTCCAGCCCAAATCTCTTTGTTGTCTTTGAATACATTCTGATGAACATCGTAAGGCTGTTGTAATGTAATGAAAATTTGAATGAAGCACATGTTCCTAGTAAAGTTACAGTGAGTCAGTTAGAGAAGATTGCTGGGAGAATATTTGCGGTAAACTGCATCACCTTTTCAGATGAACTACCCAAAGAAGGTACAGGACATAACCAAGGCCTACATATCACTGAAAGTGTGAGCTTTCATATGTCACTCGAGTTCTAATTGATGGAGGATCTGGAGCAAATATTTGTCATTTATCAACTCTACAGAAATTTAATGTTAGTGCTGAAAGGGTCCGACCCAACAATGTATGTGTTAGAGCTTTTGATGGGTCAAAAACAGATGTTATTGGTGAGATAGAGCTCGTACTAACCATGGGGCCTGTGGATTTCGCTGTGAATTTTCAAGTGCTGGATGTCAACGCGTCCTACAATCTATTGTTGGGGAGGCCATGGGTGCATAGGGCTGGAGCAGTCCCCTAAACGTTGCATCAAATGATTATGTTTGAATACGACCGACAAGAGGTAATTGTCCATGGTGAGGGGGATTTGTCAATCTACAAAGACTCTTCCTTCCCTTTTATCAAGGCGGATAATGAGAATGAGGCACTAGTTTATCAAGCTTCTGAGGTAGTGGTTATTGAGCATGTCCCCGAGGGAAGTGTCATTTCAAAACCAAATATGCCCATCGCACCTGTAATTGTGGTGAATGAATTGCTGAAACATGGGTTTGAGCTGGGTAAAGCTTACGAATCTGCTTGCAAGGAAGAGCTTATCCTGTGAGTCTACGAAAGAGCATCGGTACTTTCGGCTTAGGCTACCAACCTAGAGTCGAGGACAAAATGAAGGCAAAGAAGCAGAAGAGAGATGTATGGTCACTTAACAAGCCTATACAACCAATCTAAAAATCTTTCATCAAAGCCCGCGCAACAGAATCTTATCAATCATCGTTTCCAGAGCCAGTGATGAAAGTTAGCGAAGAAATGATCAACTATTTTCAAGATTTATTTGTCGAGGTTGATATGGTGGAACTCGGAGAAGGCACTAGCGACAGAGATGTGCAATTCATTGGTCCTGATGTCAATTTAAACAATTGGGAGGCCACCCCTCTCCCCGTTAAAGACGAGTCTTGGTAGTCTATCTTGTTTTTTTCTTTTGTCGTCCGATTCATTCAAGGATTATAATTTGGATTTATCTTGTCATTTTATTTCAAACATTCTATTTCCCTTTTCAATAGGATGTAATTGCATCTTTATTTCAGTCTAATATATTTGTTAGTTTTCTTTTATACAGTTCTTTCTATGCCGATTCTAGTGATATGACATGCATGCAGAATTTTTTGCCAGATCTTAATATCCAATCTAATCTTCGACCTAATATTGAAATAATAATTCAAGAAATCGAATATGATGAAGACAGAGTATTTGAGGAAGTAAAGAGGGATTTCAATCATTTTGAAAATAAGTCAAATCCAAATATGAGTGAAACTGAGACGATAAATTTGGGGGGTCAGGAAATTATTAAGGAGACTAAGATAAGTTTACATGTTCAACATCCAAAAGGACGATATAATCTAGGCCCTGCTTAATTAGAAAGATGTTTTTGCGTCATCTTATGATGACATGCCTGGATTAAGAACTAACATGGTTGTAAGTTGCCAATTGATCCTAATTTTCCTCAGATAAAGCAGAAGTTCAGAAAAATCAAAACCGACATGAGTGTAATAATTAAAGAGGAGATCACAAAGCAACTTGAGGACAAAGTCATTGAAGTCTCTCAATATCCTTCTTGGTTAGCCAATATCATACCCGTCCCTCAGAAAGACGGCAAAGTTTGAATGTGTGTTGATTATCGTGATTTGAATAAGGCAAGTCCAAAAGATGTTTTTCCTTTGCCTAACATCCATATTTTATTGGGTAGTTGTGCTAGACATGAGGACGCATTTTGCCACATCATGCCGAAACCAAAGGCAAATTTTCTCCAAATTGGAGAGGACCATTCGTTGTTAAAAGGGTATTACCCATTGGTGCTCTTTGCTCAGCAGATATAGAAGGCAAAGTGACAGAAACGGTCGTCAATGCTGATGCTGTGAAAAGATATTACATATGGTTGAGTTTCGACATTAGAAACCCTTATGTTTGGGCTCGACATTTCAAGGGTTGATTCAAGGGGATCTCTTGGTTATGCTGTTTTCTTGACTTTTCAAAAAAAAAAAACAAATTGCCTGAACTACGTTTGACCTGATTCTTGTCTCGGCAAGATACGTAGGCAGCCCTAATATTGGGTTCGGTTCAACCAAATACAAATCCAAAAATTCATATTGTACTATACTGGGGCAAAATTTGTTTGTTTTTTCATTCGGTCTCTCATCTCAAAGCTCAAAATCAACCCCATCATCTAAAAAAAATGTCTTTGCATCAACCCTTAATATGTCGAGAATAAGTTGGTTAAGGGTAGGTAAAAATCCTGAATGGGCACCATAAGACAAATGTGAGTAAAAAGAAATAAAAATGAGAGAGTCTTATTGGTGAAAACTCTAAGTGGGCATCGTAAGACGAAAAGGAGTTGAAAATCAAAGAGTCTTATTGGTGAAAATTCTGACATGCACCATAAGGCAGACGTGAGCTGGAGCAATTAACATGATTGAGTTTTAGCGGCAAAGACCTTCGTGAATATCACAAAGTCTATAAGGGTTCAGATTATTTATGGCTTCATTAAGTGTTGGGATTCCACATCAAGATTGAATAATCAATAATGGTTGATGAATAGATTGGATAGCCAAGTCTGGAAATCAATTCAAATTGCATGGCATGATCAGTAGACTCGGCTCCCACACTCAGATAAGTTTTTCTTTCTTCTTCTTACAAAAAAAAAAAGAGTCTTCATCGAATCTTTTCTTTTATTCTCATATAGTTCGTAATTTTCTTATACTTTTTTCGTCACTTTTTTTTGGTATGTATTTGAGTCGAGTCTTTGTCAAAAAAAAAAAACTAGGAAGGAATTTCGAGACTCGCTACCAAGTCTCTAAACGGTACCAGGCAAAGCATCAGGATACTGAGTTAATCTGTCTTCAAGTGTTGAATTCAAAAATTCTCTGATCCTATGAAGGCTAAACAATGAGTGTTGTGAGATAAAGACATTGGATTTAGGTCCCAAAATAAGCAAATTTGGATGAAGGTACTATCAATCAATAAGAAGTATTGACCGTTGGAATACAACCAAAGCGTCATAAGTGTTTGAGCCGCCCTTGTCGAAAGATGGAACCACAAACCAACCACCACCTTTTCAAACTCACAAATTTTCTTTGTTGAAGCAGGGACACAAGTTGTTTCAAGATTGAGGATTCGAGGAACCTAAATGTTCAACCTAGTCTGCAGTGAGCGAAATGGAAACCCTACAATAAAGACTTGTGGAATATTATATGAAAGTTATCTAATATATATCAAAATAGCAATTACTTGAATGTTGGAATATTTATTTTATTTATTATTATTATTTTTCTCCTTGAAGGAACTTCCAAATATTGAATATAGCGTTCACAATGTTTCGTTGGTATTATTAGTTTTTTCTGAAAATTTTATTAGCAGGACCCTCCTGGATAATGGGATTAGCAAGACCCTCCTGGATAATGGGACTAGCAGGAATCTCCTAGATAATGGGACTAGCAGGACCCTCATGGATAATGTGACTAGCAGGACCCTCTTGGATAATGGGACTAGCAGGACCCTCCTGGATAATGGGACTAGCAGGACCCTTCTTGATAACGGGACTAGCAGGACCCTCCTGAATAATGGGACTAGCAGGACCCTCTTGGATAATGGGACTAGCAGGACCCTCATGGATAATGGGATTAGCAGGACCCTCCTGGATAATGGGACTAGCAGGACCCTCCTGGATAATGGGACTAGCAGGACCCTCCTGGATAATGGGACTAGCAAGACCCTACTGGATAATGGGATTAGCAGGACCCTCATGGATAATGGGACTAGCAGGACCCTCCTGGATAATGGAACTAGCAGGACCCTTCTGGATAATGGGATTAGCAGGATCCTCCTGGATAATAGGACTAGCAAGACCCTCCTGGATAATGGGATTAGCAGGACCCTTCTGAATAATGGGACTAGCAGGACCCTTCTGGATAATGGGACTAGCAGGACCCTTCTGGATAATGGGACTAGCAGGACCCTCCTGAATAATGGGATTAGATTACTTTCTCATAGGATTAACACTTCCTAGTCTAGATTTTTAGTTTTATTTTCTCCTGAAATAAACACTTCCTAGACGAAGTTTATGTTTTATATTTATATTTGCTAATAACTCACAAAAAAATTTTCCCAGTGAAAATTGGGGCAAAAATTTTATTTTATTTTTTTTGTTTGTGGTGGTTCTCAGGTTTTCTCAAGCGAGACCTTGATTTGAAATTCAAGAACAAAGTTTCAAATTTTTTAGAATAATCAATTGCATGATGGTTATAATTAGCTTCTTCAATGCATGTAGCAATCTGACTTCCACACATCTTTTACTAGTCAACTTTTGATCAAGAAAACACGCATTTATTCAAGAGCATTTTTCAAGTTTTGTCATTTTGAAGAATGTCAAAAGTTCCGTCTAAGTGACAAGTTCAGCCTCCATTCCAATTCTAAGTTAAGATATTCACTCAAAAATCAAGGTGATATCTTAAAGTCAAAATTCAAGTGAAGATTCAAGAAAAGCTGCGTGGAGGAAGTTTGTACATTTGTTTTTCTTTTGACAAATAGTTTTCAATTTTTATGTAAGGATAAGAGCCGCGATCTGGAGCCTCGATGGAACCTCACTTAACTTCCAACTCATCACTTTATCTCCTCGAACTACAAGTGACCTGATTCCCTTATCACCCGGGATATGTAGGATGTCCAAACAAGGACTCGGTCGCACAAATTTTGGTCTTTAAAAGTAAAGTTCAGTTAAAACTTGTCACTTTGTCTACTTATTTGTCTGAAAAACTCTTCGTGTTTCCAATCAAAGAGGGGCAAACTGTAGACACGTAATTTTGACCGAATTTAAGTTTAACACCAATTTTTAGAGCATAAATAATTTTATCAATCTAAATTAAATATATTTTGACTTATTTATTTATTTATTATTTTCATTAAGTTTATTTAGAAGATATAAGAATAAACAACATAAACATAATTTTTATTAGATAAGTTTATTTTGATTGTTAAAAAAAAAAACAAAGAAAAAAAGATACCCCTCATTTCGACGATTTTCATGTGCTATAGCACACCATTTTTTGGGTGATCCGGATTCCAACGTCAAAAATGCCAATTTTTTCGTGGACGTCCATCAAGACCTTGTCTATATATACGGTTGGCCATCACGGCTTGTCCGACCCATTTGGAAGGTCAAACGAGCCCCGAAGCGAGCATACCCCTCATTTCGACGATTTTCGTGTGCTATAGCACACCATTTTTTGGGGTGATCCGGATTCCGACGTCAAAAATGCCAAATTTTTTCGTGGACGTCCGTCAAGACCTTGTCTATGCATACGGTTGGCCATCACGGCTTGTCCGACCCATTTGGAAGGTCAAACGAGCCCCGAAGCGAGCATACCCCTCATTTCGACGATTTTCGTGTGCTATAGCACACCATTTTTTGGGTGATCCGGATTCCGACGTCAAAAATGCCAAATTTTTTCGTGGACGTCCGTCAAGACCTTGTCTATGCATACGGTTGGCCATCACGGCTTGTCCGACCCATTTGGAAGGTCAAACGAGCCCCGAAGCGAGCATACCCCTCATTTCGACGATTTTCGTGTGCTATAGCACACCATTTTTTGGGTGATCCGGATTCCGACGTCAAAAATGCCAAATTTTTTCGTGGACGTCCGTCAAGACCTTGTCTATGCATACGGTTGGCCATCACGGCTTGTCCGACCCATTTGGAAGGTCAAACGAGCCCCGAAGCGAGCATACCCCTCATTTCGACGATTTTCGTGTGCTATAGCACACCATTTTTTGGGTGATCCGGATTCCGACGTCAAAAATGCCAAATTTTTTCGTGGACGTCCGTCAAGACCTTGTCTATGCATACGGTTGGCCATCACGGCTTGTCCGACCCATTTGGAAGGTCAAACGAGCCCCGAAGCGAGCATACCCCTCATTTCGACGATTTTCGTGTGCTATAGCACACCATTTTTTGGGTGATCCGGATTCCGACGTCAAAAATGCCAAATTTTTTCGTGGACGTCCGTCAAGACCTTGTCTATGCATACGGTTGGCCATCACGGCTTGTCCGACCCATTTGGAAGGTCAAACGAGCCCCGAAGCGAGCATACCCCTCATTTCGACGATTTTCGTGTGCTATAGCACACCATTTTTTGGGTGATCCGGATTCCGACGTCAAAAATGCCAAATTTTTTCGTGGACGTCCGTCAAGACCTTGTCTATGCATACGGTTGGCCATCACGGCTTGTCCGACCCATTTGGAAGGTCAAACGAGCCCCGAAGCGAGCATACCCCTCATTTCGACGATTTTCGTGTGCTATAGCACACCATTTTTTGGGTGATCCGGATTCCGACGTCAAAAATGCCAAATTTTTCGTGGACGTCCGTCAAGACCTTGTCTATGCATACGGTTGGCCATCACGGCTTGTCCGACCCATTTGGAAGGTCAAACGAGCCCCGAAGCGAGCATACCCCTCATTTCGACGATTTTCGTGTGCTATAGCACACCATTTTTTGGGTGATCCGGATTCCGACGTCAAAAATGCCAAATTTTTTCGTGGACGTCCGTCAAGACCTTGTCTATGCATACGGTTGGCCATCACGGCTTGTCCGACCCATTTGGAAGGTCAAACGAGCCCCGAAGCGAGCATACCCCTCATTTCGACGATTTTCGTGTGCTATAGCACACCATTTTTTGGGTGATCCGGATTCCGACGTCAAAAATGCCAAATTTTTTCGTGGACGTCCGTCAAGACCTTGTCTATGCATACGGTTGGCCATCACGGCTTGTCCGACCCATTTGGAAGGTCAAACGAGCCCCGAAGCGAGCATACCCCTCATTTCGACGATTTTCGTGTGCTATAGCACACCATTTTTTGGGTGATCCGGATTCCGACGTCAAAAATGCCAAATTTTTTCGTGGACGTCCGTCAAGACCTTGTCTATGCATACGGTTGGCCATCACGGCTTGTCCGACCCATTTGGAAGGTCAAACGAGCCCCGAAGCGAGCATACCCCTCATTTCGACGATTTTCGTATGCTATAGCACACCATTTTTGGGTGATCCGGATTCCGACGTCAAAAATGCCAAATTTTTCGTGGACGTCCGTCAAGACCTTGTCTATGCATACGGTTGGCCATCACGGCTTGTCCGACCCATTTGGAAGGTCAAACGAGCCCCGAAGCGAGCATACCCCTCATTTCGACGATTTTCGTGTGCTATAGCACACCATTTTTTGGGTGATCCGGATTCCGACGTCAAAAATGCCAAATTTTTTCGTGGACGTCCGTCAAGACCTTGTCTATGCATACGGTTGGCCATCACGGCTTGTCCGACCCATTTGGAAGGTCAAACGAGCCCCGAAGCGAGCATACCCCTCATTTCGACGATTTTCGTGTGCTATAGCACACCATTTTTTGGGTGATCCGGATTCCGACGTCAAAAATGCCAAATTTTTTCGTGGACGTCCGTCAAGACCTTGTCTATGCATACGGTTGGCCATCACGGCTTGTCCGACCCATTTGGAAGGTCAAACGAGCCCCGAAGCGAGCATACCCCTCATTTCGACGATTTTCGTGTGCTATAGCACACCATTTTTTGGGTGATCCGGATTCCGACGTCAAAAATGCCAAATTTTTTCGTGGACGTCCGTCAAGACCTTGTCTATGCATACGGTTGGCCATCACGGCTTGTCCGACCCATTTGGAAGGTCAAACGAGCCCCGAAGCGAGCATACCCCTCATTTCGACGATTTTCGTGTGCTATAGCACACCATTTTTTGGGTGATCCGGATTCCGACGTCAAAAATGCCAAATTTTTTCGTGGACGTCCGTCAAGACCTTGTCTATGCATACGGTTGGCCATCACGGCTTGTCCGACCCATTTGGAAGGTCAAACGAGCCCCGAAGCGAGCATACCCCTCATTTCGACGATTTTCGTGTGCTATAGCACACCATTTTTTGGGTGATCCGGATTCCGACGTCAAAAATGCCAAATTTTTTCGTGGACGTCCGTCAAGACCTTGTCTATGCATACGGTTGGCCATCACGGCTTGTCCGACCCATTTGGAAGGTCAAACGAGCCCCGAAGCGAGCATACCCCTCATTTCGACGATTTTCGTGTGCTATAGCACACCATTTTTTGGGTGATCCGGATTCCGACGTCAAAAATGCCAAATTTTTTCGTGGACGTCCGTCAAGACCTTGTCTATGCATACGGTTGGCCATCACGGCTTGTCCGACCCATTTGGAAGGTCAAACGAGCCCCGAAGCGAGCATACCCCTCATTTCGACGATTTTCGTGTGCTATAGCACACCATTTTTTGGGTGATCCGGATTCCGACGTCAAAAATGCCAAATTTTTTCGTGGACGTCCGTCAAGACCTTGTCTATGCATACGGTTGGCCATCACGGCTTGTCCGACCCATTTGGAAGGTCAAACGAGCCCCGAAGCGAGCATACCCCTCATTTCGACGATTTTCGTGTGCTATAGCACACCATTTTTGGGTGATCCGGATTCCGACGTCAAAAATGCCAAATTTTTTCGTGGACGTCCGTCAAGACCTTGTCTATGCATACGGTTGGCCATCACGGCTTGTCCGACCCATTTGGAAGGTCAAACGAGCCCCGAAGCGAGCATACCCCTCATTTCGACGATTTTCGTGTGCTATAGCACACCATTTTTTGGGTGATCCGGATTCCGACGTCAAAAATGCCAAATTTTTTCGTGGACGTCCGTCAAGACCTTGTCTATGCATACGGTTGGCCATCACGGCTTGTCCGACCCATTTGGAAGGTCAAACGAGCCCCGAAGCGAGCATACCCCTCATTTCGACGATTTTCGTGTGCTATAGCACACCATTTTTTGGGTGATCCGGATTCCGACGTCAAAAATGCCAAATTTTTTCGTGGACGTCCGTCAAGACCTTGTCTATGCATACGGTTGGCCATCACGGCTTGTCCGACCCATTTGGAAGGTCAAACGAGCCCCGAAGCGAGCATACCCCTCATTTCGACGATTTTCGTGTGCTATAGCACACCATTTTTTGGGTGATCCGGATTCCGACGTCAAAAATGCCAAATTTTTTCGTGGACGTCCGTCAAGACCTTGTCTATGCATACGGTTGGCCATCACGGCTTGTCCGACCCATTTGGAAGGTCAAACGAGCCCCGAAGCGAGCATACCCCTCATTTCGACGATTTTCGTGTGCTATAGCACACCATTTTTTGGGTGATCCGGATTCCGACGTCAAAAATGCCAAATTTTTTCGTGGACGTCCGTCAAGACCTTGTCTATGCATACGGTTGGCCATCACGGCTTGTCCGACCCATTTGGAAGGTCAAACGAGCCCCGAAGCGAGCATACCCCTCATTTCGACGATTTTCGTGTGCTATAGCACACCATTTTTTGGGTGATCCGGATTCCGACGTCAAAAATGCCAAATTTTTTCGTGGACGTCCGTCAAGACCTTGTCTATGCATACGGTTGGCCATCACGGCTTGTCCGACCCATTTGGAAGGTCAAACGAGCCCCGAAGCGAGCATACCCCTCATTTCGACGATTTTCGTGTGCTATAGCACACCATTTTTTGGGTGATCCGGATTCCGACGTCAAAAATGCCAAATTTTTTCGTGGACGTCCGTCAAGACCTTGTCTATGCATACGGTTGGCCATCACGGCTTGTCCGACCCATTTGGAAGGTCAAACGAGCCCCGAAGCGAGCATACCCCTCATTTCGACGATTTTCGTGTGCTATAGCACACCATTTTTTGGGTGATCCGGATTCCGACGTCAAAAATGCCAAATTTTTTCGTGGACGTCCGTCAAGACCTTGTCTATGCATACGGTTGGCCATCACGGCTTGTCCGACCCATTTGGAAGGTCAAACGAGCCCCGAAGCGAGCATACCCCTCATTTCGACGATTTTCGTGTGCTATAGCACACCATTTTTTGGGTGATCCGGATTCCGACGTCAAAAATGCCAAATTTTTTCGTGGACGTCCGTCAAGACCTTGTCTATGCATACGGTTGGCCATCACGGCTTGTCCGACCCATTTGGAAGGTCAAACGAGCCCCGAAGCGAGCATACCCCTCATTTCGACGATTTTCGTGTGCTATAGCACACCATTTTTTGGGTGATCCGGATTCCGACGTCAAAAATGCCAAATTTTTTCGTGGACGTCCGTCAAGACCTTGTCTATGCATACGGTTGGCCATCACGGCTTGTCCGACCCATTTGGAAGGTCAAACGAGCCCCGAAGCGAGCATACCCCTCATTTCGACGATTTTCGTGTGCTATAGCACACCATTTTTTGGGTGATCCGGATTCCGACGTCAAAAATGCCAAATTTTTTCGTGGACGTCCGTCAAGACCTTGTCTATGCATACGGTTGGCCATCACGGCTTGTCCGACCCATTTGGAAGGTCAAACGAGCCCCGAAGCGAGCATACCCCTCATTTCGACGATTTTCGTGTGCTATAGCACACCATTTTTTGGGTGATCCGGATTCCGACGTCAAAAATGCCAAATTTTTTCGTGGACGTCCGTCAAGACCTTGTCTATGCATACGGTTGGCCATCACGGCTTGTCCGACCCATTTGGAAGGTCAAACGAGCCCCGAAGCGAGCATACCCCTCATTTCGACGATTTTCGTGTGCTATAGCACACCATTTTTTGGGTGATCCGGATTCCGACGTCAAAAATGCCAAATTTTTTCGTGGACGTCCGTCAAGACCTTGTCTATGCATACGGTTGGCCATCACGGCTTGTCCGACCCATTTGGAAGGTCAAACGAGCCCCGAAGCGAGCATACCCCTCATTTCGACGATTTTCGTGTGCTATAGCACACCATTTTTTGGGTGATCCGGATTCCGACGTCAAAAATGCCAAATTTTTTCGTGGACGTCCGTCAAGACCTTGTCTATGCATACGGTTGGCCATCACGGCTTGTCCAACCCATTTGGAAGGTCAAACGAGCCCCGAAGCGAGCATACCCCTCATTTCGACGATTTTCGTGTGCTATAGCACACCATTTTTTGGGTGATCCGGATTCCGACGTCAAAAATGCCAAATTTTTTCGTGGACGTCCGTCAAGACCTTGTCTATGCATACGGTTGGCCATCACGGCTTGTCCGACCCATTTGGAAGGTCAAACGAGCCCCGAAGCGAGCATACCCCTCATTTCGACGATTTTCGTGTGCTATAGCACACCATTTTTTGGGTGATCCGGATTCCGACGTCAAAAATGCCAAATTTTTCGTGGACGTCCGTCAAGACCTTGTCTATGCATACGGTTGGCCATCACGGCTTGTCCGACCCATTTGGAAGGTCAAACGAGCCCCGAAGCGAGCATACCCCTCATTTCGACGATTTTCGTGTGCTATAGCACACCATTTTTGGGTGATCCGGATTCGACGTCAAAAATGCCAAATTTTTTCGTGGACGTCCGTCAAGACCTTGTCTATGCATACGGTTGGCCATCACGGCTTGTCCGACCCATTTGGAAGGTCAAACGAGCCCCGAAGCGAGCATACCCCTCATTTCGACGATTTTGTGTGCTATAGCACACCATTTTTTGGGTGATCCGGATTCCGACGTCAAAAATGCCAAATTTTTTCGTGGACGTCCGTCAAGACCTTTTCTATGCATACGGTTTGCCATCACGGCTTGTCCGACCCATTTGGAAGGTCACACGAGCTCTGAAGCGAGCATACCCCTCATTTCGACGATTTTTCCTGTGCTATAGCACACCATTTTTTGGGTGATCTCGATTCCGACGTCAAAAATGCCAAATTTTTTTGTGGACGTCCGTCAAGACCTTGTCTATGCATACGGTTGGCCATCACGGCTTGTCCGACCCATTTGGAAGGTCAAACGAGCCCCGAAGCGAGCATACCCCTCATTTCGACGATTTTCGTGTGCTATAGCACACCATTTTTTGGGTGATCCGGATTCCGACGTCAAAAATGCCAAATTTTTCGTGGACGTCCGTCAAGACCTTGTCTATGCATACGGTTGGCCATCACGGCTTGTCCGACCCATTTGGAAGGTCAAACGAGCCCCGAAGCGAGCATACCCCTCATTTCGATGATTTTCGTGTGCTATAGCACACCATTTTTTGGGTGATCCGGATTCCGACGTCAAAAATGCCAAATTTTTTGTGGACGTCCGTCAAGACCTTGTCTATGCATACGGTTGGCCATCACGGCTTGTCCGACCCATTTGGAAGGTCAAACGAGCCCCGAAGCGAGCATACCCCTCATTTCGACGATTTTCGTGTGCTATAGCACACCATTTTTTGGGTGATCCGGATTTCGACGTCAAAAATGCCAAATTTTTCGTGGACGTCCGTCAAGACCTTGTCTATGCAAATGGTTGACCATCACGGCTTGTCCGACCCATTTGGAAGGTCAAACGAGCCCCGAAGCGAGCATACCCCTCATTTCGACGATTTTTGTGTGCTATAGCACACCATTTTTGGGTGTTCCGGATTCCGACGTCAGAAATGCCAAATTTTTCGTGGACGTTCGTCAAGACTTGTATATATATATATATATATGAGATATATATAGATATATAGAGATATGAGAGAGAGAGAGAGATCGATATATAGAGAGAGACAGAGATATACAGATGATTTAAAATAAACTAATATTTATTAATTATGTTTTTTTGTTTTAATTACCCATTTAGATTATTATTATTTATTAGCAATTAATAATTATATAATTATCATTTTGTATTAAAGATATATATAGATTATATATATATATATAGATATATAGATATATATATATTATATATATATATATATATATATATATATATATATAATATATATATATATATATATATATATATATATATATATATGTTTATATTAAAGAAAAAAAAAGAAGAAAGAAACCACTCCCATTACCCCCACTTTATCCACTCCCCTTCCCCACTTCCCCCACGACCTGCACACACGCACACATTACTACACGTTACTATATACATGCCCACACGGAGACAAAAAAACATCAGAAAGGACACGAAAAAAAAGGGAGGAGAAATCAAGAAAAAGGAAGGCAATACACACGTAGAAAATATTATCTCATCTTTTTACTTTTTTAAAAAATCACAAACAAAGGTTGAGTTTTGAGGTTCACTTTCGTGGTTTCAAGTTCGTGGTTTCTTGTTAGGATTATATCATTTCCTTGAATTTGATTTTCGCAAAAGGTATTATTCAATATTCATTTATAATATTATATTCATGATTATGTGGTATTTGTTTTTCATGTTATGAATTTAATCAAGTTCTAAAATTGGTTCAACCTTTTCATTATAATATTGAAATACGGTAAATATGTGTATACTGTTAAAATTAGAACAAATTATGTATAGTATTGTATTTTAATCTTTATGGCTAGTATCTGGTGAAATCGTTCTTGCTCCTATTTAATCATTGTAATTAATATTTATTTATTTTTTTTTAAAAAAAAACTTATTTTTATATATTTGTTAAATTGAAGCATGAGAAAAATTATTTAAATGATTGTATGTTCCATATAATCTGTAAAGTTAATTCCGACATTACGCCTCATATTTATTTATTTGTTTATATATTTCCCCTTATAATTTTGGGATAATGCCCAAGTACCCCCTCAACCTATGCCCGAAATCTCAGAGACACACTTATACTATACTAAGGTCCTATTACCCCCCTGAACTTATTTTATTAATAATTTTTTACCCCTTTTTAGCCTACGTGGCACTATCTTGTGGGCCCAACGATGATTGACTTTTTTTTTTCAAACTAGTGCCACGTAAGCTAAAAAGGGGTAGAAAATTACTTATAAAATAAGTTCAGGGGGGTAATAGGACCTTAGTATAGTATAAGTGTGTCTCTGGGATTTCGGGCATAGGTTGAGGGGGTACTTGTGCATTTTCCCTATAATTTTTAATATGCATACCTTATTGTGAATATAAATTTAATTGTTTAAAACCTAATCTCTTTGTTTGTGCCTAAATATACTAGATTAGTAAAATAGTTTATGATAATATTGAATGAGAAAATTTGTGAGATAGAGTTGATTTGCAATTTATTTAATGCTAATGTTAATAATCATCTAAAGAAGACTATTGAATATAATGTTGAAACAATAATTATTGAATTGTTATAATATGCTTACTATTTTTTTCTTTCAAATAATAAGAAATGAAAAATAAAACAAAAACAATGTAAACATTACCTACCTACATATATATATTGATGACCAAAAAGAGAAACAAGGGAAAAAATAAGAAAAGAAAAGAAAAGTAGTGAAGAAGGAACGTTCGAATTAGAAAAAGAATAATAAAATAAAAAATATATATATATAATAAAAAGAATGTAAAAAATGTACACGAAAAAGTAAAAAAATAAATAATAAATACTTTAAAAATTAAAAAGATACAAAAAGTATAGAGTTACAAATATATAAAATAGTTTATTATTATCATTAAAAAACCAAAACTATTAAAAGGGTAAGAAAAGAAAAAGAAGAAAATCAATGTAAAAAAAAACATACGGAAAGTTAATAAAAAAAAAAACTGTGAAAAATTAGTATAAAAAGAAATAAGAAGAGAGAAACAAAAAAACAATAAAAAAAACAAATAAAAAAAATAAAAATAAATAAAAGAGAGAAATTAAGAAGCAGGCAAATGTTGAAAGCATGAAAAAATAAATAAATCATTAATAAAAATGTGTAAAAACTTCACATGTCTATAAAATAGTGCAATTTTAAATATGTTAATATAAATCAAAGAATGAGGGATATAATATTCAAAAATTAGTTTAAGTCATAGAAGTCCATAAAATGACCGTGCTAGAACCATGGGACTCGAGGGATGCCTAACACCTTCCCCTCGGTCAGTAGAATTCCTTACCCGAATTGGTTCGCAGACCAAACAAAGAGTCGTTTCCTTTTGATTAGGGATTAAATAAAAGGTGACTTGGAACATCGTAACTCAATTCCAAGTGGCGACTCTGAAAAAGCTAAAATAATCCCCTAATTAATTACGTCACTTAAATTGGAAAAACCCTTACGCCGCCGCGTGAAAGAGGGGTGTGACAGGTCTCACGACACTGGAACATTAGGCGAGAAAAAGGCTATTCGGCGACTCTCCTAGCGGATTAGCGATCCTCAGTCCGTCTTTTTGTCACTCTTTCCACTGCCTTGTTCCTTTTTGCTCAATTTGTGTCCATGTTTTGTCTCAAAGTCTAAATAGCTAAAAGTTAATATTTTTCATCAGTTTTCGAGATAAAATATGCATTTGAGGACACTGAACACCATTATTTTTAAAACAAACATAAAGCAATAAAGAGGATTTTGGGTTGCCTCACAAAAAGTGCCTTAGTTAACATCTTGGCACGAAACAAGTCCACCTTCGAACCTCATTCTTGGGGTTTTGCATAGTGTCACTAAGGAATCCTCCTTTTTGTCGCGGGTTCAAATGCAACGATATCTGGCCCATCTAGGTTTCTAACTGCTTGATCGAGATGTAAGGAGAGGTAGTTGTCTGGATTAGGGTTTACACATATTCTTTAATTTTCTTTAATATCTTGTTAGACCCCTTTACTTTTCTAAGGATACGAGAAATCATATCTTCAGAACGAACACCTTCCAAATCATTTGACTATTGGCTCTCATGGGGAGGCACATACCTATCCTTCTCCCCGTTTTTCCAATTGAGATTTTGATCCCTCCATTACTGTCTTGATCATTCCAACCTTCATCTCTATTCAAAATTGGTTACTACCCTACCTTGAGTAGTTTGAACGATAACCACCACCTTGGTTGGTTAGGAAGTTTACCTCCTCAGTGTACGATGCTTAATACTTGGCCTCTTCAAGACTAGCACACCCGACATCGACGACATGGACACTTCGAGCACCAGCTTCCATAACATTTTCAACAAAATGTTAAGTTTGTGTCATGATATTTGTCATGTTCTGATCTCTCTCTTGTAATATGAGAAGAGATACCTGATATTCTTGAGTGGTACCAAGCCCTGTTGATTTTGGCATGCTATACAAGAGATGCACCACTATTACATAAGGTTGTTGAATTAAACCTCCCAGATAAAGTTCCTCAACAACACCCTTGTTTATCGAGTCAAGGCTACAGTAAAAATACTGTAGCAATACATTGTCAGGAAAGCTGTGAGTTGTGCATTGTAGCACCAACTTCTTGAATCAAGGTCATGTCTCATGAATTGTCTCACCCTCCAAACACTTAAAGCTTTTGGTGTTGTCCCGAACAATCATCAATTTTGAAGAAGGGAAAAATCGCACGTCAAAATTAGTAACCAGCTCCTACCATAAAGTAATTGAGTCACATGGAAATTCATCTAGACATTTGCATTCTTCTACGATAAAATAATGAGAATAAACTCAAGCGGATCGATTTTTGGTGATGTTCTTGAAGGAGAATGGTCCGCATACATCCACGAAATTTTTAATATGCTCATGGGGATCCTCATGAGCCAAGCCACTGAGAATTCCTTTTAGTTGCAAAAGTTGCAACATAGCGCTCGTGATGTGGAACACTGCATTCTCTTTTGCCAGAGGTAAGCGAGTGGCACCAATACCGCCCATGAGATGAGGGTCATTAACATCATTGAGATTTTCGATGTCATCTTGATGGCCTACTTGGCTTCCATTGCTATCGTTTACACTCATATTTCCTGTATCAACACACAAAAAGGCAAACCAAAACTAAAAATTAAGTTTGTTCACCAATAACCAACTAGAACAACATTCAACTTAACTTTAAAAGTTCTCAACTAAGACCACACCCCGACAGCGGCACTACTTTGACTTCATGTATCAGGACACTAATTCAAATTCAACTGCCAATAATCGTCAGTAGTAAGATAACCCAACCAAGGGTTGGAATCGTTTCCACATGGAGTGGTTTCAATAATTAACGGTCAATGACAAATCAGTTCACGTTAGTCATAGATAAAAGACATTTACGAATGAAAGAATAATAAATTCAAGGGGTGAAACAAGTGTAAAATATAAAATGGGATTTTATAGCTAATCATAAACTAAAACAGTAAAAATAGAGATATATAAGGAGACGGGATTCTTGGGATGTGATAGGAATATGGGCTAAAATAAACAACAGGGTACATTTTATTAATAGTAAATCACTATGAATTTGTGACTTAGCTAGACTTTAGTGGGGAAAAGTTTTTATCGAGCCATTTACCCTGAATAAAATTGGTTTCTCTTGAACACCAATAAGCCACAATTGCGTCTAGCCTTCGCTTTAGCTCATTCACTCTCTCGAGATGAATGTGTGGGAGAGGGTTTAGGATTCAATCTTTCAAGTTGAATCCAGGACAACACAATTACCATGGGCTATTGATTTAATAGTATTGGTTTTAAAACCTCTCTATTGAGCAATCCAAAACACGAAGATGAAATTATATTTGCAACTACGATCCCATTACGTTCATACACAACAAATGAATGAAATAACATTTTAAAACAAATTAACTATTAATCAGCAAGACCTAGAAGTCAATGAAACTCATATTCACATAATCACACCCAGAGAATTAGGGTTTTATCTAGGCATGGTCAAGAGATAGAAATCAATATCGAGAAGTGTTTCCATCAATTTGGTATGGATGAAAATGTGTTTCCACACGTCAAAGCTGAACATTCTTTAATACTCACTTCTAACTTCTTGGAGTTGGAAAAGTTCAAATCTTCAAAGATCAAGCAAAATGTCTCCCAAAAACTTTAAGAACTTAAACTAGAATCATGAAAAATCTATTTGGTTACCTAAAATCTGTATTCTAAACTAAGAATTTAAAAATGTATTTATAGTTGTCTAAAATATATTGTGAATGATCACCCAGTTAGTAGGGATCACCGATCAACTCAATGGTATGCCCTTTGGTATATTCCATCGCTTTCTTGCTTTAGCCTTCAACATATTCGCGTTCTGGATCATTGGGTGATATAGTAGAACTGTTAAATGATATGTCAACTGCTTCTTTTCACCGCCGTCTTGATCCTATCCATCTTGGGTCAGCACACTGGAACATTAGGTGAGAATTATGGTCATTTGGAGACTCGCCTAATGTATTATGCGATCCTCAGCTTCCTTGCTCCTATTTGCTCAATTGTGTCCATGCTTTGCTTCAAAGACTAAATACCCAAAACTTAAGGTTTTTCATAAGTTATTGAGATAAAATATGCATTTGAGGACGTTAAATCTACTAAAATATATCTCTAAATGAGTCCTAATAGTGAACTCATTAATATTCTAAGATCATTAGTGCAAGTCGATTTTTTTTAGAAGTCTTTTATATTGTTTATGTGTGTTTCTTGATTATTCGTCCATTTTGGGTATTAACGTAATATTCAGTCATTTTCATTTAGTATTAAAGAGATGTACAACTTTGTTTTGTTATTCTTCATGATAAACTATAGTCATTGGTGCAAGTCAAAAAAGGCAATTTTTAATTGTTTATTTGCGTTTCTTGATTTTTCGGCCATTTAGGGCATTTACGTAATATTTGGTCATTTCTGGATAGTTTTAAAAAGAAGTAAAGTTTTTTTCTCTTATTCGTCACAATATTCTTAGGTCATTGGTGGAAGACAAAAAAAATTGAGACATTTTTTGTATTATTTATGTGTGCTTCTTGATTTTTCAGCCATTTGTGGGCATTTACCTAATAATTGGCCATTTTTGAGCAGTTATGAATAGAAGTAATGTTTTGTTATGTTATTTGTCACAATATTCTAGGGTCATTTGAGAAATTCAATTTTTTAGGAGTGTTTTTGTATTATTCATATCTGTTTCTTGACTTCTCATCAATTTTAAGGCACTTACGTAATATTCGGTCATTTTCAAGCAGTTACGAAAAGAAATAAGGTTTTGTTTAATTATTCTTCATGATATTCTAAGTTCATTGGTGCAAGTCAAAAAATATTTTGAGGCGTCTTTTATCTTTTGTTTATGTGTGTCATTTGAGGCCTTAACATAATATTTGTTCATTTCCATGCAGTAAGAAAAAAATGTAAAACTTTGTTCTGCTATTCCTCACGATAACCTAAGGTCATTGGGGCAAGTCAAAAAATTTTGAGGCATTTTTTTGTATATGTGTGTTTCTTGGTTTTTCGTTCATTTAGGGGCATTTACGTAAGATTCGGTCGAGCACTTTTGAACAGAAGTAAAGTTTGGTCTTTTATTCGTCACGATATTCCAAAGATATTGGTCAAAACAAAAAAAAAATTGAGGCATTTTTTTATTGTTTATGTGTGTTTCTTGATTTTTCATTCATTCTGGGGCATTTAAATAATATTTAGCAATATTCGAGCAGTTAGAAAAAAAGTAAAGTTTTGTTTTGTTATTCGTCAGGATATTCTAGGGTCATTCGTGCAAGTTGAATTTTTTTAGGTGGATTTTTTTTTTACCTTTTTAAGTCTCTTTCCTGATTTTTTTGGCAATATTGGGATATTTACGTAATATTCGGCCATTTACGGGTAGTTAGGAAAAGAAGGAAAGATTTATTGTATTATTCCTCACAATATTTTAAGGTCATTGGCGCAAGTAAAAAAATATTTGAGGTGTTTTTTGTACTATTTATGTGTGTTGCCTGATTTTTCGACCATTTTGGTAAATTTAGTAATATTCATCCATTTTTGAATAGTTATGAAAAGAAGTAAAGTCTTGTTCATTTATTCGTCCAGATATTCTAAGTTCATTGATACAAGTCGAAACTTTTTTAGGCGTTTCTAATATTGTTTATGTGTGCTTCTTGTTTTTTCTGACATTTAGGGGGGGAGGTATTACATAATATTCGACAATTTTCAAAAATTTATGAAAGAAGTAGAGTTTTCTTTATTATTCTCATGATATTTTAAGATCACCAAGTCGATATTTTTTGAGGAATTTTTTGTATTGTTTAGGTGTGTTTCTTGATTTTTTTCGGGCCATTTTTGGGCATTTACGTAATAATCGGTCATTTTAGGGAAGTTACGAAAATAAATAAAATTTTCTTCACGATATTCTAAGACATTGGTGCAAATAAAAAAATGAAGGCATTTTTTGTATTGTTTATATGTGTTTCTTGATTTTTCGGTCATTTTGCAGCATTAATAAAATATTCGTCCATTTTCAGGTAGTTATAATAAGAAGTAATGTTTTGTTATGTTATTCATCACGATATTCTTAGGTCATTAATGCAAGACAGATTTTGTTTTAGGCTTTTTTGTATTGTTTATGTGTGTTTCTTGATTTTTTTGGCAATTTTAAGGCATTGATGTAATATTCAGCCATTTTCAGGTAGTTACAAAAAGAAGTAATGTTTTGTTTTGTCATTCGTCACGATATTCTAAGGTCAATGGTGCGAGTCAAAAAAATTAAGGCGTGTTTTGTATTATTTATGTGTATTTCTTGATTTGTCATGCATTTTGGGTCATATATGAAATATTCGATCACTTTCGGGCAATTACGAAAAGAAGTAAAACTTTGTTCCGTTATTCGTCAGGATATTCTAAGGTCATTGGTGCAACAAAATAATTGAGGCATTTTTTGAATTGCTTATGTGTGTTTCTTGACTTTTCGACCATCTTGGAGAATTTTTTACGTAATATTTGGTCATTTTTGGATAGTGTACGAAAAGAATTTAGGTTTTTTCTGTTATTCTCCACGATACTCTAAGGTCATTGGTGCAAATCAAAAAAAAATTGGGGCATTTTTTTGTATCATTTGTGTGTGTTTCTTTATTTTTCGTCCATTTTTGGGCATTTACATAATATTCGGTCATTTTAGGGCAGTTACGAAAAGAAGTAAAATGTTGTTCTTTTATTCGTCCTGATATTCTAAGGTCATTGGTGCAAGTTGAAAATTTTTTGAAGCTTTTTTGTATCGTTTTTATGCGTTTCTTGATTTTTTGGCGATTTTATGGCATTCATGTTATATTATACCATTTTTCAAAAGTTACGAAAAGAAATAATGTTTTGTTCGTTTATTCATCATATCCTATGGTCATTGGTACAAGTCAAAATTCTTTTGATCCATCTTTTGTATTTTTTATGTGTATTTCTTGATTTTTGGCCATCTTGGGGCATTTACGTAATATTTAGCTATTTCGAGTAGTTATGAAAAGAAAAAAAGTTTTGTTCTCTTATTTGACACGATATTCTAAGGTCATTGGTGCAATTTACAAAAAAAAAATGAGGTTTTTTTTTTATTGTTTATATGTTTTTGTATTTCAGTCATTTTGGTGCATTACGTAGGCAGTTACGAAAATGTAACACCCCCCAAAAAATTCGAACTGAGGCTGTAATCATCCTTCGCTGTGACTAGGATTTTATTAAGGGATTTAAAATTTCTTAAGTATTAAGGTCAGACCACTAGATGTAGCACCTAAAGTTCCAAAAAAGAACTAAATTGGAAATAACAATATCTGAAATTCTGCGAGTTATGCTTAAGTATGAGTTTTAGGTCAACTTAAAAAGACCATAACTCTTAATACAGGATGAGTTAGGTGGCCTACCATATGTCCAATTAAAGGTTTTGAATTATCTTTCGAACTCCATGGAGTTTACTAATTTTTGAGTTCGCATGAGTGAGCTTTCCCTTTTGAAATCGCGCTGTCCAATTAAGGAAAACTACCCAAAAATATGAGGATAATTTGGTCTTTTCCTTATCAAATCGTATTTAAGCATTTTTAATAAGTTTTTAGGAGTCTAAACTAATTATAATTGATTTCATTCATCCCCAAAAGTGTTTGGGGTTTTAGAGAGAAGATTCAAGAAGATAAAAGAGGAAAAAATCAAGCGTTCTTCGAGGTTCTTGAGTTTTGTTGCGGATTTTCGCAAAGGATTTAATCCTTAATAGGTATATAACTTTTCATAGTGTTGGGTTAATTCACCCACACCCCAATCATCATTAATTCAGCCTAATTTCGTTCTTGAAATTGAATGATTAAGTTCTTTATGAGTTCTTTATCAGTGTTTTTGAAGTTTCCTTGTCAATTAAGTTTTGATGTAAAATTCTACTTGTGTAAACTACAAACGACTATATCTCTTAGAATATAAAGAGTTACTTGAGTCATAACCTATTAAATTAAAGGTATTTGAATCTACTTTTCGACGCCATCAATTTCACGTCAATCCAATTTCTGGGTACAAAAGTTATTATTATTTTAGTAATCTATGTAGCGCTGTTACGAATTTAGTCAATAGGAAAACATTACGTACAAGTGTTGTTTTTGTTTTTTACCTCCAAGAAAAACGTAAGAGTCTTTTTGGAAAGTCACCTGGTAATTGGAATTGGTATAATTACTAGGGGTAGTAATTACCAGCCTAGTAATTGCACTGTCTAGTAATTACACTGCCCTGTTTGGTTGTCACAATGTAATAACACATGTCCTGTTTGGATGTCTGTCACGACCCAAATCGGGGACGCGACTGGCACCCACATTTTACCCTCCGATGTGAGCGAACCAACCCATCTAAACCTTAACATTTCAAGATATTTCAATAGAAAATAATGCGGAAGACTTAAACTCATTAATAAAACAACTCAAAACTATTATTAATATTCCCAAAATCTGGAAGTCATCATCACAAGAACATCTATCTCAAATTACTAACTAAAAAGCTAAAAACAAGTAAAAGCTAGTCCATGCCGGAAGTTCAAGGCATCAAGACTTGAAGAAGGAGACCCAGTCCAAGCTAGACGCATTAGCTCACCCTGAATTTCCGATGAAGTGAAGACTGGCTTGATCTACTGCTGAGTCGAAGTTGACGGAACGTTTGCTGCATAACACAAATAACAAAGGAAAACATAAAAGTAGGGGGGGTCAGTACAACCACACGTACTGAGTAGATATCATCGGTCAACTCAAAATAGGGAACAATATATATCAATAATAATGTAAATCAACTACAACACTCAACATGTAGCACAGCAATTACTTTATCATTAACAATTTCCGTCAAGTTCACACATGAGGTCTCAAGCCTCAATACCATACTCATTTGGGAAATTAAGTTCATTAGATTGAGTATATTCATTATCTTTCAAGATTCATTATCTTTCTTCCTCTTGTGTCGGTACGTGACACTCCGCTCCTCTAATTCTATCCTGGTGTCGGAACGTGACACTCCGATCCTCATATTCATTCTATCCTGGTACCGGAACGTGGCACCCGATCCTCATATTCTATCCTGGTGTCGGAACGTGACACTCCGATCCTCATATTCATTCTATCCTGGTACCGGAACGTGGCACCCGATCCTCATATTCTATCCTGGTGTCGGAACGTGACACTCCGATCCTCATATTCATTCTATCCTGGTACCGGAACGTGGCACCCGATCCCCTAATTCATCAAGCCTTCTTTTATACTAAGGCATCCTCATTATCATTATATAATTTATCAAGCCTTCTTTCATACTAAGGCATCATCAATCTTATTATATAATATATCAAGAGAATTAGGGTTCTTTCAAGATTTGGGATTCAATAGCTTCATCATGCTTGTTAATTTATTACAATTTCATAATCATAATCATGCAAGCATACAATTTAAGCACATAGACAGGTTCACAATACTATCAACACATAATATTCACTATTAAGAGTTCACTACGATTATCGTAACGTAAAACCATAACCTACCTCCACCGAAGAATTGGAATCAACAAGAAATCTCCCAAGCTTTGTTACTTCTTTCTCTCGATCGATTTCTCCTTCTCTTTCTGTTCTTTCTCTTTTGTTTTATTCAAACCCTCTTTCCTTTACCCTAATTAATCATATAATTAAGTGTGAAAAAGGACAATAAAACCCCACTAATTCACTTAAGGTTACCCCTTTTAACCCCTAAGTAATTAGACTTATTAATGTTACCCCTCAATCCTTATAATTAAGGAAAGAATAATCAAAAACGACCCTTAAAACGAGGAAAGAAATCCTAAACTGCCTGGGACTGCACAACCTGTGACGGGCCGTCGTGGGTGCGACGGTCCGTCGCACAGGCCGTCGTGCCTGCCCAGGTTCCCATCCTCGCCACGGACGCTGTGACGGTCCGTCACGCTTGTGACGGTCCGTCCTGCACGTCCGTCATGGCGGTCAGAAACTCGTTTCTCGAACCAAATTCTCAAACGTTGAAGTGTTTTGCAACGGAACCTCACGACGGTTCGTCGTGGATGTGACGGCACGTCCTGCAGGTCCGTCACAATTTACAGAGAGTCAATTTTCAGTCCCCAATTTCAGAACTCTAAGTGTCATGGGACGAAACATCCATGACGGGCCGTCGTGACTACGACGGTCCGTCACTACTTCCGTCGTCCCAGCCAGTTTTTCCAGAATTTCGTTCTGCTGCTCAAAACGACTAAACAGGTCGTTACAATAGATACCAATTTACCCATCGTTCGTCCCTGAACGATCAAAAGAAGAAAAACAATGGCGAAAAGGAGTACCTGAATCTGTAAACAGATGTGGGTATTTTTCTTGCATATCTGCCTCCTTCTCCCAAGTAGCCTCTTCAACCGGTCGATTCTTCCATTGAACTTTGATGGATGCAATCTCTCTTGACCTCAACTTGCGAACTTCTCTATCTAATATAGCAACCGGTTCCTCTTCATAAGTCAAGTTCTCATCCAACAAAACTGAATCCCAACGGATAATGTAGTTTCCATCTCCGTGGTATCTCTTCAACATGGATACATGAAACACTGGATGCACTCCGGACAGCCCTGGGGGCAAGGCTAATTCATAAGCCACCTCCCCTATTCTCTTAAGCACTTCAAATGGTCCAATATACCTTGGACTTAACTTACCTCTTTTACCAAACCGCATCACCCCTTTCATGGGTGAAACCTTCAACAAGACTTGTTCACCTTCCATGAACTCCAAGTCTCTAACCTTTCGGTCTGCATACTCCTTTTGTCTACTTTGAGCCGCTAAAAGCTTTTCTTGAATAGCTTTCACCTTCTCCATAGAATCTCTTAACAGATCAGTCCCCCAAGGTCTAACCTCGAAGGCATCAAACCAACCAATGGGAGATCTACACCTCCTCCCATATAATGCTTCAAATGGGGCCATGTCGATACTAGAGTGATAACTATTATTATATGAAAACTCTGCCAAAGGTAAGAAACTATCCCAATGGCCACAAAACTCTATCACACATGCGCGAAGCATATCCTCCAAAACTTGAATCGTTCGCTCAGACTGACCATCGGTCTGAGGATGAAATGCAGTACTAAGGTCCAATCTAGTACCTAATTCAGCATGCAATGTTCTCCAAAACTTAGAAGTAAACTGCGTACCTCTATCTGATATGATTGAGAGTGGAACTCCATGCAACCGAACGATTTCTGAGATGTAGATCTTGGCTAACTTCTCTGCATTGTAGGTCACCTTGACAGGAATGAAGTGAGCGGACTTAGTTAACCTATCAACAATCACCCAAATGGAGTCATACTTACCTAATGTCTTTGGAAGACCAACCACGAAGTCCATCGCGATTCTCTCCCACTTCCATTCAGGAATGGGCATCCTCTGAAGTGTTCCTCCGGGCCTCTGGTGTTCATACTTTACTTGTTGACAATTTGGACACTTGGCAACAAACTCAACAATATCTCGCTTCATTCTACTCCACCAGAAGTGTTGCTTTAGGTCGCGATACATCTTGGTTGCACCAGGATGTATAGAATATCCGGAACTATGGGCCTCTGTCAGAATAGTGGTGATCAAATCATCGATGCGGGGTACACATACTCTTCCCTTAATCCTCAAAACACCTTCCCCATCGATTATTGCTTCCTTAGCCTCTCCTTGCAACACTTTATCTCGAATTCGCCTTAGTTTCTCATCGTCAAACTGTTTCCCCTTAATCTGATCAAGGAAAGAGGATTTTGCCTCTACACAAGCTAACAATCCTCCCTTCTCATTTATTTCTAACCTCATAAGGTCATTAGCCAAAATCTGCACTTCTCTAGCCAATGGGCGTCTAGAAGCTTGCAAATGAGCTAGACTTCCCATGCTTCCGGCCTTTCTACTCAAGGCATCTGCCACAACATTCGCCTTCCCCGGATGATACAAGATAGTGATGTCGTAGTCCTTTAGTAGTTCCATCCATCTCCTCTGTCTCAAGTTCAAGTCCTTCTGAGTGAAGACATACTGTAGGCTACGATGGTCCGTATAGACTTCACACTTAACCCCATACAAATAGTGTCTCCATTGCTTTAGTGCAAATACTACCGCGGCCAACTCCAAATCATGGGTCGGATAGTTACGTTCATGCATTTTTAATTGCCTCGAAGCATAAGCAATCACATTCTTCTCTTGCATTAGCACTGCACCCAACCCAGAATAGGATGCATCACAATAAACAATGAAGTTTTTGCCTTCTACCGGCAAGGTGAGGATAGGCGCGGTAGTCAACAAAGTCTTAAGCTTCTGAAAGCTTTCCTCGCATTCATCTGACCATACAAATGGAACATTCTGCTTAGTCAAGTTCGTCAATTGGGAAGCAATGGAAGAGAATCCCTTGACGAATCGGCGGTAGTAGCTAGCTAACCCCACAAAACTCCTTATTTCTGACACGTTTGTAGGTCTTACCCAATTCTTTACCGTCTCAATCTTAGATGGATCTACCATCACTCCATCCTTAGAAACCACGTGCCCCAAGAAGGACACTGAATCTAGCCAAAACTCACACTTGGAGAATTTCGCATAAAGCTTTTTCTTTCTCAACAACTCTAACACCAATTTCAAATGCTCCTCATGTTCTTTCTTACTTTTGGAGTATATCAGTATATCATCAATAAACACAATCACAAAGAGATCCAAATATGGCTTGAAAATCCCGTTCATCAAGCTCATGAAGGCAGCAGGGGCATTTGTAAGACCAAATGACATTACCACAAATTCATAATGCCCATACCTAGTTCGAAAAGCAGTCTTTGGCACATCCGTTGCTCGTATTTTCAATTGGTGATAACCGGACCTCAAGTCAATCTTTGAGAAGACACAAGCACCTTGTAACTGATCGAACAAGTCATCAATGCGAGGAATGGGGTACTTGTTCTTAATAGTTACTTTGTTCAACTATCGGTAATCTATGCACATTCGGAAACTCCCATCCTTCTTCTTCACAAACAAGACCGGAGCACCCCAAGGAGATGCACTTGGTCTAATGAAGCCTTTGCTCAACAACTCTTGAAGTTGTGCCTTTAACTCTCTTAATTCGGCGGGAGCCATTCTATACGGGGGTATAGAAATGGGGCGAGTACCGGGTTCCAAATCAATGCAGAAGTCTATATCCCTATCTGGTGGCATACCGGGAAGATCTGCAGGGAACACATCCAAAAACTCACAGACTACCGAAACTGACTCAATCGATGGTACTTGAGTAGTGTCATCCTTAAGATGTGCCAAGAAAGCTAGACAACCCTTACTAACCATCTTCTGAGCACGAATAAAGGAGATTATACGCACCGGATTGGAAGTGTAGTCACCCTCCCACACTAACGGATCTGCCCCAGGTTTGGCTAACGTCACCGTTTTAGCATTACAATCCAAAATCGCAAAGTTTGGGGAAAGCCAAGTCATACCCAGAATTACATCAAAGTCACCCATTTCTAAAATAACCAAATCTACATAAGTGTTGCTCCCCACAAAATTCACCAAGCAAGACCTATACACTTTTTCGACTATCACAGACTCACCCACCGGAGTAGAAACACGAATAGGCATGTCAAGTAATTCACAATGTAAATTTAGACCATTAGCAAATGAGGAAGATACATATGAAAACGTGGAGCCAGGGTCAAATAGTACAGATGCCATGCAATCACAAACCAAAAGATTACCTGTGATAACAGCATCAGACGCCTCCGCTTCAGATCTCCCAGGGAAAGCATAACAATGGGCCCCATTATTCGTCTGTCCGTTGCCCCTACCATGTTGTGTAGTAGTGGCTCCATTTTGCCCTTCACCTCTGCCGTTTTGGTGACCACCATTACCTCGGCCACCACGCCCTCCAGAATAACGACCTCTACCATTACCACCTCTTCCTCTAGCCATTGGGGGTCTGTAACTCTGGTTTGGACAGTACCTCTTAATGTGCCCAATCTCTCCACACCCATAACATTCTCTGGGTTCACGCGTCGGCCTCTCAGAGAAGTGTTGACCATTCTGAGGTGGACCCCCAACTACAGTCTGTAGTGAAGACTGTATTGGTCGATTTGAGTGACCTCCGGAGTTCTGTCCTCTAGAGTAAGAACCATTATACTCACCTCCCCTACGAAACCTCTTTGATGTCGATGTCGTGGTGAAGTCGTCTGGTTTCACTCCTTCCACCTCAATCACAAAGTCTACCACCTCTTGGAAGGATGTTGCTGTTGCCGCTATCTGTAAGGCTGAAATCCGCAATTCTGACCTCAACCCCTTCACAAAACGGCGGATCCGTTCTTGTGGACTGAAACAAAGTTGGGTGGCATATCTGGATAGGGCGCGAAATTTAGCCTCGTATGCATTAACCGTCATTCTACCTTGCTCCAAACTCAAGAACTCATCCCTCTTTCTATCTCTCAAAGTCCTTGGGATATATTTCTCCATAAATAGGGTAGAGAATGATTCCCAAGTCATAGGTGGTGCCTCTGTTGGTTGACACTCAACATGTGAACGCCACCACATTTTGGCGTTCCCTTGGAACTGATAGCTCACGAACTCGACACCAAACCTCTCTACTATCCCCATTTTGTGTAGTAGCTCATGACAATCAACCAGAAAATCATAAGCATCCTCAGATTCTGCACCCTTGAAGACTGGAGGTTTTAGTTTCAAGAACTTACTAAAAAGTTCATGTTGATCGTTTGTCATAATAGGCCCAGTAGTCAGACGTGGAAAGGTGCCTATTCCCAATGTTGCATCCATGCGGGGAGCCATAGTAGCCGCATGTCGTATTTCTGAAACCGGAGGTGTTGGTGCAGAAACCACTGGAGGTGCTTGACCCTGATCAGACAACCCGCTAAGATAAGCAAGTACTTGGTTGATCATCTCTGGGGTAGGTTGGGGTGGCATTTCCTCATTCTGCCCTTGTTCAGTTTCCCCTTCCTCACCCTCTCTTACTACGTCCTCAGTCGGTGGAGGAGTCACCGCCCTAGTATCAGATGGGCTAGGGGCTCGTCCTCTCCCTCTAGAGGACGTCCTCCCACGACCTCTTCCACGGCCTCTTGCCGCTGTTCCTCCTCGAGCCACAGCCCCAGTGGCTGGCTCAGTAGTTTCCTGTCTTTCCGTTGTTGCTGCTGGTGCGGTCGTTGCTCTAGTTCTAACCATCTGCGAGATAGAATGAAGATGGTCAGATACCAATTTGTATCACCTAGATACCAATTGGACTCAAGTAATAGCACGAAAGAAAGAATGAACGAATGGAATTTTCCTAAAGTCTTATAGCCTCTCAAGGAAAAGTAAAGGCGTCCCCCTACCGTTCCTTAAGACTCTACTAGACCTGTTCTTGTGTGATGAGACCAATGAACCTAATGCTCTGATACCAAGTCTGTCACGACCCAAATCGGGGACGCGACTGGCACCCACATTTTACCCTCCGATGTGAGCGAACCAACCCATCTAAACCTTAACATTTCAAGATATTTCAATAGAAAATAATGCGGAAGACTTAAACTCATTAATAAAACAACTCAAAACTATTATTAATATTCCCAAAATCTGGAAGTCATCATCACAAGAACATCTATCTCAAATTACTAACTAAAAAGCTAAAAACAAGTAAAAGCTAGTCCATGCCGGAAGTTCAAGGCATCAAGACTTGAAGAAGGAGACCCAGTCCAAGCTAGACGCATTAGCTCACCCTGAATTTCCGATGAAGTGAAGACTGGCTTGATCTACTGCTGAGTCGAAGTTGACGGAACGTTTGCTGCATAACACAAATAACAAAGGAAAACATAAAAGTAGGGGGGGTCAGTACAACCACACGTACTGAGTAGATATCATCGGTCAACTCAAAATAGGGAACAATATATATCAATAATAATGTAAATCAACTACAACACTCAACATGTAGCACAGCAATTACTTTATCATTAACAATTTCCGTCAAGTTCACACATGAGGTCTCAAGCCTCAATACCATACTCATTTGGGAAATTAAGTTCATTAGATTGAGTATATTCATTATCTTTCAAGATTCATTATCTTTCTTCCTCTTGTGTCGGTACGTGACACTCCGCTCCTCTAATTCTATCCTGGTGTCGGAACGTGACACTCCGATCCTCATATTCATTCTATCCTGGTACCGGAACGTGGCACCCGATCCTCATATTCTATCCTGGTGTCGGAACGTGACACTCCGATCCTCATATTCATTCTATCCTGGTACCGGAACGTGGCACCCGATCCTCATATTCTATCCTGGTGTCGGAACGTGACACTCCGATCCTCATATTCATTCTATCCTGGTACCGGAACGTGGCACCCGATCCCCTAATTCATCAAGCCTTCTTTTATACTAAGGCATCCTCATTATCATTATATAATTTATCAAGCCTTCTTTCATACTAAGGCATCATCAGTCTTATTATATAATATATCAAGAGAATTAGGGTTCTTTCAAGATTTGGGATTCAATAGCTTCATCATGCTTGTTAATTTATTACAATTTCATAATCATAATCATGCAAGCATACAATTTAAGCACATAGACAGGTTCACAATACTATCAACACATAATATTCACTATTAAGAGTTCACTACGATTATCGTAACGTAAAACCATAACCTACCTCCACCGAAGAATTGGAATCAACAAGAAATCTCCCAAGCTTTGTTACTTCTTTCTCTCGATCGATTTCTCCTTCTCTTTCTGTTCTTTCTCTTTTGTTTTATTCAAACCCTCTTTCCTTTACCCTAATTAATCATATAATTAAGTGTGAAAAAGGACAATAAAACCCCACTAATTCACTTAAGGTTACCCCTTTTAACCCCTAAGTAATTAGACTTATTAATGTTACCCCTCAATCCTTATAATTAAGGAAAGAATAATCAAAAACGACCCTTAAAACGAGGAAAGAAATCCTAAACTGCCTGGGACTGCACAACCTGTGACGGGCCGTCGTGGGTGCGACGGTCCGTCGCACAGGCCGTCGTGCCTGCCCAGGTTCCCATCCTCGCCACGGACGCTGTGACGGTCCGTCACGCTTGTGACGGTCCGTCCTGCACGTCCGTCATGGCGGTCAGAAACTCGTTTCTCGAACCAAATTCTCAAACGTTGAAGTGTTTTGCAACGGAACCTCACGACGGTTCGTCGTGGATGTGACGGCACGTCCTGCAGGTCCGTCACAATTTACAGAGAGTCAATTTTCAGTCCCCAATTTCAGAACTCTAAGTGTCATGGGATGAAACATCCATGACGGGCCGTCGTGACTACGACGGTCCGTCACTACTTCCGTCGTCCCAGCCAGTTTTTCCAGAATTTCGTTCTGCTGCTCAAAACGACTAAACAGGTCGTTACAATGTCACATTGTAATTACACATGTTTTGTTTGAATGCACAATTGCAATCATAAAATTATATTTAATTTTAAAAATAAAATTTTATTAGTTAAAAATTATACTATATAAATATGAAACACTATGAATGACACTAAATTAAGTATTTAAGATATATATTCTTGTTTGAAAATATATTGATTGATAAAAATATATTCTTTAACTAATAATAAGAAAAAGTAACTGATTCATATCTTTTTAGATTAATATATTTCAATTGAATTGATCATAAAAACAAAAAATATGAGGTTTCTACAAACTTCTAGAAATGCATCTTTGATTAAAAAAAAAGATTAATATATAAATTAAATAATGACTTGCAATGTGAATTCAATATTACTAAAACAAATGAAATTAAAAATATAAAATAAGTTATTTATTCAAAACAAAATATTTAACATGAGAATCTTATAGGAATTTTCAACGTAGCATACATAAATATTTTTTTTTTATTCTTGTTTTCATGACAAAAGTTAGTATATAAACTTAATTAACAATAAATTCTATTTTAATTTGAAAATTAGAATACGAATAAGATTATGCTAATGAGAATATAAGCATGACATAATGAAATAGATGATACGAAAAAATTGCATAGAATCACATAAAACAAGGTTGAGAATAAGAAAAAAATAAAATGTAATAAAATAAAATAAAAAATAATATTTTAGAATAATAATTAAAAAATAACCTAAAATAATAGAAGTAGAAAAATAAAAATAAAAATAAAATTTGAAAAAGTAATTAGGTAATTACACCATATAACCAAAATTCACAGCTTCTGCCATTGAATTGTAGAGTGTAATTTCCCCATGCCAATACACCAATTACATGTTGATCAAGTAATTAATTGTCCAACCAAATATGACAAACAATGTAATATCATATAATTACACCAAATTCAACTACTAGGGTGTCCGTCTAAATAGGACCTAAATGAATATTTTGACTAATAAAATGCTCAAAACAATCAGATTTTCATATTTTAGTCCATCATTCTCTTCTACCTCTAACTCTAAGGCAAAACTCTAAGGAAAAATGAAAGTAGAAGACTCTATTCAAGATTATTTCAATCTTATTCAAGATTCTTTTCAAGGTAAGTCTTTCTCTAAGAATTCTATTTTTTAAACTCAAAATCATCCATACAATTATGAATCACTAATGAGAATCATTATTTTTGGCCATAGAAATTTCAAAAAACTGATTCAATAAACTCAAGAATGATTTTCTTGATCATTTTCCTTCATGATATGGCTTCAAGGATTTTAGTTAAGTTATTTTCCAGGATTCTTCAGGAACCTCGTTCATCCAGGTATTAAGGCTATCATAGTGTTGGACTAGTTCATCCTCACACCCTACATTTACTTTCAAATTAGTAAAAGCAAAATCTAGGCTTCTACCCCCTAGAGTTGAGTATTTTTGAGATAAGTTGACTTTGAGTTTTAAGTTGAGTTATGAGGAAGTAGATATGATAATGAGAAGATTGGTATACATGAGTTCCATAGTGTCATGGAGACCCTCGAGTCAATTTGTTCATGGCCATAATTTCCGCATGGACTAATAAATTGAGTATCGTTGAAAGGAGTATCTTCAAGTTCTAAGTCTTAAGTATTGAGTTCCTAATCCTCTTTGAGATTGTATTTATAATGATGAGACTGTTAGATTTTACCCATGAAGTATTTTATTCAGTAATTCATGCCCGTAATTCCGCATAAACTCTATAAATCGAACAATCTTGAGAGGAGATATATTTTTGAGTCCTTGAGTTGAGTAGTTCATGCTCATAATTCCGCATGAACCCTCTGAGTTAAACATTCTTGAAATCAGTAGTGTCATTGAAGTTCTTGAGTTCCAAGTATTGAGTTCTATCTATGGTTATTGAAAACCTTGCATTAAGGTGTTCACGACCACAATTTTGCTTAAACCATATTTCAAGATGTCTCTTACAAACGTTATAACATTGTTATAAGACATAAGTTTTGAATTGAGTAATGAGTAAGATTAAATTTCATTTTCTCTAAAATTATATATGGGAACTAAGTATTCCCAAGAGTAAATGTTTTCACATTTAAGATTAGAGGAAACAAATATTTCCAAAAGAGTTTTGAGCAGTTTGAGTATCATCTCTTAAACAGATAGATTTTTGAGTAATTATCTCAAACCACATAAAAATTTATGTTTTAAATATATGATCTACTATATTTTGGGAGTAGTATTGAGCACTGATACGGGGAAAATTTCGGATAACTCTTTGCGCCCATAAATCATGTAATGATCATTGACAGAAAGGATCATACTTTTAAGATGACTTAAGGTGATTTTTAGCATAGACTAGTGGATCCACTTAGTTAAGGAGTTCTATATTACAACAAAGTAAAGGAAGTTCTTACAGCGTGGGCAAGTCATCACTTAGGCTCATAGTGGGGGTTGTCGGTTAAAAAACTCCTAAAAAGTTATATTGTATTTTTATATACAAACTTAATATATTGTATTTTTCAATACATTTAGTTTATATGTACATTTTTAATTGCATCTTTTACTATTGTTTTATCCTTGATATCATGAGTGGAGTATTCTTGAGTTGAGTATCTTGAGTTGATTTGTGTTTCATTGTTTTGAATACCTAATTGTTGAGTTTCTTTGAGTTGAATATCTTATGAGTACTTCTGAGTTGAGTATGTTTCACATCCCGACACCACATCCTAGAAGATATGGCACTCTCGGAGTGCAACCGGCATAGTCTACCTCTCGGAGGTCCTGTACAAACCCTTTCTTATCGTTCATCGCATGTAAAACATATGAAATGTAGTGAGGAATTAAAACTTTTGATAATCATTATATAAGTCTTATAAAACTCTTTCATATAAAACTCATAGGATATACTAAATCTCATTTCATCAAATCTTAGACACAAGAATACTTTGGGACATGGCTCATACACAATAGAAATATAGTACTACTAAGTTTATTACAATACCTCGATAAAGGTAATAAAAGACATCTACGCCCTCGAGTCAAATGAGGACACACTTCAACTTCACTTGAATGATTCTATGACACAAGTCTTGCTTCCCAATGCTCCTCATCTACCAACCACTATAGAGATAGATAAAAGCATGGAATTAGTACAACCACATGTACTAAGTATGTCATAATGCATAAAAGTCATGAAAACAAATATTTATTAGAAATATGCATCTTTTTCATTTAAACATCATAATTAATCATAACAATAACATTTAACAGCTTGGAAACACATAAGATATCACTTAATCACTTTAGAACATTTTTAGAAATCTTTACGGCAAACTAAGTCACTTTACACTGACTATTTTCCAATGTTACAGTGAAGTTCCTCACTTCACAATAACACCTTCCTAGCATGCAATTACCCCACTAAAAGTTATCCTAAGACTCACTTAAGTAATACAAAGAGAGACCGCCCATACAACCTCTCTAGCCACACCTAAATGATCCTTAAGACCACCTATAATGAGATACACATACTTACAAATACATCAATCATATGAACATGAGATCCTCCTACCAAAGGTGATTCTCTGTCTCACTTGAGTGAGTTGTGAAGTGATCGCCCAAATAATCTCTTACACACACACTTAAGAGATCATATATACTACCTAAGATAGAATCATTTTCACTTGATACAACATCATATATATGATATGACATTCTCCTTCCAAAGGCTATCAAAAAACTTACTTAAGTAAATCAAGAAGATAATGTCCATGATTGACATCTTCAAGATTACCTAAATAATCCTTAATACTACCTAAGGCTTAGATCATGTCTACATAATCAACCATCTTCCCTAACTAGTCATTCTTAAGACTTATCTAGGTAAGACACAATGTGACCATTCCTATGCCCCCTTCACACCTTAACAAGACAACCCTTAACTACTCTAGATAAGTACTTATCCATTTAGCATACTTTTTAACTTAAATCATTACATTCATTAGTTCATTTAAGATACATTCATCAGCTAAGGAAATTTAAGTTATGGTCTTGGACAAGACCTAGGGACTCTCAGTAACACCTCAAAAGCCTATTGTACAATGTATAGATAGCATCCCATACCTCCACCTAAACTTCATAGAACATCTCTAATGCTAGTAGGTATCCCACATGATGATAATAGGCAATAACCAACATAGATCATGATAGCTAGACATGGAATCCAGATTTCTAACCTACTCCGATGAGGGTGTTTTACTTGCCAAGGGTAGAACTAGGATACATCCCATGTAGGCACATGGTTAAGGAGTATGAAGGGCTTTTATGTACTCTAGTCTCATTCTCAAGTACAGATACATTGTACTCTAATCTTCGTCTAAAGTAGAGCTACTTCCCATAACATAATCACTCGGTGCTAACCTTTGTTCTCATAGAGTAATTTTCATTAAAAGTTCATACAAATGGTTTCCATATCTAGTTTATAATCCAATTACATTCACCCTACTAAAGAGGTCCACTAAGGCTACCTTACAATGGGACATAGATAGCTCATTATGACTTTCCTAAGGATGATATGATGTCGTTCCAGCCAATCAACCCCAAGTCCACCATTCCTTTACTAGAAGGATACCATTATAGCTCCCAACTTCAACATTCATAACCTTACCACTAAGTTTAAGGTTCCATGTACATGACCTTCGTAACATCATTTAAGGTCTCACATATCATTCATTCATACATGAAAAGGGTGAACTAAGCTTACCTAGTAAATCCATCACATATTCACATATCATTCATCTATGTATCAAGTAAGGGGCACAAGTCTACCAAAACAAGACAAAACATTCTTTACTTTCTTTCAAATAGCTTATCATTCTTTTAAGCACTTAGGAATGACCCTTATAATTTTTATTTCATCCCATACATTACTATAACATCATCATTATAACCTTCATAGACTCATATAGTCAAGTAGGAACAATCATGCATCAACTCTAAGGCTACACTCATAAACACATAGTCATAGTCTAACACGATCTCGTAATATACATAGAAGGAACAGATACATTCACATTACTTTACATGTATATAGATATACTCATACTTGACATAAATAAAATACACAAATCCTCATAATATTTCAAGTAGTTCTGACAAGGCCATGATCATCATAATACATAAAGTAACGCCGACAAGGCCACCTCAATAGCAAGTAAAGCACATAGTATCACCACCATAATTGTACCATACCAATCACAATTGAAGTCTAATTAACATAGATAAAAAGAATTAGGTAAGTGTACCACCAATACATTCTCACCACTTCAATCCATAGCTAAATCATCCAATTCAGTAGCATAAGACCCTTACCCATAGCCAAAATTAACAATTCAATATATAAACTATAATATTCAATGGAACTAGGTCATAACTCAATATAAATTTATCAATCTAAGACAACCTATATATCAATTCAATACAATTATTACATCATTCAATAGCCCATAAGAAACTACACTATAATTCGTAACCATTAATTCCAAATCACTTAATCCATAATGTAGTAAAAAACTAGAGTTCATCAATTACATGGGTTCATAGGTTAATTGAGTTAAAATTATATAATTAACAAAAATTCATTCAATATTCAATGATTTAAAACCTTTAATGCAAGAACCCATGGATAGATCATCAAATTGGACAAGTTCATCTTTGAAAACTTTAGAAAACTTCTTTGAATTTGGGCTCCTTGATGAATAGAGTTTCAAGGATTAAAATACGCACCTAAATAAATATAATCCTCCAATTTGATGAAGAATCTCCAATAAATTTTCCAATCCAATCCTTTCCTTGAGTTTTGCTTCCAATGGAGTTCTAGGGAATTTCTAAGGGAATTTGGGTTTTGATTTTGAAGAATGAATTCTTCTAAGTGTTGAAGTCTTATGAACACATCTAAAATACCCAAAATACCCTTAGTAAACCTCCCAAACTCTTATTTGTATGTGGGGTTAATTTACCAATTCACTCTTTGACTTAACAGTGGCCTGCACATGAAACAGTACCATTGACGACTAGCAGTCAACGGACTGTTTGTCCACAAATGGACCATCTCGTCCTCTCTTCGTTTGGTTCAGAGACTTTACTTTGGTATCTTGAGCTACCTAGTCTAATTATTGACCAATGACACCATCGACGGGGCGTCAACTATCCCACGAGCTGTCGTTTTCCTCAGTCGTTTGGGGCCTGGTCTAGACAACCTTGGCTCTTGAGAAGGGTCCTTCCTCAAGAACTTTTGGTTGATCCTTGGAGACTTTCACTAGGATGTTTCCAACCCGAATATGTTCATATATGAGTTTAGGACCTCTCACATGAATTTAATCCAAAATGAACACGTAAAACTCAAAGAAAGATGTCAAGACACACAAGGTCATTTTAAGGCAAACCTTTTGAGCGTCATGGACGTTCATGGACATCTGACCATCAAACTTCATGAAACTTGAAACAATGTATAAACACTATAATAACTCATATAATGACCTCATTAACTCATGAAAAACACATATAGGCCCACAACCACATATGAGACACATAGGTGACTTAGTCGTCGAACTTCTTAGTCGTCCCGTGACATGTCACTTCCAATTCACCTAAAACTGTAGACTCAGCCTCAATACAACATTATATTCAAATTTATTACCTTAGACCATAATTACAACCATGTTAGGTTCTATCTTCACCTAAGTCACTTTCGAGGTATTACAGTATGTTTGAGTAGTTTTGAGTACCCTTGACTATTCCTCGAGTTGAGTTTCACCATGTTTCTTTGAGTTGAGTTTAGTTAAGTGAGTTGATAAGAGGTAATTATGTTTCCTTTTTATCATGTTCAAGCTTATTTTTGTGTTTAAAAATTCCCTTACATTCTCGTACATTCCACATACTAAGCCATTTGGCATGTATCTTTTCATGATGTAGATTTAGGTATTCAGGATCATTAAGAAGGGTTTTGTTAAAACCACATGGAGTTATAGCTAGGTATGGTGATCCTCTTTTATTTCTAAGGATTTTATATATTTTTTAGTTATATTAGTTGTTAGGAGGTCGTGGGTCTTGTCTCGACTTCCATCTTTGTCATTAAGATGCTTCATATATAGACGGTAGATTTACAAAATTCTGTTCATTTATTTTATTAAATTTTTTAAATACTTAAGTTGCCTATTTCATGGAGATTTGAATAATTTAGTGTTATTCAGAGTTTTCTTTTCTTTTGAGTTAAAGATTTGTAAAGTTGAGTTTATTAAATTTTATTCAGTATTTAAGCTTTGTATGTTTGAGTTAGTCTTCTTTTTGTAGTCAGCCAGGATGAGGGTTCGCTCGTGGGACCAATAATGGTTCTCTATTGATATTTTTTGCTAAACTGAAATATTAATATGGGTGGTACAAGTGAGATACCCTAACCGTAAGATAAGGGCAGTGAACTGTGATTGAGTCGCAAGAGTAAAAAGAGTATTAAGAGATGTACCAAGAGGGTATGTAATTATAAAGAGGTCTTAGTACTTGCTTATGGAGATTTTGGTAGTCATGAGATAATCTTTTCCCGGGTGTGTGTAAAAGAGGGTGTACACTAGTTAGAGATGTTGGAATAGGTCCATAACTTTCAAATTATTAGCTTTAGACCTAAGGGAGAGATGATAAGATTAGAAATCAAATCAAGTGTTTGAGAGTAACATAGTAATCAGTTCCAAGGAGTACATGATATATTCTTTTGGAGGCCCTTTTAGTAATGAAGTGATGTTGAAAAAAGGAGGTTGATGTTCTTATTGTGATAGTGATGGTGTGGTAATTCCATCTAAGCTTCTAAATATGGAGGATGAGCTGTACTATGAAAAATAGTTAAATGAGAGCCCTTGGTCGGTTTCGAAGGAGTTGGTTAGTAAGAATATATGGAGTTGTTAGAGTACTAAGCTTGAATGTTATGGTAAAGAGTAATAGTCTTGGGATGATTCCCTAAAGATAGGTATAGAACCCGAACCCCAGGATTTTGTTTTAAGCTTGAATATAGAAAGATCAGACCATTAGGCTCAGACCTGAGTAAGAGTCACCCAATTCCATACCCAGTCCAATCCTCAGTCAAGAACGAATGATCCCAAGGGGGAGATATTGTAACACCCCAAAAATTATTTTCGAACTGAAACTTGAATCATCCTTTGTTGTGAGTAGGATTTTACTAAGTAATTTTATATTTCTTAAGTATTAAGGTCATGTCACTAGATGTAGCACCTTAAGTTCAAAAAGAAATGAATTGGAAATAGTAATATCTCAAATTTCGCAAGTTATGCTAAAATATGAGTTTTGGGTCAATTTAAAAAGACCATAAATCTAAGTACATGATTAATTACATTTTCGAACAGATGTATTAGTAAAGTTGTTTGACTTATATTTCCAACGCCACCGAGTTTTCTAAGTTTCGAGTTCGGATGAGTGAGATATGCCCTTTTAAAGTCGTGTTGTCCAATTAAGCAAAGTTACCCGAAAATATGAAGGGTATTTGGCAATTTTCTTGCGCAATCGGATTTAAGTATTTTTAATAGGTTTAGGAGTCTAAATTTATTAGAATTAGTTTCATTCATCCCCAAAAGATTTTAGGCCTTTAGGGAGAAGATTAAAGAGGAGAAAAGAGGAAAGGATCAAGACGTTCGTCGAGGTACTTGAGTTTTGTTGTGAATTTGCGTCATGGATTTGATCCTTAAGAAGTATGTATTCTTCCATAGTGTAGGGTTTGTTCATCCACATGCCAATTATGATTTATTCAGCATTGTTTGTTCTTGTAATTCAAGGATTTAAGTTCTTGATGAGTTCTTGAAGTTTCTTTATCCATTAAGTTTTGATGTTAGATTCTACTTGGGTCAACTTTAAAATGACCATATATCTTATAATAAAAAAAGTTACGTGATATATAACCTAATAAATTAAAGGTATTTTTATCTATTTACAACACCACTGATTTCCTGTCAATCAAATTTCTGAGTAAAAAGCTATGACTATTTTAGTAACCTATGCAGTGCTGTTAAAAATTAAGCAGATGGGAAAACATTAAAAAGTGTTGTTTTTGTTTTTTTTACCTCCAAAAAAACACTAGACGAATCTTTTGACTAATAAAAGTCTCAAACCAATTAGATTTTCATCTTTTAGTCCATCATTCTCTTCTCTTAAACTCTAAGGCAAAACCCTTGGGAAAAATCAAAGTAGAAGACTCTATTAAGGATTCTTTTAATTTTTTTAAAGAATCTTTTCAAGGTAAGTCTTTCTCCAAGAATTTCATTTTTTTCAACTTAAAATCCTCCATACAATTATGAATCACAGATAAAAATCATAATTCTTGGCCATAGATATTTCAAGAAACTAATTCAAGAATCTCTAGAAATATTTTCTTGATCGTTTACCTTCAAGCTAGGTTTTCAAGGCTTTTAATCAAGTTCTTCTTCAAAAAATTTATTCTTCCAGGTATGTGAGGCTATCATAGTGTTTGACTAGTTCTTCCTCACTCCCTGCATCTACTTTAAGGCGCTCTATATGACGGCAACATATAGGAAAATTGTTGAAGCACGCGCAGGACGCTATATCATCACTTAGACTCATAGTGGTGGTTGTCGGTTAGAGAATCTCCCACAAAGTAATATCGTATTTTTATATACTCAATGAGTATTAGTATATTTTTCAATAAAATGAGTTATTATCTACAGTTTTACAACTTTCTAGATATATTGCATCTTTTAGTTATTTTCTATCTTTGAGTATCATGAGTTGAGTATTTCAAGTTCAGTATATTGAGTTGATATATGATTCTTTGTGTCGAGTACCTTATTTTTGAGTCTCACTGAATTGAGAACCTTACTGCTGAGTTGAATATCTTATCTTTGAGTACTTCTGAATTGACAATATTTGAGCATTTTTGAGTACCCTTGAGTATTCCTTGATTTCAGTTGAACCATGTTTTTTTAAGTTGAGTTGAGTTAAGTAATTTGAACATAGGTAAGTATGTTCCCTTTTTACCATGTTCGAGCTTATGTTTGTTTTCTAGAATTCCCTTACATGCTCGCACATTTAATGTTCTTAGCCATTTGGCTTGCATCCTTCAAGATCAACAACAGGAGTTTCGTTGATACCACATGGGGTTTGAGTTAGATATGGTGAGACTCCTTTCTTCTGGAGGATTTCATATACTTTTTCAGTTATATTAGTTGTTAGGAGGTCGTGGGTCTAGTCGAAACATCCATCTTTTTCATTCAGAGGCTTCATAGATAGACTATAGAGTTTTAAAAAATGTTTATTTTATTTTGTTAAATGTTTTAAAGACATAAGTTTCATATTTCATGGAGAGTTTTACAATTTATTGTTATTCAGAGTTTTGAGTTAAAGAGTTGCAAAGTTGAGTTTATTAAATTTTATTAAGTTTTTAAGCATTGTATGTTTGAGTTAGTTTTCCTCTTGTAGTCAGCTAGGATAAGGTTTTGCTTGAGGACCAACAATGAATCTCGATTACCGGGCATGTCTAGGTTTTATGCTCGGTTCATGACATAAAAGAATTAAAGTTTTGTTCTGTTATTCGTCACGATATCCTAAGGTCATTGGTGCAAGTTGAAAATTTTTTTGAGGCATTTTTTGTATTTTTCTATATGTGTGTCTTCATTCTTTTGGCAATTTTAGGGCATTAAAGTAATATTCATTCATTTTTGGGCATTTACAAAAAGACGTAAAGTTTTATTTTGTTATTCGTAACGATATCTAAGTTCATTGGTGCAAGTGAAATTCTTTTGAGGCTTTTTTTTATTATTTATGTGCTTCTTGATTTTTCGGTCATTTTGGGGCATTTACATAATATTCAGTCATTTTTTAGCAGTAATGGAAAGAATTAAATTTTTGATATGTTATTTTCCATGATATTCTAAGCTTATTGGTGGAAGTCGACCTTTTTTGAGGAGTGTTTTCTATTGTTCATATATGTTTCTTGACTTTTCGATCATTTTATTGCATTTACGTAATATTTGGACATTTTAATATAGTTACAAAAAGAAGTAAAATTATGTTGTGTTATTCTTCATGATATCCTAAGGTTAGTGGTGCAGGTCCAAGTTTTCTGAAGGGTTTTTTTCTATTGTTTATTTGTGTTTGTAGATTTTCGGCCATTTTGAAGCATTTACATAATATTTGGTCATTTTTGGCAATTACGAAATAGAAGTAAAATTTTTTTCTTTTATTCATCATGATATTCTAAGGTCATTTGTGCAAGTCAAAATTTGTTGTAGGAGTTTTTTGTATTGTTTATGTGTATTTGAATTTTCGGCCATTTTGGGGAACTGACGTAATACTAAGCCATGTTTGGACTTCACCAAAAGAACCGAAGTTTTGTTCTCTAATTCGTGCAAAATATTATCAGATAATTGGTGCATGTCAAAAAATGTTGAGGCATTTTATCGTTTATGTATGCTTTTAGATATTTTGGCCATTTTATGACATTTATGTAATATTCGGCTATTTTCTATTAGTTAATAAAAGAAGTAAAGTTTTATTCTCTTATTTGTAAAGATATTCTAAGGTTAATTGGTACAAGTCAAAAAAATTGAGGCGTTTTCGTATTGTTTATGTGTGTTTCTTAAATTTCAGCCGTTTTAGAGCATTCACGCTATTTTCAGCATTTTTCGGGTAGTAACGAAAAGAAACAAAATTTGTTTACTTATTCATCAGAACATTCTAAGATCATTGGTGAAAGGCAAAATTTTTTGAGACTTTTTGTATTGTTTGTGTATTTCTTGCTTTTTCAGCCATTTTGATGCATTTACGTAATATTCATCCATTTTCAGGTAGTTACAAAATGATGTAAAATTTTCTTCTATTATTCGTCAAGATATTCAAAGGTCATTAGTCCAAGTTGAAATTTTCTTGCAACATTTTTTGTATTGTTTATGTATGTTTCTTGACTTTTTTGCCATTTTGGGCATTTATATAATATTCAGGTATTTTCGCACAGTTATGAAAAGAAGTAAAGTTTTTTCTCTTATTCGTCACGATATTCTAAGGTTACTGGTGCAAGTATAAAATATTTTATGGCATTTTTTGTATTTTCTATGTGTTTTTCCATATTTTTGGTCATTTTAGGGCATTCACGTAACATTCACCATGTTCTAGCAATTACAAAAGAATTAATGTTTTGTTCTATTATTCATCACAATATTTAAGGTCATTGATGCAAGTAAAAAAAAATTTGAGTCATTTTTTGTATTGTTTACGTGTGTTTCTTGACTTTCAGCCATTTTTGATATTTACGTAATATTCAGCCACATTTCGGCAGTTACGAAAAGAAGTAAAGTTTTATTCTTTTATTTGTGTAACGACCTGTTTAGTCGTTTTGAGCAGCGGATTTTATTTCTAGAAAACTGGCTGAGACGACGGACCCCACGACGGACCGTCATGGGCACGACGAACCGTCGCAGAGTCTCGTTTCAAAACACTTAGAAATTCTGAAAATTGGGTACTGAAATCGACTCTCTGAACTTCGTGAGGACATGGCAGGATGGACCGTCGTGGGCACGACGGACCGTCACAGACCCTTTAATAGAATTGAGTCTCTGAACTCTGTGACGGAGCAGCAAGACGGACCGTCGCAGGCACGACGAGCCATCACAGACTGCGTAATCCCAGGCTGGGTCGGATTTCTTTAAGTGATTTAAGGGACGTTTTTGACTATTCCTGCTTTAATTATAAAGTTAGTGGGTAATGTTAATAAGTCTAATTACTTGGGGGTTAAAAGAGGTAACCTTGAGTTAATTAGTGGGGTATTATTTCCATCTTTTATACTTAATTATATGCTAATTAGGGTAAAAGAAAGAGGGTTTGAATAAGAAAAATAGGAAGAACAAAGAGAGGGAAAGAGAAACGATAGAGAGAGGATCGAACGAGAGGAAAAAACACAAAGCTTTGGGAAATTGCTTGCTTGATCACGAATCTTCGGTGGAGGTAGGTTATCGTTTTCACACTATTCGTAATAAACTCTTAATAGCGAATGATATGTATTGATAGTATTGTAAACCCTGCTATATGCTTAATTGTATGTTTGCATGAATATGATTATGTAATTGTGAGTAAATAAGCATGATGAAGCTATTGAATCCCAAATCTTAAAAAGAAACCCTAATCTACCTTGTTAATGATGATGCCTTGGTATAAAAGAAGGCTTGATGAACGAAGTGGTGAGATTAGGAGATCGGGTGCCACGTTCTGGTACCAGGATAGAAATAGAGGATCGGGTGCCACGTTCCGGTACCAGGATAGAAATAGAGGATCGGGTGCCACGTTCCGGTACCAAGATAGAATGAGGATCGGTGTGTCACGTTCCGACACCAGGATAGTATATGGATCGGGTGCCACGTTCCGGTACCAGGATAGAATGAGGATCGGAGTGTCACGTTCCGACACCAGGATAGTATATGGATCGGGTGCCACGTTCCGGTACCAGGATAGTATATGAGGATCGGAGTGTCACGTTCCGACACCAGGATAGTATATGGAGCGGAGTGTCACGTACCGACACGAGGGGAAATAAAGATAATGAATCTTGAAATATGTTAATAAATTCAATTTAATAAACCTAATTCCCAAATGAGTATGATGGGGAGGCGTGAGTCCTCACCGATGTGCTTGGTGTTATGACCAAGAGTTATGATAATGGTAAATGTCGCATGTTGAGTATTGTAGTTGGTTTTATAATATTACTTGATATATATTGCTTTCTAATTTGAGTTGGTCGATGATACCTACTCAGTACTTGTGTTTGTACTGACCCCCTACTTTTATATTTTCTTCTTTGTTATTTGTGGAGTGCAGCAAACGTGCCGTCGTCTTCAACTCAACCGCAATTCTAGCCAGTCTTCGTCACACCGGATCTTCAGGGTGAGCTAATGCTTCTAGCTTGGACTGGATCTTCTTCCTCATGTCTTGATGCCTTGAAGTTCCGGCACGGACTAGCTTTTACTTGTGTTAGCTTTTTAGAATACTCTTAGTTTAGTAATTTGATCATAGATGTTCTTGTGGTGATGACTTCCAGATTTTGGGGAATAATAGATGTTGAATTTTAGAAGTTATTGAATTGGTTTTTATTTATGAGTTTAAGTCTTCCGCACTATTTTCTGTTGATATTACATTGAAATGTTAAGGTTTAGATTGGTTGGTTCGCTCACATAGGAGGGTAAGTGTGGGTGCCACTCGTGGCTCGGTTTTGGGTCGTGACAATTTGCTAAGATATTCTATGGTCATTGGTGCAAGTCTGTATTATTTTGAGGCATTTTTTTATTGTTTATGTGTGTTTCTTAAATTTTCGATCATTTCAGGGGCATTTAAATAATATTCGTCTATTTTTGGGATGTTATAAAAAGAAGTAATTTTTGTTCTCTTATTCGTCACGATATTCTAAGGTAATTGATGCACATAAATTTTTTTTTTGACTCTTTTGTATCGTTTATGTGTGTTTCTTGATTATTTTTGCCATTAAGCGCATTTATATAATATTTGGCCATTAAATGTTTTGTTCTCTTATTCGTCACGATAGTCTAAGGTCATTGGTGCAAGCCAAAAAAAAATTGAGTCATTTTGGTATTGTTTATGTGTGTTTCTTGATTTTCGATCATTTTGGGGTATTTACGTAATATTCAGCCATTTTGGGGCAGCTAAGAAAAGAAGTAAATTTTTATTCTCTTTTTCGTCGCGATTTTTTAAGGACAACACTGAAAGTCAAAAAAGTTTTGAGACGTTTTTTTATTGTTTATGCGTGTTTCTTTATTTTATGGTCATTTTGGACATTTATGTGATTATCGACTATTTTTGGGTATTTACAAAAATATGTAAAGTTTTGTTCTCTTATTCATCATAATATTCTAAGGTAATTTGTAAAAGAGAAAATTTTCTGAGATTTTTTTTTGTATTGTTTATGTTTATTGCTTGATTTTCCTGCCATTTTTGGGAATTTATGTAATATTCGGCCATTTTCAAATAGTTAGGAAAAGAAGTAATGTTTTACTCTTATTTACCAAGACATTATAAGGTCATTGGTGCATGTCAATTTTTTAAGGCGTTCTTTGTATCTTTTTGTGTGTTTATTGATTTTTAGTCCAATTTGCGGCATTTATTTATATTCGTCATTTCACACAGTTACGAAAAGAAGTGAAATTTTGTTCTCTTATTCATCACGATATGCTAAGGTCATTAGTTCAAGCCAAAATAAATTTAAGGCTTTTTTTATATAGTTTATCCGTGTCTCTTAATTTGCAGCCATTTTGGGGCACTTTCTAATATTTGCCCATATTTGGGCACTTACGAAAAAAGTAAAGTTTTGTTCACTTATTTGTCACGACATACTAAGGTATTTGGTGCAAGTCAAAATAATTTTCTGGTGTTTTTAATAGGTTATGTGTACTTCTTGATTTGCAGCCATTTTGGGGCATTTTTGTAACATTCTCCCATATTTGGGTAGTTATGAAAAAAAGTAAAGTTTTGTTCTCTTATTTTTCACGACATTCTGAAGTCAACGATGCATGTCAAAAAACTTTTGAGGCATTTTTTGTATTGTTTATGTGTGTTTGTTGGTTTTTCGTCCATTTTGGGGAATTTACATAATATTCACCCATTTTTGGGATAGTTACGAAAAGAAGTAAAGTTTTCTTCTTTTATTCGTCACCATAATCTAAGGTCACTAATGATATTTGAAATTTTTTAATGCGTTTTTGTATTGTTTATGTTTGTTTCTTGATTATTCGACAAATTTTTGGCATTTATGCATATTCAGCCATTTCAGGGTTTTACGAAAAGAAGTAAAGTTATGTTCTTTTATTCGTCACTATATTCTAAGGTCATTGGTGCAAGTCAAACAAAATTGAGATTTTTTATATTATTTTTATGTGCGTTTCTTGATTTTAGGGCATTTTTGGGTAGATAGAAAAAGGAGTAAAGTTTTGTTCTCTTATTCATTATGATATTCTAAGGTCATTGGTGCAAGTCAAAAATTTTGTGAGGCATTTTAAAATTGTATACGTGTTTTTCTTGATTTTTCGACCATTATGGGGCATGTACGTATTATTCATCCATTTTCGGGCATTCACGAAAAGAAATAATTTTTTGTTCTTTTATTCATCACGATATTCTATGGTCATTGATGCTAGTCATAAATTTTTTGATATGTATTTTGTATTGTTTATGTGTGATTCCTGAGTTTTTGCTATTTTGGCTCATTTACGTTGTAACATTCCAGAAAATGTACTTGTCTAGTGAAGGGTCTATTAGGTTTACAGATTATGTACTAGGGTACATAGCATCCCAATGTCCAATATTGAGTAATATTGGGCATGTTAGAGACTATTGGCTTAAGGGTTTTCAACAATTTTTATGTATTAAGATATACTTTGAGGTTTAAATGGTCCAATCCAAGCTTGATTAGGAATTATACATGCAATGAAGACCCTAAGCTAAAAAATTTTATTTCATAGCTTACACTCATTGGGTACGAGGCATCCAAGTGTCAAGCCTAGGTACCAAGGAACATTATCATTTAAAATGATCATTTAGATTAAGCAGTGCCAAAGACATAGTGAGGGTCCTTGGCAAGAAATGATCAGCAACACATGTGCAAGAGACCAAACGACCAAGCCCAACCGAATTCGGTTAGGGCGGTTAGGGGGCAGGCGCCCGTCGGGTCAAGCCACGTGGGGCCTATCTTCCTAACAGATCTTAGGCTCTAACTAACTTACATAACTAGCTAACTAACGTAGGACTAACTAAAATAAACTAACTAGTGTACCCGAAATCCTAAGACCTAACCGGGTGACACTAACAAATTTTCAGATTTGTCTAAGTCAAATGCTCTCCTATTTTTAGTCAATTTAGGAGGGGCATTTTGCTAATTAGCTAATTGATTTATTTAATTAAGTTATTTATCCTAATTTGAATTAGTCAATAATCAGCTCCTCAGACTTAGACTCACGTTATCCATAGAAACCCTCGACTGAAAAAGAAAACAATGAACAATCTAAGAAAAACAGATCGGTTCTCCTTAGGCGATTTCAAGGCAAATTCTTCAACATTTTTGTGCAAAGTACAGGGTGATCTTCGTAGATTCAATTTTACAGCAAGGAATGAGTTTTCTCTCTTGGATTACTTTCCCCAAGAGACTTTACAAACATTTTGAATCCAAGAAAAACCAAAACTAGGGTTTCCCAATGAAATTGTCGAATATTCATCACCCTAATTCTTCCTATTTTCGATTATAGTAGTACGTATAATGCAAATCTCGAGCATATTGTTTGTATGTGGTGCTAACTGATCATTATGTGTAGGTTTCTATGATTTGATAATGTCGAATGATACGTATAGTTTAGATCTGTATGATTAATGCCTAATTGTGTTCAAGAAGATGGAATTGTTATAAGTTGTTTATGAAATTCAGTTTACTGTTGAAAGGAATGAAAGTTTCATTTACTGTTTGTGTTTTACAGTAGATATGTTTGTAAGTGTTTGGAATGCAATGTTTCCAAGAATAAATAAGAATGAGAATCAAAGCTAGTTAATCAATCTTCAATGCGCAATAAACTTTATAGCTTGGCCAAACAATGCACTGAGTTGTTCTTATGATCTAATCAAAACAAATGTTAAAAGTTAGATTTCTTAAAATGATGAGATTACTATAGTATATACATGAAGTTAATTGACTTGGCTAGTAATAATATCATGACAAGTGTTTAGTGAAAGTTTGGTTTATGCCAATAAATTGGCTAGCTATATTATTTCCAAAAATATGATGTAGAGTTGGCCAATGACTAAGCAATACCTATCTATATGGCCAATGTAAATTATGATGCTTCTTGTAAGGACAAATACATGTTAAAGATTGACTTGACAAGTTATAACTCAATGAACTCATAACCTAGGGTATGCCAATGATTGGGACAAGTCCCAACATACCCTATTTAAATGAACTTGTGAACATACTAGCACAATAAAGAGTCCCCATAACTTTCATAAAGAATGGTACAAGACTACCAAATAAAATTGAACAATATAAGGTGAGTAATGAAATAACTAAAAGCTTATGAGTTATGAAATTTACCTAGAATAGGGTGTTAAAACAAGTGACACAAGTCTCACTTGCACCTAAGCAATTATGTCAAAGATACTCACATTAGATGGTGTTAGAAATCAAGAGACAAGTCTCATTCACACCATAATGATAATGAAAGATTTAAGTTCACATTCATCAACTATAGAAAGGGATTACAACTCATCCGTTGAGCTAAGCATACCTCATACTAGAAGCAAGCTTCCATAATGTATGAGTCAACTCTAAAAGTTGTAAAGTATGATAAATTGAGCAAAACACCGATAAACTAGCAATGAGCTTGTGCAAGTACATGTAAGCCTCATGTATCACCAAGATGGATAAGGATCTCCAAATTCTCTTAGTATTTCAACTATATCACCAGAATAGGTTACTAGCTAGTGGATCCACCTAAGAAAGATAGGAATTATTCGGTTTCACTTTGGCCGGTGAATGTCACGACCCAAATCGGGGCCGCGACTGGCACCCACACTTACCCTCCTATGTGAGCGAACCAACCCATATAACCCTTAACATTTCAATGTATAACAACAGAAAATAATGCGGAAGACATAAACTCATAAATAAAAACAATCCAAAACTATTATTATTATCCCCAAAATCTGGAAGTCATCATCACAAGAACATCTATCCTCAAATTACTAAACTAAGAGTATCTAAGAAAAACAAAACAAATAGAAAGCTAGTCCATGCCGGATGTTCAAGGCATCAAGACTTGAAGAAGAAGACCCAGTCCAAGCTAGAAGCATTAGCTCACCCTGAAGATCCGGTGTGACGAAGACTGGCTTGATTTACTGCTGAGTTGAAGTTGACGGAACGTTTGCTGCATTCCACAAATAACAAAGAAGAAAACATAAAAGTAGGGGGTCAGTACAACCACAAGTACTGAGTAGATATCATCGGCCAACTCAAAATAGAAGATAATATATATCAAGTAATATTATAAATCAACTATAAGCTCAACACGTAGCAACAACAAGTACTATAATCATCAACAAGTACATCAAGTTCATCCATGAGGGCTCAAGCCTCAATACCATACTCATTTGGGAATTAAGTTTATTAGATTGAGTATATTTATCATAATTCAAGATTCATTATCTTTTTTCCTCTTGTGTCGGTACGTGACACTCCGATCCCCTACCACTATGTGTCGGTACGTGACACTCCGATCCCCTAGTTCTACGTGTCGGTTCGTGACACCCGATCCCCTATATGTGTCGGTACGTGACACTCTGATCCCCTATATGTGTCGGAACGTGACACTCCAATCCCCTATATGTGTCGGTACGTGACACTCCGATCCCCTAATTCTACGTGTCGGTTCGTGACACCCGTCCCACTAATACTATGTGTCGGAACGTGACACTCTGATCCACTAATACTATGTGTCGGAACGTGACACTCCGATCCACTAACCTCATTCTATCCGTTCATCAAGCCTTCTCTATACTAAGGCATCATCAATCCCATCACTTTAATTCATCAAGCCTTCTTTTATACCAAGGCATCATCATTAATAACATAGATTAAAGTTTCTTTCAAGATTTGGGATTCAATAGTTTTCATCATGCTTGTTTTATCAAAATCACATAATCATATTCATGCAAGCATACAATTAAGCATATAGACAGGTTTACAATACCACCAATACATATCATTCACTATTAAGAGTTCACTACGAATATCGTAAAAACCATAACCTACCTCCACCGAAGAATTGAATTCAAACAAGCAATTTCCCAAGCTTTGTGTTCTTCCTCTTTGATCGTACGTTTCCCCCTCTCTCTTCTTGTTCTTTCTCTTTTTCTTATTCAAACCCTCTTTCCTTTACCCTAATTAACCTATAATTAAGTGTAAAAGATGACAATAATACCCCACTAATTAATCCAAAGTTACCTTTTTTATCCATCAAGAATTTGAGTTATTAATATAAACCCACGAAATCTGTAATTAAGGAAGGAATAGTCCAAAACGTCCCTTAAAACTTAACCAGAAATCCGACTCCAACTGGGATTTCGCAACCTGTGACGGGCCGTCGTGCCTGCGACGGTCCGTCACACAGGTCGTCGTAACGATCAGAACTCTATTTTCACCAAGGACACTGTGACGGTCCGTCACACCTATGACGGTCCGTCCTGCAAGTCCGTTACGAAGTTCAGAGAGTCGATTTTCAGTACCGAATTTCAGAATTTCTAAGTATATTGAAACGAGACCCTGTGACGGTCCGTCGTGCCTGTGACGGTCCGTCGTGGGGTCCGTGGTTTCAGCCAGTTTTCCAGAAATAAAATCTGCTGCTCAAAATGACTAAACAGGTCGTTACAATAGATACCAATTTACCCATCGTTCGTCCTCGAACGATCAAAAGAAGAGAAACAAGGGTGGAAAGGAGTACCCGATTTCGTAAACAGATGTGGGTATCTTTTTTGCATATATGCCTCCTTCTCCCAAGTGGCTTCTTCAACGGGTCGATTCTTCCATTGCACCTTAATGGATGCAATCTCCCTCGACCTCAACTTGCGGACTTCCCTATCTAAGATAGCAACAAGCTCCTTCTCATAAGACAGATTCTCATCAAGCAAAACTGAATCCCAACGGATAATTTAGTTTCCATCTCCATGGTATCTTTTCAACATGGACACATGAAATACCGGATGCACTCCGGACAGCCCTGGAGGCAAGGCTAACTCATAAGCCACCTCCCCTACTCGCTTAAGTACTTCAAATGGTCCAATATACCTTGGACTAAGCTTACCTCTTTTACCAAACCGCATCACTCCTTTCATTGGCGAAACTTTCAACAAGACTTGTTCACCCTCCATGAACTCTAAGTCTCTAACCTTTCGATCTGCATATTCTTTTTGCCTACTTTGCGCCGCTAGAAGCTTTTCTTGAATAGACTTCACTTTCTCTAATGAATCCCTCAAAAGATCAGTACCCCAAGGTCTGACCTCGAATGCATCAAACCACCCAATGGGAGACCTACATCTCCTACCATACAATGCTTCAAATGGAGCCATATCAATGCTTGAGTGATAGCTATTGTTGTATGAAAACTCCGCTAAAGGTAAGAAGCTATCCCAATGGCCACCAAATTCTATCACACATGCACGAAGCATATCCTCCAACACTTGAATCGTCCGCTCAGACTGACCATCGGTCTGAGGATGGAACGCAGTACTAAGGTCCAACCTAGTACCCAATTCCGCATGCAGTGTTTTCCAAAACTTAGAAGTAAACTGCGTACCTCTATCTGATATAATGGAGAGTGGAACCCCATGCAATCGGACGATTTCTGAGATATAGATCTTGGCTAACTTCTCGGCATTGTAAGTCACCTTGACCGGAATGAAATGAGCAGATTTAGTTAACCTATCAACAATCACCCAAATAGAGTCATACTTACCCATTGTCTTTGGAAGACCAACCACAAAATCCATTGCAATTCTCTCCCACTTCCATTCAGGAATGGGCATTCTCTGAAGTGTTCCTCCGGGCCTTTGGTGTTCATACTTTACTTGTTGACAGTTTGGACATTTAGCAATAAAGTCAACAATATCACGCTTCATTCTACTCCACCAAAAGTGTTGCTTTAGGTCATGATACATCTTGGTTGCACCCGGATGTATAGAATACCTTGAACTATGAGCCTCTGTCAAAATAGTGTTGATCAAATCATCGATGCGGGGTACACATACCCTTCCCTTAATCCTCAAAACACCTTCCTCATCGATTGTTGCTTCTTTAGCCTCTCCTTGCGACACTTTATCTCGAATCCGGATCAATTTCTCATCATCAAACTGCTTCCCCTTAATCTTGTCAAGGAAGGAGGATCTTGCCTCCACACAAGCTAACAATCCTCCCTTCTCATTTACTTCTAACCTCATAAGGTCATTAGCCAAAATCTGCACTTCTCTAGCCAATGGGCGTCTAGAAGCTTGCAAATGAGCTAGACTTCCCATGCTTCCCGCCTTTCTACTCAAAGCATCTGCCACAACATTCGCCTTTCCTGGATGATACAAAATAGTGATGTCGTAGTCCTTCAGTAATTCCATCCATCTCCTCTGTCTCAGGTTCAAATCTTTCTGAGTAAAGACATACTGTAGGCTACGATGATCCGTGTATACCTCACACTTAACTCCATATAAATAGTGCCTCCATTGTTTCAATGCAAACACTACCGCGGCCAATTCTAAGTCATGAGTTGGATAGTTACGTTCATGCACTTTCAATTGTCTTGAAGCATAAGCAATCACATTCTTTTCTTGCATTAGCACTGCACCCAAACCCGAATAAGATGAATCACAATAGACAATGAAGTTCCTACCCTCAACTGGCAAGGTAAGGATAGGTGCGGTAGTCAACAAAGTCTTGAGTTTCTGAAAGATTTCCTCACACTCATCCGACCATACAAATGGAACATTTTGCTTAGTCAAGTTCGTCAGTTGGGAAGCAATAGAAGAGAATCCCTTGACAAATCGGCGGTAGTAGCTAGCTAACCCCACAAAGCTCCTTATTTCTGACACATTAGTGGGTCTTACCCAATTCTTCACTGTCTCAATCTTAGAAGGATCTACCATCACCCCATCCTTCGAAACCACATGCCCCAAGAAGGACACTGCATCTAGCCAAAACTCACACTTAGAGAACTTGGCGTAAAGCTTTTTCTCCCTCAACATTTCCAATACCATTCTCAAATGCTCTTCATGTTCCTTCTTGCTCTTTGAGTATACCAATATATCATCAATAAATACGATCACGAAGAGGTCCAAATATGGCTTAAAAATCCCATTCATCAAGCTCATGAAAGCAGCGGGGGAATTTGTAAGACCAAAAGACATCACTACGAATTCATAATGCCCATACCTAGTTCGAAAAGCAGTCTTTGGCACATCCGTTGCTCGTATTTTCAATTGATGATAACCGGATCTCAAGTCAATCTTAGAGAAGACACAAGCACCTTGTAGTTGATCGAACAAGTCATCAATGCGAGGAAGAGGATACTTGTTCTTAATAGTTACCTTGTTCAACTGCCGGTAGTCTATGCACATCCGAAAACTCCCATCCTTCTTCTTCACAAACAAAACCGGAGCACCCCAAGGAGATGCACTTGGTCTAATGAAGCCTTTGCTCAACAACTCTTGAAGTTGAGCCTTTAATTCTCTTAATTCAGCGGGAGCCATTCTATAAGGGGGTATAGAAATGGGACGAGTGCCCGGTTCAAGATCGATGCAGAAGTCAATATCCCTATCCGGTGGCATACAAGGCAGATCTGCAGGGAACACATCCAAAAACTCACGGACTACCGAAACTGACTCAATCGAGGGTACTTGGGTAGTGTCATCCTTGAGATGTGCCAAGAAAGCTAAACACCCTTTACTAACCATTTTCTTAGCATGAAGAAAGGAGATGATACGCACCGGATTGGAAGTGTAGTCACCCTCCCACACTAATGGATCTGTCCCAGGCTTGGCTAACGTCACAGTTTTAGCATTACAATCCAAGATCGCAAATTGCGGAGAAAGCCAAGTCATACCCAGAAGTACATCAAAATCAACCATCTATAAGATAACCAAATCTATATAAGTGTTGCTCCCCACAAAACTCACCAAACAAGACCTATATACCTTTTCGACTATCACAGACTCACTCACCGGAGTAGAAACACGAATAGGCATGTCAAGTAATTCACAATGTAAATTTAGACCATTAGCAAATGATGACGATACATAAGAAAATGTGGATCCGGGATCAAACAATACAGAAGCCATGCAATCACAAACCAGAAGATTACCTGTGATGACAGCATCTGATGTCTCCGCTTCAGATCTCCCAGGGAAAGCATAACAATGGGCCCTTTCATTTGTTTGTCCGTTGCCCCTACCATGTTGTGATGTAGTGGCTCCGTTTTGCCCATCACCTCTGCCGTTGTAGTGACCACCATTACCTCGACCACCACGTCCTCCAGAAAAACGGCCTCTACCATGACCACCTCTACCTCTAGCTATTTGGGGTCTGTAACTCTGTTTTGGACAATTCCTCCTAATATGTCCAATCTCCCCACATCCATAACACTCTCTGGAGTCGGGTATAGGTCTCTCGGAGAAGTGTTGACCGCTCTGAGGTGGACCCCCAACTACAGTCTGTAGTGAAGACTGAATTGGTCGAACTGAGTAACCTCCAGAATTCTGTCCTCTAGTATAAGAACCATTGAACTCACCTCCCTTTCGAAACCTTTTCGCTGTCGATGTCGTGGTGAAGTCGTCTGGCTTCACTCCTTCCACCTCTATCACAAAGTCTACCACCTCATGGAAGGATTTTGCCGTTGCCGCTATCTGTAAGGCCGAAATCCGCAATTCTGACCTCAACCCCTTCATAAAACGGCGAATCCGTTCTTGTGGACTGAAACAAAGTTCGGTGGCATACCTGGATAATGCGCGGAATTTAGCCTCATATGCATTAACCATCATCCTTCCTTGCTCAAGACTCAAGAACTCATCCCTTTTTCTATCCCTCAAAGTCCTTGGGATATACTTCTCCATAAACAAACTAGAGAATGATTCCCAAGTCATAGGTGGTGCCTCTGTTGGTTGACACTCGACATGTGACCGCCACCACATTTTGGCGTTCCCTTGAAACTGATAACTCACGAACTCCACGCCAAACCGTTCTACGATACCCATCTTGTGTAGTAGCTCATGACAATCAACCAGGAAATCGTAAGCATCCTCAAATTCTGCACCCTTGAAGACTGGAGGTTTCAATTTTAAGAACTTACTAAAAAGTTCATGCTGATCATTTGTCATTATAGGCCCAGTAGTCAGACGTGGATATGTGCCTATTTCCAATGAGGCATCCATGCAGGGAGCCATAGTAGCCGCATGTCGTATCTCTGAAACCGGAGGTGTTGGTGCAGAAACCACTGGAGGTGCCTGACCCTGATCAGATAACCCGCTAAGATAAGCAAGAACCTAATTGATCATTTCTGGGGTAGGTTAGGGTGGCATTTCCTCATTCTGCACTTGTTCATTCTCTCCATCCTCCCCTTCTCTTACTACTTCCTCAGTCGGTGGAGGAGTCACTACCCTAGCATCAGATGGGCTAGGTGCTCGTCCTCTTCCTCTAGAGGACGTCCTCCCACGACCTCTACCACGGCCTCTTGCCGCTGCTCTTCCTCGAGCCACAGCCCTAGTGGTTGGCTCAGATGTTTCTTGTCGTGCCGTTGTTGCTGCTGGTGCGGTAGTTGCTCTAGTTCTAACCATCTGCGAAAGAGAGTGAAGATAGTCAGATACCAATTCGTATCACCTAGATAGCAATTGGACTCAAGTAGTAGCACGAAAGAAAGAATGAAAGAATGGAATTTTCCTAAAGTCCTATAGCCTCTCAAAGAAAAGTAAAGGCGTCCCCCTACCGTTCCTTAAGACTCTACTAGACTCGTTCTTGTGTGATGAGACCAATGAACCTAATGCTCTGATACCAAGTTTGTCACGACCCAAATCGGGGCCGCGACTGGCACCCACACTTACCCTCCTATGTGAGCGAACCAACCCATATAACCCTTAACATTTGAATGTATAACAACAGAAAATAATGCGGAAGACTTAAACTCATAAATAAAAACAATCCAAAACTAGTATTATTATCCCCAAAATCTGGAAGTCATCATCACAAGAACATCTATCCTCAAATTACTAAACTAAGAGTATCTAAGAAAAACAAAACAAATAGAAAGCTAGTCCATGCCGGAAATTCAAGGCATCAAGACTTGAAGAAGAAGACCCAGTCCAAGCTAGAAGCATTAGCTCACCCTGAAGATCCGGTGTGACGAAGACTGGCTTGATTTACTGCTGAGTTGAAGTTGACGGAACGTTTGCTGCATTCCACAAATAACAAAGAAGAAAACATAAAAGTAGGGGGTCAGTACAACCACAAGTACTGAGTAGATATTATCGGCCAACTCAAAATAGAAGATAATATATATCAAGTAATATTATAAATCAACTATAAGCTCAACACGTAGCAACAACAAGTACTATAATCATCAACAAGTACATCAAGTTCATCCATGAGGGCTCAAGCCTCAATACCATACTCATTTGGGAATTAAGTTTATTAGATTGAGTATATTTATCATAATTCAAGATTCATTATCTTTCTTCCTCTTGTGTCGGTACGTGACACTCCGATCCCCTACCACTATGTGTCGGTACGTGACACTCCGATCCCCTAGTTCTACGTGTCGGTTCGTGACACCCGATCCCCTATATGTGTCGGTACGTGACACTCCGATCCCCTATATGTGTCGGAACGTGACACTCCAATCCCCTATATGTGTCGGTACGTGACACTCCGATCCCCTAATTCTACGTGTCGGTTCGTGACACCCGTCCCACTAATACTATGTGTTGGAACGTGACACTCCGATCCACTAATACTATGTGTCGGAACGTGACACTCCGATCCACTAACCTCATTCTATCCGTTCATCAAGCCTTCTCTATACTAAGGCATCATCAATCCCATCACTTTAATTCATCAAGCCTTCTTTTATACCAAGGAATCATCATTAATAACATAGATTAAAGTTTCGTTCAAGATTTGGGATTCAATAGTTTTCATCATGCTTGTTTTATCAAAATCACATAATCATATTCATGCAAGCATACAATTAAGCATATAGACAGGTTTACAATACCACCAATACATATCATTCACTATTAAGAGTTCACTACGAATATCGTAAAAACCATAACCTACCTCCACCGAAGAATTGAATTCAAACAAGCAATTTCCCAAGCTTTGTGTTCTTCCTCTTCGATCGTACGTTTCCCCCTCTCTCTTCTTGTTCTTTCACTTTTTCTTATTCAAACCCTCTTTTCTTTACCCTAATTAACCTATAATTAAGTGTAAAAGATGACAATAATACCCCACTAATTAATCCAAAGTTACCTCTTTTATCCCTCAAGAATTTGAGTTATTAATATAAACCCACGAAATCTGTAATTAAGGAAGGAATAGTCCAAAACGTCCCTTAAAACTTAACCAGAAATCCGACTCCAACTGGGATTTCGCAACCTGTGACGGGCCGTCGTGCCTGCGACGGTCCGTCACACAGGTCGTCGTAACGATCAGAACTCTATTTTCACCAAGGACACTGTGACGGTCCGTCACACCTGTGACGGTCCGTCCTGCAAGTCCGTTACGAAGTTCAGAGAGTCGATTTTCAGTACCCAATTTCAGAATTTCTAAGATATTGAAACGAGACCATGTGACGGTCCGTCGTGCCTGTGACGGTCCGTTGTGGGGTCCGTGGTTTCAGCCAGTTTTCCAGAAATAAAATCTGCTGCTCAAAACTACTAAACAGGTCGTTACAGTGAACCACATCTTTTCAGTGTGCGGAAAATACTTAATTTCATGTTAGCTCACATGATCTATGTCGGTTAATGCTAAAGATTTCTTTAATAAAGTAAGTAAGAAATAAAGAAAGTAAGTTCAAAGTGAACATGAGATCAAAGAAGAAGAAATGTAAGTAAAAAGTGAACTAAGTTAGCAAAAGCATAAGTATATCAAATCATTAGTGTTTGATAAGAATGAAGTTTTAACAGTTATTGGCTTATGCCAATAAAGGGAGAAAATCCTAATGGCTCAAATATTGAAGTATGAATATATGCCCCAGCATCTTTATATTATGAAAATGATCAAATGGGCATAGCCAATAAAGATTGTCTTATAAAGATTTCATGCCCAACTTAACTGGAATGGAAAGAATAACTTGTGAGTAGGGTAGTCAAATCATTTCCTTAGTCTTTTGGATTACTTACTTGATTCGTTGTAGGAATGAGACTACAATGAATCATTTCACTCGTAATTAAAACATAGGATCAAAGGATATCATTGAACTACACACAAAAAAAAGAAGAAATACAGAATAATAAACTAAGTCTGGGGAGAGGATCTCTCGGCCTAAGAGGGAGCAAAATTATTAATTTTTGTTCGAGTTGTTCTAAAATTATGTTCATGATTCCAAGGTCTCATATTCATATAGAAAATGTTTTGTGTGCTTTAAATGCATGAAAATATGTCATATTCATAGCATGAATCATAAATAATGAATTAGGAAAGTAAAGTGACTTCACGTTCCAAAAATGGCATGTTGCTACACGAAGAGCTTTCCTTGATCATGCATAGTTCTTATGTGTTAATGTGCATACACCCATACTTAGTACAAGTGTGTACTAACACATATACAATTACTATTTTTACAGGTGCAGGTCCTTGAAGAAGATTGAAGATCAGTTGAAGTTGTTTGGACTAGTACCTCCATACTTTGGTAGGTCCTCTTGAGTTCAAGGGTGCCTACGCTTTTATTCTAGCTTTAGTAGATTAGACATAGCTAGTGGATATCGTCCCTAGCATTTCCTCTCAAACATTTGTTCAAGATTTCGTATTAAGGTCAGTTCGGCAACTATTAATATTAGTATGAATTCTTTATTTCAATTGTTCAATTTGTTAATAGATGATTGTCTATTTTGAGCTATTAGTATATCACTCTTATGCAGAAATTATATGAAGTCTATGTACACTTCGGTAAAGTTAAAAAGTTTTAAATTTTCCGCTAAATTTAACTGTATGATTGTGATGAAAGCTAAGAAGATGCTTTTCTGCGACCTTGAGAGGTTAACGACGCCGGTCTCATCTAGGGTCTAGGACTTGGGTGTGACATACGTAATATTTGACATTTTCGTGCAGTTATAAAAAGTAATAAAGTTTTTTCTCTTGTTCGTCACGATATTCTAAGGTCACTGTTGGAAGTTGAAATATTTTTTTTTATCATTTTTTATCTTTTTAATGTGTGTTTCTTTATTTTTCTGTCATTTGGGGGTATTAACGTACTAATCAGCCATATTCGGGTAGTTACGAAAAAACTAAAGTTTTGTTCTGTTATTCATCATGGTATTCTAAGGTGATTGGTGAAAATCAAAAAAAAATTATTGCATTTTTTGAATTGTTTATTTGTGCTTATTGATTTTTTTGGCCATTTCGAGGTATTCAAGTAATATTCAGTCATTTTCGGGTAGGTACAAAAACAAAAGTTTAGTTCTCTTTTTCGTTATGATATTTAAGGTGATTGGTGCAAGCCAAAAAATTTTGAGGCTCTTTTTGTATTGTTTATTTGTAATTCTTGATCTTTTTGCCATTTTGGGGGATTTACGTAATATTTGGTAATTTTCAAGCTATTACGAAAATAAGTGAAGTTTTGTTCTGTTATTCATCAAGATATTATAAGGTCACTGGTTCAAGTTGAAACTTTTTTGCGGCATTTTTGTGTTATTTATGAGTGTTTCTTGAGTTTCTGCCATTTTGGGGCATTTACATAATATTCACCCATTTTTCGGACAGTTACGAAAATAAGTAAAGTTTTGTTTTCTTATTCGTCACAAATATTATTAGGTCATTGGTCCATGTCAAAAAAATTGAGGTGTTTTTGTATTGTTTCTCTGTTTTTTTTAACTCTTTGGTCATTTGAAGCATTTAAGGAAAATTCGACCATTTTTGGGCAATTATGAAAAGAAGTGAAGTTCTTTTCCTTTATTCCTCACGATATTATATGGTAATTGGTGCAAGTTAAAAAAAATTGAGGCGTTTTTTGTATTGTTTATGTGTGTTTCTAGAGTTTTTGGCCATTTTTGGTAATTTGCGTAATATTCGTACATTTTTTTGTAACATCTCGCTATATGAAAGAACTAGAAGAACTAAAATTAGAAAGAGTCATTTTTGGAAAAATTGAAAAATCTGAAAAACTGGTTATGTTAAGTTTGAATTTTGGGTCAACTTCAAACAAAAATAACTTCTAGTTTAGCATTAAATAGGTTTTCTTCTAAATACCTTAGGAAAGATCTTGGAATTGTTTTCCAACATCGGCAAGCATACTCAATTCTGAGTTGATATATATGATATTTCTCCATTTTAAGTTGGGTTGTCTAGATATGGGAAGTCAAAACTGGATTTTAGAAGGGTAGTTGGGCTTTTCCTTATCAATTTTTTTTATTTTGTATTTGGGAATTTAATTGGGGTCTAATAAGAATTAGATCAATTTAGACGATTGAAAATTCACGCTAGGTCTTGTATAAAAGAGAAAAGTGTAAAGAGGAGAAAGCATAAGAAGAGTCATGATTCGTCAAGATTATACAATTAGTTGTGTATTTTTCCAAAGATTCAATCCTATGAGGTATGCAAGTTCACATAATTTTGGGTTATTTCACCCATGCGCGAATCATGATTCAATTCAGTAAAGTTGTTTACTTTTAAAAGCAAATCTTATGAGTTCTTGATGATGATTCATTTTAAATATTGTGGGTTCTTATTGTTGATGTTTCTTGAGTTTGAATCATGTAACTACGGGTGATTTCGAGTTGAATCTAAGTGTTTGGGGAAAGAACCTTGTGGTTTTAGAGTTGAAAAACGAAGAAGAAAAGTCGAAAGCCACATGGATAGGGGCTTGGAGTGCCTCCCTAACCAAAGTGCCCTATGTTTTACGAATATGGCTTATTAATATGAATATGAACTCTAACTGGGGATTCTAGATGGCTACTACTTAGTGTAGGTAAGGGCATGAGACTTTACCTATGCATTGCACAAGTGGGTTTTTTGAATAGTTCTTGTGTGAGTCTTTTGTGTATGATGATTTATGTATGATGTTAGGTTGGTTTCACCTATTATGATGTTAATTATGTATATGAGTACACTTATGTATTCTTCAGGGATTTACTTAGTATATTTGGGGGGTATAGGACTTATACATTTCATAAGTGAACTTAAAAGAGGGTTATGGGTGGTGTCTTTATGGTATGATGTTAATTGAACTCAAAAGGGCAAGTGATGAACTATGTTTATGTGTGACATTACTTATGATAATGAAATATATCTTTATCTTATGATATGGATTGATTATGCCTTTACTTGAATGTGCGTTATGGCTTTTATCTTGAATATCATGTTTTCAACAAACGGTCCCTTTTGAGCATGATTTACTGGTTTTAATTGCATGGTTTCCATACTTAGTACGAGTTTATTTTAGTAACCCATATTTATTTTATTTTTATACTACTAAGTGTAGGTTGGGGCTAGTAGGTTCTCGTTGTGAAGAAGGAAGGCTTGGATTGCATTCTCCAAGACTTTGTTATGTCCTCAAGTTCCGAGGACAACATAATGGCACTTATGTTTCTTTTTATGTTGCAATAGACTAACAGACTTCTTATGTACTTCCTATTATGGGACATTTTATTGTAAAGGGCTATGGTACCTATTTGAGACTCTATGTTGTACTTAAATGTTTGATGAGATGATTTCTACATACTCTATTCTCCTATAATGAGAGAGTTTGACATTGATTTTTGAAAACTTTTTAATTTCGCATTACTCGAAGTCTTATGCAAGAATTATTATGCTAAGGGCTTGTCTGAGACCCCTTCGGGGTCGAGTATACTGTGTCACGCCTAGGTGGCGCTCTCAGGGCGTGACACCATTCCATTGGCTTCTTTCTATTGCAACTTCTGCTTATATGATGCGAAACACTTTGCTATATTTGTTTCTCGTCTCGTCAAAACTTTTAACTGATTTTTCAACCTAGCATATGTGTGCATTCACATGATTTTTTTTATTTTTTAACCTCCTCCTCTTTTTGTGCTTGTGACATTGCCCAAATCCTCCAATAAGGTTCGTATGGCAAACTGATGTGAATCAACCTAACTCTCAATTTGAATATTGCATCACGTTGGACCTACTCTTCTTTAGCATTCTTTAGGTCATTACTTAGGAAATCTAGAGTAGACTTATAATTTACTTCAACCTCGAGATGTCTTTCTTGATTCTAACCTCAATTTCATCTTCGGATTTGGGATCTCAAGGTGATCCTTCAGGAATTACTTTGAAGGGGACTTGATCATAGAGGTATGAGGGGTCCACTTCTCCTTGAACATGATCATCTACCATAGCTTTTGAGCTGAAATTTTGATTACCACCAAAAATCTTTTGAGCTTGTGATTCTCGATTTCGATCTTCAGATGTCATCTCCCATATGAATCTTTGTGTATCCTCGACATTAGGTAAAAAATTTATTTTTCCTACTTGGTGTAGCACTCAAAGGGGTATGTATGGTTGGAATCTAAAAGGAATGTTAAAACAAAGAATGGACGATAGGAAGACATAACAGTTACCTGACTGAAAGGGAACCAATGATAGTTCCATGTAATATCAGATATAGTTGATTTAAGAAGATAATGTCAACATGCTTTGATACGTTTTGGCAGTTTGTCTACTAATGCCTTCATCCTGTTCGAGTGGCTTAAAATATAATTTGTCCAATCAGATTTGAAATTATTCACAAAACGATGGCAATACAAGTGCTCCAGAAACCACATTTGTAATAACACGATACAACCTTAAAAGAACGTCTTCCCCTTCTCTACATTTAGTCAAAGTACGACAAATATCATCCAACATCATCAATAATATAGTGGATTTCTTTTTCTTCATTTGTAACAGCCCGTATCCATATAAGGTGTATTGAACCAACATTTCAGAACTCTGAGGTGCCACCCACTAGGTCCAAAGACAGCCTATGGTATGGTCCACAGATCGTAGGTGGGTCCATGGATAGGTGCTTTAGGAGCTGTCCAAGTATGGACCACTGTTGGACCTACGAACCATTAGTAGGTTCACGGCCTGTGATCCAGTGGGTGTTGGTCAAGGCCAAAATCGTTTACCACCAACCATGGTTCACCATGAAGGACAATAGGTCCATCCATAGATCGTCGACTAGGTCCGTCAGTTGGTAGGTCAGTGGCAGCTGATAGTTAACTCAGGGTATAGTTGGATCTTTTCCTAATTAATTAATTCTTATACCATGTCATTTTGCCTATATTTAAAACCTCTATATAATTATTTTCCCCCAAATTATGCCCATTTATTTCATTTTTCTAAAATCCCGAAAGAAAACAAAAACCTCCTCTTATTAAGGTCAAGGTTAAATTACTCCACTGAAGCTTAACATTGGTTTGTGTTGTTAAGGTATGATATTGCTCATTTGTGGACACCTTGAATCCATGAATTTCCTTCAAAATCCAATTTCAAAAGAAAGATAGAAATCCTCCATCTTTAGGTTTTTATTCAAAAGTCCTAGGTTCCTTTCAAACATGATTCTAATGGTTGAATTTTGTTTTTATAAGCATGAATTGATTATTTCCTATGGGTTTTATGATGTATCCCCAAGAACCCATGAAACTTCCATGTTTCTCAATTGTATGTGGGTCTTTGTTGACGAAATATGAATTCTTTACTCACATATTGATGATTCTATGGTAGAAAGGGCATTCTCACCTAATGAATCCATAAGCTATTATGATACCATGTTGGTTTAGTTCCCTAGTACATAATTTCCTGAACATGAACTTAAGTAAAGGCTTAACATGAATTTTAAAAGGAATCATGCTTACCACCGAGTTTATATGAATAAGATATGAGTTTCATTATGCTAGTTAGTCCGGGTTCCTAAGATAGTTATCTCATGAGATGGAAACCTTCATGTTAGTAAGTCTGGGTTTCTAGTAGAAATCTCCCTATGCCATAACTATGTGCGCACATAGGTCTTTAGCTAGTGGATCCACTTAAGAGCTAGTATATGAATTCTACCTTAGTAAAGTAGGGCACTTCTTTTCGGTGTGGGGGATAAGACACCATATTCCATGTAGCTCACATGGTCTATGTCGGTTAAAGATACATTTCCCTACATGATAAGAATATAAATTATGACAATAACACTAACATAAACTATAATTATGACTTCTTGAGAGGTACTACTTAGTATGAGTGCGCGTATGAACTCCATTTATGCATTGCATAAGCATGCTTCTATAGCGGTTGTGGTGAGGTTGTTTTATGGTATGAAGACTTGTGAATTATGCATGTATGATATGCATTCTTGTTAAGAGTTACTTTACTTTTTTCAAGTTAATGAACATGAATGTTTCCTTGTTTATGAGTATTGATCATGGATGAGGACAAATTTTTATAATGTATGATGAGTGTGTCCTAAAAGTGATACTTAGATTCAAATAGGATTATGACATCTTGTCTATGCATTGCACAAGTATGACTTAGGATTACTTATTAGATGGTTTGACTACTGTATTTACATTATTGTGCATGATGACTCGTAAAAATGTATAAGTGCATGATTTCAAATATAATATCCTTTTGCATGTCTTAAGGATTTTTATGCATGGATTCCACTTGGTACATTTTTTTTTGCTAAACCATATTTTCTACCTTTTTCCACAAAGTGAGTCTGGTTTTTTGAAGTTGATTCTCTTAAGTTAAAAGCTTGAATTGGTTCTCTCCTTGCCTTGGTGAGTCTTCATGGTTCGAGGACAAGAGTTATTCTTTCTAGTTTCCTTTTGTATGTTCTGTCTTGAGACTTTATTGTAAAGAGTTCTGACCCTATTGAGATTCTTAATTGTATTAGATGGCTTATAGAGCCAATGTCTAGACTTTTATTTTGACTTTTATGAAAATACTTTAATTGTAAAAGGTTTTAATTTCGCATCATTTCTATTTCTTATGCGTATGATTATGCTAAGGGCTTCTATAATACCCCTTCAAAGTCAGATATGTCGTGTTACATATACGGGGTACCCTGGGTCATGACAAACTTTGTAATCGGAGCACAAGGTTTAGAATGATTCTTGGATGATGTCTCATAAGCCACGTCTAGTAGAGTCTTGCTTATGAGTGTGAAGCGTACACATTTATAAATGACAGGCTATAAGATGTTCAGGAATCTCACTTATTGCATTAGTATTTAGTCGTGCCTTAGAGTTTTAACTCTACGAAAGTCTTTTCCTAACCCCTCTCTTGTGCTTATAGGATATAAATACAAGAATGGTGAATGCAAGAAGGATGGAAGAGGAGTTGTGAATGAGGAATTCCCACCCCAAGGTCCTGAACAGCGTCAAGTTCCTCAAGCTCTTAATGATGAGGGAGCTATGTTAAATGTGGAGATAAGGTCGGATCCACAAACACTGACTCAAGTTATAACGGCTCAAGCTTAAGCCATGAAAACTCAAGCCCAAGCTATGACGGCTCTAGCAATAGAGATGTTGGGCACCATATGAACCGTAATGTGAACACCATGGCTTCAATATTGAGAGAATTCAAAAGAACGAGCCCTCATATGTTCTTTGGTTACAAAGTTGTTGAAGATCCTAAAGAGTTTATGGAAGAGGTCTACAAGATAATTGAGACAATGTGGGTGACTTCTATAGAGAAAGTGGAACTATCCGCTTATCAATTGAAGGATGTGTCCCAAGTGCGGTATACTCAATGGAAGGGTAATAGGATGGTGGAAGCGGGTCCCATAGATTGAGAGGTGTTCAAGAAATCATTCCTTGATAGGCTCTTTACACGGGAGAAGAGGGAAGCAATGGTTCAAGAATTTATCAACCTTCGTATGAGTGTTCAAGAATTTTCTCTAAAATTCACTAAGTTTTCAAGGTATGCCCCATTTTTTATGTCTAATACAAGGGATAAGATGATTCGGTTTATTATGGGTGTGTTCAAGTCGATTGAAGAAGAACGTCGTTGTGGCAATGCTCCGTTATAATATGGATATCTCCGGTCTAATGGTGTATGCTCAATAATTGGAGGAGTCAAGTCTTAGGAAGCAGAATAGAGAGGTGAAAAGTCAAGTCTTACGATAGATGTAGAAACAAATAGGAAAAATAGACCCTGCCTAAACTGACCAAAAAACTAATATTCATGATGAGGAAAATCATGGAAAAGGAGAGGAGAACCTCAAGAGTGATTGCAGTGTCTCAAAAAAAAAAGTATGTGTTGAAGCTAAAAAACGAAAAGAGGGGCAACTGATTGATGAGTTGAAAGAAAATACGATTACTTTTCAAGGTGAACAGTGGCTTGGAATTTACCAAATCAAAGTTTAGCAATGAGGAAGAAAATGCAAAAACTTACAGTAAGGAAGCTTTTGATAAGAATGATAATCCAGACTCATTCAATGATAATCGAGATTCTTCTTTGGATGATTGCATAGTTGCTACACATGATGAAATACAGAAGCATCAATCAAATGATGCCTTTTGTGAACACAGTTATAGTGACATGGAGCTCACCAACTCAAACTTGAAAAATGAAGACGACCTTACTCAACCTTATCTCAAAGAAACGTTTGATTACAATGGTACATCTACTATCGATAAAGCTAGAAGTAGACAAATAGAGACTTGAAAATAAACTAAGAGATAAGAAAAAGCTTCCTCCAAATGGAGACACTCCAAACAATCAACTTCTTCTAGTGATATGAGCAGTCTCCAAACTTTTAGATGGATACCACACAACAAATAGGTGTACTATGGAGCAGTCTTTTCGTTCTTGAAGCTATATCAGTAATACTAATAAAAAATACTAATTGAAACATTATGTTGTTTAGAAATTGCCTTCATTAGGTACAAATCTCCTACAAAGTTCATGTCAAACAAGTTAAAGATTAGAAGTTAGCATTTTGTAATTTTTACTCTTACTTTATTTGTCCCCAAGATATGTGATATAGCACTTTAGGAAAATAAATTAAACATAACACATTGGAGGTATAATGTGAACTTTATCATTGATAGTTATTATTGTCAACTAGGTAAAATCAGTAGAAAAATAACAAGCTAATCATCTGTTAGGTTATTAGCATTTTAATATTAATATTTAAAATATTAAATTGCTTTATTTTAGAGTTATAAGAATGAACATTTGAATGGATGACTTCTACATCATCCATTAGCATTGGTTGTCCATCACTTTATTTCATTCTTAATACCTCCATTACTCCTTTTGTAACCTATGTAACATATGTAACTCCCTTTGTAACATATGTAACATATGTAACTCCCATTGTAACTTATGTAACCTATGTAACTCCCATTGTAACCTATGTAACTCCTAAGGCCATTATCTTCACCATTTACTACCTCCATTATCTTCCTATTCATTGCTAGGAAGACTTCTTGTAGTATAAATAGTGGTGGTCTTCATTTGGTTTGATACACACAATTCATAAGAGAAAACAAAGAGTGGAAGAGTTAGTCTAAAAGAGAGTTCTTATTAGTTGAAGGGAGGTGTTCTTTTTTGTGGAGCTTTGGACTCAACTCTTGTCCAGAGTTGTTGAGTTATACTTTGTGAAGGCTGTTGTATCCTGGAGGGGACAAGTCAAAGAGTACTACTGCTGGACCGGTGAAAACATTTGCTGCAGTGGGCTTGAATCTCCTTAAAGAGAGCGAGATATCCGCGCCTCAGCCTGAAGAGATTAATTTCTTCATTTTATTTTCAGTTGTAATATTGCAATTTTACTATATTGTAAGTTTTTTCACTAACAATTTTAAGGAGATTCAAAGATGGCTACAATTGAAAAAACCACGGATGTCAAGATGGGAGATCTTAACAAGCCATTTCGGTTCAATGGTAACCATTTCAAGAGATGGAAGGGTAAAGTACTTTTCTACTTAAGTCTTCTCAATGTTTCTTACGTTTTAACCGAGAAGAATCCAAATAAAGAAGACATCACCACTATGAAGGATGATGAAACTATTTCTCATCTAGAGAAAGTGGAAAAGTACGATGGTGATTCCTATAAGTGTCGGTATTATCTTCTAAATTGTCTATCTGATAATTTTTATGATTATTATGATAGAACTTACTCTAGTGCAAAGAAAATTTGGAAGGCATTGCAGAGTAAGTATGATACCGAAGAGGCTGGAGCGAAAAAATATGCAGCTAGTAGATTTTTTCGTTTCCAAATGGTGGACAACAAATCAGTGGTAGATCAAGCTCAAGACTTCATCATGATTGTTGGAGAGCTTAGGTCCGAAGAGGTTAAAATTGGAGATAACCTTATTGTTTGTGGCATAGTGGATAAACTTCCACCTTCTTGGAAGGAATTTCAAAAAACTATGCGCCACAAACAAAAGGAAATCTCTCTTGAAACCTTGATAATGAAAATCCGCATGGAAGAAGAAGCAAGAGGCCAAGATGCACTTTTACAAACAGAAGAGAACAACATCACATCGAAGGTAAATTTAATTACTTCGAATAATGCTAATCCTGAAACTCACAAAAATACCTCTTTAAAGCCTAAGAAGAAAAAATTCAAGAAAAATAATGGTAGACCTCCCAAGAAAAATAATGGTGAAAATCACCAAGCACAAAATCAACAAGTTCAAGAAAAAGGACCATGCTTTGTTTGTGGCAAGAGTGGGCATATTGCTCGATTTTGCAGATTCCGGAAACGTGGTCCTAACCCTCAGGCAAACGTTACCGAAGAACCTTTTGTGGCGGTGATTACCGACATAAACATGGTTGAGAATGTTGATGGATGGTAGGCTGATTCTGGTGCAAGCCGTCATGTCTGTTATGACAAAGACTGGTTTAAAAAATATACTCATTTTGAGGAGCCCAAAACCATCATGCTTGGTGATGCTCACACTACTCAAGTGCTTGGAAAGGGAGATGTTGAATTGTGTTTTACTTCTGGAAGGATATTAACATTGAAAGATGTACTTTATACTCCTTCTATGAGAAAAAAATTTGATGTCTAGTTTTCTTCTTAATAAAGCAGGCTTTAAACAGATTATTGAATCTGATCAATATGTAATAGTGAAGAAAGGTATTTTTGTGGGGAAGGGGTATGCATGTGATGGGATGTTTAAGTTGAATGTTGAAATGAATAAAACTTCTACTTCTGTTTATATTTCTGTTTATATGCTTTCTTCTACTAATTTTTGGCATGCTCGTTTGTGTCATATTAATGATCGTTATGTTGGAATCATGAGTAGTTTAGGATTAATCCCAATGGTTAAAAAGAATTTTGAAAAGTGTGAGGCTTGTAGTAAAGTCAAGATCACTAAAAGACCTCATTTTCAAGTTGAAAGAAAAACTGATTTGTTAGAATTAGTTCATACTGATATTTGTGAACTTGGTGGAATTCTAACTCGTGGAGGTAATAGATATTTTATCACTTTCATTGATGATTTTTCTAAGTTTACATATGTTTACTTGATGAAAAATAAAAGTGATGCTTTTGAAAATTTCAGAACTTATCTCAATGAGGTTGAAAATCAGTTTGGAAGAAAAATAAAAAGAATTAGAAGTGATAGAGGCCGTGAATATGAATCAAATGAGTTTAATTCTTTTGTTAGATCATTGGGAATAATTCATGAAACTACTCCTCCTTACTCTCCTTCGTCTAATGGAGTAGCAGAAAGGAAAAATAGAACTTTGGTTGAATTGACTAATGCCATGCTTATTGAGTCACATGCACCTTTAAATTTTTGGGGTAAAGCTCTCTTAACTGCTTGTTATGTGTTGAATCGTGTGCCTCATAAAAGTCTAAATTGACACCTTTTGAATTGTGGAAAGGTTACAAGCCATGTTTGGGATATCTAAGAGTTTGGGGTTGTCTAGCCTTTGTGAGGCTAATGGATCCCAAGATTACAAAGTTGGGTAAGAAAGTTACTACTTGTGCTTTTCTTGGTTATGCTTCAAATAGTACAGCCTATAGATTTTTTAATCTTGAAGATAATATTGTAATAGAATCTGGTGATGCTATTTTTCATGAAAATAAATTTCCTTTTGATACTAAAAATAGTGGGGGTCAAAGGATTGAACAAAATATTTTGTCACTGCCTAGTTCTTCTACTTCAACTTTGAAAAATAAAGAAGTTGTTGATTTTGAGTTACGAAGAAGTAAAAGAGCTAGAGTAGAAAAAGATTTTGGTCCTGACTTTTATGTGTTTAATATTGAAAATGACCCTCTAACTTTGAAAGAAGCATTATCTTCACATGATTCTATATTTTGGAAAGAGGCTGTAAATGATGAAATGGAATCTCTAATTTCTAATAAAACTTGGAAGTTAGTTGATTTACCACCGGGTTGTAAAACAATTGGTTGCAAATGGGTCTTAAGGAAAAAGTTGAAACCGGATGGTTCTATTGATAAATACAAGGCTAGGCTAGTTGCAAAAGGTTTTAAACAACTAGAAGGCCTAGAATTTTTTGATACTTTTTCTCCGGTAACAAGAATTACATCCATTAGACTTTTAGTTGCTATGGCTGCAATTTTTGATTTGCAAATTCATCAAATGGATGTAAAAACTGCTTTTCTAAATGGAGACCTAAATGAAGAAATTTATATGGACCAACCCGAGTGTTTTGTTGAAGCAGGCCAAGAAAGCAAAGTATGTAAACTTACTAAATCCCTATATGGCTTGAAACAGGCACCAAAGCAATGGCATGAAAAGTTTGATTCCTGCATGATTGAAAATGGTTTTAAAACAAATGAGTGTGATAAGTGCATATATCATAAGTCTTGGAATAATTCACATGTGATCATTTGCCTATATGTTGATGATTTGTTGATCTTTGGCTCTAACATAAATGTTATTGATGAAGCTAAAAATGTTCTTAGAAGCCATTTTGATATGAAAGATCTTGGTGAGGCAAATTTTATTCTTGGAATAAAAATAACAAGAACATGTGAGGGGATTTTCCTTGACCAGTCACACTATGTTGAGAAAATTTTGAAAAAATATAACTTTCATGATTGCAAGCATGTTGCTACTCCTTTTGATTCAAGTGTTCACTTATTTCCTGTTGAAAGTGAAAATGATGTAATAAATCAAAAGGAATATGCTAGTATAATCGGAAGTTTGAGATATGTGACTGATTGCACTAGGCCTGATATTGCATATGCAGTAGGAGTACTTGGCAGGTTTACAAGCAAGCCAGGTAATGAACATTGGCATGCTATAACAAGAGTTATGAGATATTTAATTGGAACGAAAAATTGTGGTTTGTTCTATAAAAAATATCCTGCTGTACTTGAAGGCTTTTGTGATGCGGATTGGAACACTTTGTCAGGTGATTCCTGTTCTACAACTGGTTATGTCTTTACTTTAGGTGGTGGTGCTGTTTGTTGGAGATCAAAGAAGCAAACTATAATTGCTAACTCTACCATGGAGGCTGAACTAATTGCTTTAGCTTCAGCTAGTGAGGAAGCGAATTGGTTAAGAGATTTATTGTTTCAAATTCCTTATTTTGAAAAACCAATTCCTCCTATTTTAATTCATTGTGATAGCACCTCTGCAATTGGTAGAGTTCAAAATCGTTATTACAACGGTAAATCCAGACCTATAAGGAGGAAACACAGTAATGTAAGATCGTATTTGACAAATGGTACCATTAATGTTGATTATGTCAAATCTTGTGATAATCTTGCAGATCCTCTTACAAAGGCCTTAACAAGAGAAAAGGTCTGGAGCACATCGAGGGGGATGGGATTGAAGCCTACAAATCCTTGAGTCATATATGAGGAAACCCAACCTGGGGACTAGAGATCCTATAACCAGGTTCAAAGGGAAAAACTAATCATATGATGACTTGTTGTGAAAAAATGCACTATTTTTTTTCCCTCCCTATGATGTGAGTGCATTATTTCCTGTAGTTTGTGAAGGTTGAGTTGATAAAACTCTTAATGAATATCTGTAGTCCGTATGGGTGGAGTGTTAATCTTACAGGAGCACTCTCGACAGATTTCACCTATGTGATGTGTGGAAGTAGGTCGCTTCCTATGAGAATGGGGCTTATTCTCAAATGCACTCATGAAACCGGGATAGCACATGGCCATAACGTGCTGGCTGTTAAAGCTCATGTCAACACCTTGATTATTATGTGTGAGCAGTGATATTTTATTTCCCTTAAGCAGTCATAGTTCAAGTCTGAGACCACTACGACTCTGGAGTAAAAGTTACTGTTTCACTAAGTGGAGGTTCAATGCAGAGCACACCTTCATTATGCATAGTAGTCTTCCTTCAACTGATATACTCTCTTATCTAAATATTAAAATGAGTGGGGGATTGTTAGGTTATTAGCATTTTAATATTAATATTTAAAATATTAAATTGCTTTATTTTAGAGTTATAAGAATGAACATTTGAATGGATGACTTCTACATCATCCATTAGCATTGGTTGTCCATCACTTTATTTCATTCTTAATACCTCCATTACTCCTTTTGTAACCTATGTAACATATGTAACTCCCTTTGTAACATATGTAACATATGTAACTCCCATTGTAACTTATGTAACCTATGTAACTCCCATTGTAACCTATGTAACTCCTAAGGCCATTATCTTCACCATTTACTACCTCCATTATCTTCCTATTCATTGCTAGGAAGACTTCTTGTAGTATAAATAGTGGTGGTCTTCATTTGGTTTGATACACACAATTCATAAGAGAAAACAAAGAGTGGAAGAGTTAGTCTAAAAGAGAGTTCTTATTAGTTGAAGGGAGGTGTTCTTTTTTTGTGGAGCTTTGGACTCAACTCTTGTCCAGAGTTGTTGAGTTATACTTTGTGAAGGCTGTTGTATCCTGGAGGGGACAAGTCAAAGAGTACTACTGCTGGACCGGTGAAAACATTTGCTGCAGTGGGCTTGAATCTCCTTAAAGAGAGCGAGATATCCGCGCCTCAGCCTGAAGAGATTAATTTTTTCATTTTATTTTCAGTTGTAATATTGCAATTTTACTATATTGTAAGTTTTTTCACTAACATCATCCAAGCACACCAATTCTATTTCGAGAAATATTATGCTTGTTAGTTTCTAATATTGGAATTTCTTACGTATATGTTTTGAGATGTAATTAAAATGTAGAGATCAAGGACATCATAAATGCCTTTTAATGTCATATTAGTACAAGAATATAGCCATGTCCTTAGTATCATTCAACTGATTCACTCTTGATGTTTCACTCTGTGAGTCTTTGAGACCATTCATCATTTCAGAGTTCTTGATCTATTCGTTTCATTTACAATCATTAAAGATATCAAAAGTGCGTTGATAAATCACAAAAAATTTCGAGTATTATTGTGAGAGTATTCCAACTACCCCAAGCCCTCTTCCCTTCAACATATTTCCTTATCAAAATCCAACAAGAGGAATGAGCGAATGAGCACCATATATTCAACATACTAGAGGGGCAATAATTGAAAAGGACAAGAGCTAAGTTGTTGTTACTGGATTTATATCTATTTCTTTTAATGCTTATCTAATAAACCTTTGCTCTAGAGCTAACATTATAAACTTTCTTGAATTTAAAGAGAGCATTCTCTAGTAATTGAAACACTTTGCACTAACACAATTTTTTTAATGTAGCAGTCGATTACATCACATTAGTTGTGATAAGTAAGCTTTGATAAAAAATAGGAAGAAGTTGAGAAATTGTTTACAATTTTACGGCTTGTTATTCTATTATGTCCTTTCCCATAGTATTTGGACCTGAGATATGTGTATCATAGGCTACTAGGTTAAGATAAATCCAACACTTCCGAAACAAATCCTAAGCCTATATGCAAAACTTCACGTAATTAAAATAAATAGTATATATGAGCTCATAAATTCAAAAATATATGAGTTCAATGCTAAGAGTTTTAAGATTAAACCCATAAATCTTAAATTTAGAATCTGCCTCTTATCTGAATAGTATACAAGAGTAATACCAACAATATTATTTTCACAAATACATAATTATAAAGCATATACGAAAAATGTATCGTGTAGTACCCTTAAAACATCTCTATAGAAAATTTCAACTAAAACATACAATATTTACCTTTACAAGATTTTGTTTGTGTCCTGATTGGCTTTCAGCTCATCTGTTTTACAAAAAAGAAACAAGAAACTAAAAATAAATAAATTAGTCTCTCTCTCTCTCTCTCTCTCTCTCTCTCTCTCTATATATATATATATATATATATATATATATATATATATATATATATATCTTTGCAGAAGTCTTCTTTTATTGTAATTTTATTTGTGAGACTTTCATTGATAGCACAAGTTGAGCATTAGTCAGAGTAGCTGGAGCTGTTATTTGTTATTGTCGTCCTCACTGGAGCGGAGGAGAATACAGAAAGACGCTCGCTGGTTGAAGTTTATCCTCGCGATGCTTGTTTCCGACGAGACCTTTTCTTGCTAGATAGAAGAACGATATTACGTAGGCGGCACCCAATTGTCAGTTGCTCGCTGGTCCGCGTCGTTCGCTGCTGTGCTTGAGTTGCTAGGAGAATAAAGGAGAGGGAGAGATATGGATATGAGAGGAACATGAAGAAAGAAGGGTGGCTTAGAATTTTGGTTCTTTTGGTTTCAAAATAGATAAGAATGAAGATTTGATCTCAGCCTTTGGTTTGAATGATATGGACGATCAAGATTTGATCTTGTAGTTGATTTGGGTGAACGAATGGGTGACATTAAAGGATGGGGCTTTTGAGAATTGTATTGAATTAGATAGGCTATAATTTAAAGGTTTTGAAAGGATATAATTGAAATAAGTTAATGGTCATAATTGACATGAAATCGAAAATGAAAGGTTGGAGTTGAAATAGAATTGGATAGGGAGAGGGATATGAATTAAACAAATTGAATACAAAAGGTTATGATTTAAATGATTTAAGGGGATATTGAGGAAATCTATTAAAAAAATACTACATAGGTTAAAGTATTTTCATAAAAATTAAACACACCTAAATTTAAAAACATTGAATAAAGTAGTTATTTCGATTATAACAAGCGATATACATAATAATTTTAATAATAATAATTGATAATTTTGTAATTTAGTGATACTATTATGAAACTATAGAAGAAGAAGAAGAAACTAGAGAGAAGAGAAGAGAAGACTTATTATTTCTCTTGATGATTGAATTTACAATGAAGAGAAACCCTCTATTTATAGGAGAAATCTAACTTGGTCCCAAGTAGGACTTCTAACCATATTCTAAAAGGACTCCACATGATAGACATTCACTATAATACAAATACTTATAACACTCCCCCCTGAATGTCTAATTCATAGATGATGTGCCTCGTCAAGAACCTTAGTAAAAAAACTTTAAGAAAAGAAAAAACTCAAGTAAAGGAAAATAGTCACATATCTATTAATACGCATCTAGGTTGTCTCATTAAAACCCTTACAAGGAAAACCCAGTGGGACAAAACCTCATAAGGGAAAAAAGAGTACAACGCATATTAATTCCCCCTAATGAGAACATCAATCCAGAGATTTGAATAGTCGCATTCCAAGCTTGTGCACCATCTTCTTGAAAGTTGCAGTTGGTAGAGACTTAGTGATAGATCAGCCACGTTGTCACTTGAACAAATCTGTTGCACATTTATATCACCATTCTTTTGAAGTTCATGTGTATAGAAAAGCTTTGGTGAAATGTGCTTTGTTCTATCTCCTTTTACGAATCCTCCCTTAAGTTGTTCTATGCATGCTGCATTATCGTCATATAAGGTGGTGGGTACTTTATCATACTCCAAATCACATTTCTCTCGAATGAGATGTATCATAGACCTTAACCACACACATTCTCTACTTGCTTCATGAATAACTATTATTTCAGCATGATTAGATGAAGTGGCTACGATGGACTGCTTTGTAGATCTCCAAAATATGGCAGTCCCCTCACATATAAACACATATCCTGTTTGGGATCGAGCTTTGTGTGGATCAGATAAATATCTTGCATTAGCATAACCAACAAGATTGGGGATACAATTATTTGAATAAAATAAGCCCGTATCAGTTGTCCCTTTAAGATATCGCAAAATGTGTTTAATCCCATTCCAATGTCTCCTAATAGGAGCAGAACAATACCTTGCTAACAAATTAACAGGAAAAATTGTATCAGGCCTTGTAGTATTAGCAAGATACATTAATGCACCAATTGAACTAAGATATAGTACTTTAGAACCAAGAATTTACTCTTCCTTTTCTTGAGGTCGGAATGGATCCTTATTCACATCAAGTGAATGAACAACAATCAGTGTACTTAATGGATGTGTTTTATCCATACAAAATCTTTTCCTTTTTCTGTGTAGGCAGATTGATAAACAAAAAAATCATTTGTCAAATGCTCAATTTGCAAACCAAGAAAATCTTTCATCTCAAATTCGTTCTTTAAATAATCAACTGCCTTTTGAATCTCTATTGGAGTTCCAATAAGATTTATGTCATCAACATAAACAGCAAGTACAACAAATTCCAATATTATTTTCTTTATAGAGACACATGGACAAATTGCATTATTTGTATAACCTTTATTAATTAAATACTCACTAAGACGGTTATACCACATGCATCCAGATTGCTTCAAACCATATAATAATCTTTGCAATTTTATTGAATACATTTCTCGAGATTTTGAGTTACATAATTTAGGCATCGCAAATCCTTCCGGAATTGTCATGTACATATCATTATCAAGTGATCCATAAAGGTAGGCAGTAACCACATCCATCAAATGCATTTCAAGTTTCTCATGGATTGTGACACTAATGAGATAACGCAATGTTATTGCATTCATAACGGGTGAGTATGTTTCTACATAATCGACGCCAGGACTTTGAGAAAATCCTTGTGCCACAAGGCGTGGTTTAAACCTTTGTATTTCATTTTCTCATTTCTTTCACACAAAAATCAATTTGCAACCAACAGGTTTAATACCATTAAGTGTTTGAACTATAGGTCCAAAAACTTCATGCTTGGCAAGTGAATTTAACTCTGATTGAATTGTTTCTTGCCATTTTAGCCAATCATTTCTTTGTCAACATTCTATAACAGATTGAGGTTCATGATCCTCATTATCTTGCATGATATTTTTTGCAACATTATATGCAAAGGCATAATCAACCACTATTTTTAATCGATTCAGATTAGTTTCAACATCTCTTAAATTTATGGATAGTTCATTATTTCCTTGAGTCTCAAGTTCGTTTATTCTTTCATGAATATTAGACTTATTCAAATTTTAAACTTCCATATGAGATTTTTTCATAGTGTCATCTTGACATTTAATCTTTCTTTTTCTAGTATTTTGATCCTTAAAACCCAATGGTCTGCCATGCTTTAGGTGTGTTTGACTCATTAGCTATGACACTAGTGGATGGTCTTATAGGGAAATAAAATTGAATCGGGACATTCTCAGCATGAATATGTAATTTAGTAATCCTTTTCAAATCTGTAAATGCGCCTGGCATTTGATTTGCAATTTTCTGCAGATGAATAATCTTTTGTACTTCTTGTGCACATGTAGAAGAATATGGATCAAGATGAGACAATGAAAAATTTTCCACAAAATTTCTCTTTTGATTTAACTATTCTCTCCCCATAATTTTGGAAAACTGTCTCATCAAATCGACAATCTGCAAATCGAGCCGTAAACATGTCTCCACTCAATGGTTCAAGATAGTGAATAAACGAGGGTGACTCAAACTCAACATATATTCCTAACCTTCTTTGAAGGCCCATTTTAGTGCGATTTGGTGGTGCCACAGGCACATGTACATCACATTCAAAAATTCTTAAATGGGATATATTAGGTTCTTGACCCATAACCAATTACAATGGACAAACCTGATGATAACTTGTCGGTCTAAGACAAACGAGTGTTGCACACAGAAGTGGGAAACCTAGTTTTCATAACCAATGGTCTAAGACAAATGAGTGTTGCACACAGAAGTGGGAAACCTAGTTTTCATAACCAATGGTCTTGTGATTAATTGCAGACGTTGAATTAATGACTTAGTGAGACCATTCTGAGTATGAACATGAGCAACGGAGTGTTCAATTCTTATCCCAATTGCTAAACAATAACCATTAAATGATTGGGATTAAAACTCTGCATCATTATCAAGACGAATGGACTTAATATGATTATCAGGAAAGTTTGACCTTAACCCTATTATTTGTGCAAATAATTTTGCAAATGCCAAGTTACAAGATGACAATAGGCACACATGAGACCATCTAGAAGAAGCATCTATTAGAACCATAAAGTATCTAAGTGATCCACTAGGTGGGTGAATAGGTCCACAAATATCCCCATGTTTACGTTCCAAGAACGCAGGGGACTCAATCTCAACTTTTGTTGGTGATGGTCTCACAATTAACTTGCCTTGATAGCAAGCAGTACAAGAAAATTCACCATTTAAAAGAACTTTTAGGTCCTTTAATGGATGTCCATTCGAATTTTCTATAATTCATCTCATCATTATTGACCCAGGATCTCCCAGACAATCATGCCAAAGTACAAAGGTATTGGAATCAGTAAACTTCTTATTTACTATAAAATGTGCCTCAATTGCACTAATTTTTGTCCAATACAAGCCAGAAGATAAAGCAGGAAAATTTTCTATAACTCATGTCTGCCCAGAGACATTCTTGGTGATACCAAGATATTCAAGATTTATTTCATCATTGATTGGATATGATAACCATTTTCACGAATATCTTTAAAAATAAACAAGTTTCTCTTAGATTTTCGAGAAAACATAGCATTATTAATGATGAGTTTAGTTCCCTTGGGAAAAATTGCAATGACTCTTCCAAAATCCTCAATCATATTAGTACTACCGAAAATTATACTAACAATTATTTTTCCCATACTTAAATGAGAAAAATATTTCTTGTTTTTGAATGTCGTATGTGTTGTACTAGAATCAATCAAGCAATATCTTCATATTTCAATAATATGCTATTAGAATTATCCATATCTTCACATGAAATGACATACACAAAATAAATATATATTAAATATTAATGTTGTCAAAAGGGTACAATATATCCAACGTAATAAATTAATAATAAAATATTAGAAATTAAACCTTAATATAGTGTTTCCTCTAAGTAAAAAATGAGTGGTTAGAAAAATAAAATAAAATCATTATTTAATCCTAGTTAATAACAGACTGCATGTTTTTTAACATTAGATTAAGTTAAAGACCTAATATAATACAAGCACATGATAAATTCTAGTTAATAACAGACTGTATGTTTTTAACATTAAATCAGGTTAAAGGACCTTATATAATACAAACACATGATAAATCCTAGTATTTGACTAACACTATCATATTAGAATTGTATAAATATATCAATGCAAAATATATATTATTTAATTAAGATGGAAAAATCTAATGAACTATAAAAATATTACTAAACTAATTTAAAATACTAATATTCATCCAAATAACTATCATTACATGAAATTTATTAATAACTACTACAAAAAAATCACTCTTCCATGTTCACAAAACCATCACCAATTAATTAATCTATCTTTCCTATGTGCGTTAGAAGTCTTCTACATCCAAGTAAGTGATGTCAACTTGTTTTTCAGAGATAAAATTTGCCTCTGGATTTTTCTCTTTCTTCTTTAGTGATTCTTGATAAAGCTCAACCAGTGTTTGGGAGTATGACAATCACGTGCATAACGAAAATAACCTTCCCTAGTTGCTTCACGTTTCTCATCCTTTCTTTTTTCATTTTTATTTGATGAATGATTAACACCAGGAAAAGAATTACGTTCTTGACCATAATCATGACCACGACAGCGTCCACGTGCACGACCACGATGAGGGCCACGATCTTTTCCACGCCTAGCATGGTGGGCATACGCCTTATTCACTTTAGGAAGTGGTTCAGATCCAATAGGCCGATTCTCATGATATTTCAATAATAAATCATTATTTTGCTCAGCCACAAGATGAAAATTAGTTCAGAATACTTTTTGAAACCTTTCTCTCTGTATAGTTGTTGCAAGATCACATTCGAGGCATGAAAAGTGGAGAACATCTTTTCCATCATATCAATCTAACTAACTGTTTTTCCACATAATTTCAACTGAGAAGTGATTTTGAACATGGCAGAATTATACTCATGCATAGATTTAAAGTCTTATAGCCTTAGATGCATGCAATCATATCGTGCCTTTGGATGTATGACCATCTTCAAGTCATCAAATCTTTCTTTTATGTTTTTCCACAAAACAAGTGGATCCTTAAGTGTCAGATATTTGATTTTCAGAATCTCTTCAAGATGACGACGCAGGAATATTATTGCTCGTGCAAAATTTTGATTTGATGCCTTGTTTTCTTCTTTTGTGGTGTCTCCAAGACCCATTGCATCAATGTGAATTTCAGCATCCAATACCCATGAGAGGTAGTCCCTTCCCGAACTTTGAAGGGCAGTGAACTCTAATTTTGTAAGATTGACGATTAAAATTAAAAACAAAAAAATAAATAATACTTTTATTAATTCTTCAAATCTAACCTTCACTTTTGAGAAAGTAGAGTCTTGTGATGATAGCGTGTTATGAAACTATAGAATAAGAAGAAGAAACTTATAATTTCTCTTGATGAATGAATTTACAATGAAGAGGAGCTCTCTATTTATAGGACTCTTAACCATATCCTAAAAGGACTCGACATGATAGATATTCACTATATTATAAATACCTTATAACTGATACTATAATATGTAATTTTAGACTTAATAGATTAAGATTTTAAAACTCGTATTATGTTTTGAAAATATGTATTTAATTGAATAAGTCAGTCAATATATATATATATATATATATATATATATATATATATATATATATATATATATATATATATATATATATATATAACAATGTAATTCAGTGGTATTGATTAAATTAATTTAAAACTTTTAATCTAAAATAAGTTATCTATGATAGTTAATCATTTCTAAGATAAGATCTATAGTTGTAATTATATGTAGTAAATGATCCAATATTGATAAAACAAATACATGCAAATAATATCAATATTGTAAATTTTCAATATAATTTGTCTCATGTAATCATAAACAAGCGTAGAAAAAATTATTATCTTTAGCTACAAATTTTTTTCATCACAAATAGTTAAATTATTTAGCTACAAATTTTAAGTCATCGATTAAACATTGCATATTTAATTACAAAACTATGTTGTCATTACACCACACATTAATTCGAGACACTAAAATTATCATCACTAATGGCTGATAGTATTAGTGACAAAAATTAATGTCACAATTAAATATAATTTTTTGTGGCTAAAGCTTACAGTATTTAATGACGAACTCTAATTGATCGCTATTTCAACAAAAATATTTTGTGACAAAGCGTTTTTGTGTCCAAAAGTGTAACTTATTTTATGACAAATAATTCTTTGTCACAAATTGGATACATTATTAGTGACAAAATGATTTGTCATTGATAAATTAAAATATGTCGCTAATGGTACTTAATAAATGGCGCAAAATTATATTTTTCTACAAAATTCTATGGTCTTTAAAAGTGTGAGATTTATACACTTGAATACGAAATGTTATTTTCGTCACAAAAAGTGAATAATTAGTGACGATGATGTGTCGTACCTAACAGTTTCGTAGCTAAATATCATGTTTGTTGTAGTGATAGGTTCTTTCCACTGGAGAAGGGGAAGCAACGGTTCAAGAATTTATCAACCTTCGTCAAGGAGGTATGAGTTTTCAAGAATATTCTCTCAAATTCACTAAGTTGTCAAAGTATGCCCCATTTTTTGAGGTCTAATCCAACAGACTAGATGAGTCGGTTTGTGATGGTTGTGTCCAATTCGATTGAAGAAGAATGTCGTGTGGCAATACTCTCTGATATGGATATGTCTTTTCTAATGGTGTATGCTCAATAATTTGAGGAGTCAAGTTTTAGAAAGCAAAATAGAGAGGTGAAAATGGCAAGGTCCGAGGATGGAAATTCTTCCTAAGGAAATTCAAGAGTCAAGGTAGACCAAGGTTCAAGAAGAGGTTCTTGAACCAAGGCTCCTCTAGTGATCCAAGGGACAAAGATAGGGAGTCTAACCCTAAATCAGAAGGATGTAATAGTGATAGTACTTATGTTGATAGGCCTAGTTGTGTAAAATGTTGTTAAAAAGGCCTAGTTGTGTAAAATGTTGTTAAAAAGCATGATAATAAGTGCCTAGTTGGCTTGGATAGTTGCTATAAGTGTGGGAAGAGCGGACATATTGTTATGCCGTAATTTTACTATCTTTCACTTTTGGAATGTTCTAAGCATAAAAACATTTTACGAAAAATACTTGGAAGAAGTCGCCTCTTAATTTTTTTTATAAGATTAAGAAAATTTAATTTAAAAATATTTTAACAGATAAACCTTTAAAAATCTAGAGAAAATGGGTAAGAGGTTCTTATTTCTACTTTAAGAACGTATTAGCACTTAAAGTAATTGCTAACACACGGTTATCAAGCGACTCAGGTTAAATATATTTTGACTATTATTTAGAAAATGATTAATTTGAGAAAATAATTATACAGAGAGTTATTTTTAATTTCTAGGAAAAGAGGATGGTAATTGAAGTATTTGAATTAAATTGTAGAACTTTTTACTAAATTAGGTTGATTAAAATTTATTTAATCATTTTTTAGAATAATAATTTCAACCAATTTTAGTTAATTAAAGCATGAAAACCATGTAAATTAATTGTAGAATAAATTAAAAAAGTTGACTAAAGATTTTCAAATAAAGTACATGACTTGATAAAAGATTTTACTAACATAAAGAATATAGTTCATCTTTTGGGAGATTAATAATTCTAAAGTTAGAGTTAATAAACAAAAAAATATATAATCACAATTAAGAGCAAGGGGGAGAAGTTGAATTTGGGCCCCCCTTTTGGGTCAATTTCGTCGGAACTTTTGGGTTATAACCCAATTCCCATTTTTCTATACACTGGTTGTATATCAGTGTATATCGAATTTATATAGATCATTTTCTAATTTTCGAGACCTATTTCAGTTCAATTTCTTCGTACATTGAGGAGGCTGACTCAAAGGAGATGTATTGGACTAAGGTGCCCAACAGGACGTAATGAGAGACTTTGGGAGTCCATGAATGAAATCAACCATTTTGAGGGCAACGAGACTAGGAGAACGAGCTTGACTGTGAATCCTTTACACCACTGCGACCTTAACTTGAGATAGAAGAGAGAAAAAATAGCTCTCGATTTGTTGTCCTCTCATTGAAAAAAATAAGCTTCTATTTATTAGAATGTAAAAATATCTTGTTTCCAACTTCTCCCCTCTCAACTTTTATGACTTGTTACTATTATTTTAAACTTTTTTTCAACTCGATTTTTCTTATCCAACTCTATTTGTCCCCTCTGTTTTTTTCATCTCCATTCCCCTTCTAAATGACATCAATACCATGTACTTATAGCAAAAACAAAGGCTTGAATTCAAGTATGCGTTTTAGCAGCAGATGAGAGATTGATTGGAAGGAATGGAGGAGAAGAAAATGAGAGGAAAACATACCCCTAAAAATTTGGATTCGATGTGATATCTTTCGATTCGGATTAGATTATGGTGAGATTTATCTGACCTTAAGTCAACAATTTGGGCCAGTGGTTTGTAATCTTTGAAAATATGGGTGGTGGAGTTGGATGAAGAAATTATGGTTTTTGTCATTGACTTTTGCATTTTGGAGGAAGAAGATAGGGGAGATAGCTTATGTGAGAGCTAGAAAAAGGGAAAAGAGAGAGAGAGCGTGGGAGAGTGTAAAAATTAAAAGGATGGTCCATTTTATTTAAAAACTTGTCATTTAGTTGCTAATTTGACCAAATTGTGTTAGGTATAATCAATTCGAGTCAATTAACTAAATCGGACAAAATTAAAATAAGATGAATTATTTATTTGAGCTTCTTAGTTGAAACAAGACAAAATAATTATCAAAACTTATTTATTGATTCAAATTAGGGAACTAATTCACTAAATCAAAGATATAAATGTGTAATTATGTTAAAAAATATTTTTAGGCTATTTATTGAATATTTATATAAAAGATGGAAATTATATAAATCAGCATGTATTTATATAATTATTTTTGAAGAAACAACCAAAACAATTAGAAAGAAAATACACGCACACACACACACGTAGGGACGCAAGCAGGTACGCATGCACGCACACACATACACTGGTTTTTTTTTAGAGGATTATTTCAAATTGTTTGAAATTGAAGAAGCTCGATAGTTAACTCGAATTGCATAGGGTCGAAATTGGGTGTTATCATCTTTGGGTAGGGTTAATGAAAGAGAACCTGGGCAAACAAGATTGAACAATCCAATTTTGACCAACTTTCATCTCTTTAAAAGAAAGGCTTGATATGGATTTTTGAGGAATTATAGTTGATTTTACGCACAATTATGAAAAATTTAAAAGTTATCTCTATATCGAATAAATAAGAGATCAGAATGCTTGAGAATAAGATTTACGAGAGAATGTAGGAATATAACTGACTTTTCAATATTGATCCTGCCTACTTATCATTCTACTCAAGGAATCAGATTGTTTCCAGTTTGACTCGATAGGTTGAAAAGAAAATCTATTATGCAAGATAATATTTGGTTCTGGAGGAGTGAAAAATAGACCGAGTATAAAAACGAGTCTTGCAACCTCTTAGCCATGAATGCAGGGTCATTGACACCCATAATTAAGAACTTATATGGACATAATATTCAAAGCTCTTGGTGTGTTATCACTTAGATTGGAAAGTTGCCTCCGTTGAGAGTGAAAAGTTTCCCCGATGCGAAATTGAAACCAATAAACCCAAAGAAAACATACATGTCTTTGATAGGGTAGTGGTTTTATTGTGGTGGAAGTTGCTCCTCAGCTCGCGTCCTAAGACTTTGATATACTCTCATTTGGACTATGTCCTAACTCATTACTAAGAGAAAAGTTTCACATTGTGCAACATCCTTTTTGATGTCGTCCGCACCTGTGGTTTGATTTGAGAATTCATCCTCTTGGATGATATCGACAAATATTAAGATAAAACTCATTAGTGTAAAAATGTAATATAAATGGAGATCTAGCGTGTTTTACCCTGTTAGAACTTGATTACTCTCCTTGAATGTTTAACGTAAACTTCTTTAGTTTGAAATAAGGCAAATAAAGTTTATCTTATATTTGTCACCTAATTCTTCACTGTACTCTTCTTTTAATATCGGAGTAGTAAAATAGACTTATGCGATATGTTGATGGTTCTCTTGATGACTTGAATATAATGTCTCTCTCAGCATTTTGAAGATGTAATGCCCCTCTTGGTAGTTTGAATATGTAATGGACCTCTCGGCAGTTTAGATATGACCTTTTTGGTGGCTTGAATATTCAATGGCCCTCTCGGCAGTTTGAAGATGAGGACCCTCTCGACGTTCATCGATGATGGCCTTCTCAGCAATGGAATATGTAATGGCCCTCTTGGAGTTTGAGGTTCAAATGGCCCTCTCGGCGTTTATAGATGATGGACTTCTTTGCATGGAATATGTAATGACCCTTTTGACATTTTTAATATGTGATGGCCCTCTTGGCGTTTGTAGATGATGGCCCTCTCAGCAATGATATATTAACCTTTGATGATGAACCTCTTGGCAATGATATATCGACCTTTGATGATATAATGTTGATGTCCCTCTTGGAAATGATATTACCACCTTTGATAATAAAATGTTGATGGCCCTCTCATCAATGATATATTCACCTTTGATAACATAATGTTGATGGCCTTCTCGACAATGATATTATCACCTTTGATAATAAAATATGGATGGCCTTCTCGGCAATGATATTATCACCTCTGATAATATAATATGGATGGCCTGTAGGCAATGAACATCACCATATCTGGTACCGATGTGACTTATAAATATCCTTCAATGTTAGCCTCTTCAAACTTTAACGTGATAATAGATATTTTTGGCAAGTTGCACTTCAAATTCTCTTTGATATTTGATGTGTCTTACGTATGCCCTTCATACTTTTTTTTATGCTGGAAAATACAATATAACGTTATTATAGTCATTTGAACATCTTAAAGTGTCATCCTCTTGATGATTTCACCTATTTTTCTTGACCACTTGTATATTCTTTTTGGATACTATTTTGTTGAGAAATATGAATAGGAAATTGTTATTCGAAATACGAAGTTGATCACTTTTTATCGCAAGAATATCAATGCCTTTTCCCTCATAAAGAAAATGTCAGTCTTGGGTACTTTTGCTCTTCGGACATTTCCATATTTGTTGAATATGATGATCTCTTGATATCCTTGCAAACCTACATCCATAGAAAATTTATTAGTTTTAAATGAAATAATATGTGGTTGACTACTTTGATTGCTTGCTCTTCCTCTTGCTATATTTGGTTGATTTCTTCTAGATTACCGGTTCTTGGTAGACATAAGATAGATTTATATTTTGTACAAAATATTTGTGAAATGTCCAATTTTTTTAAGAAAACTAGATTTTTGAAAAGTAATTTGATGAGGGTCACTCCCAAGTGTCATGTCACATTAAAGCTTAAATGAACACATAGTTCAAGTTTCGATATACTCCAAAAAGTCCTTTTCAGTTGGGGAAATATGAAGTTTGACTTTTAGATCATGCTGAAGATTTCTTGTTGTTAACTCTGAACTTCCGACACTACTTGATAGAATTTTTGAGATCTTCTCAAATATTCTGCTTAGTGAAACGTCCTGGTATTTCTAATGTCTTTGGTAGGAAGACTTGCGAAATTTTTGAGATTTTCTGAAAAATTCTGCCCATTTGTCTTTTCCTAATGCATGGTCAATCTTGTCTTGCTGACGAATGATCTTTAGAATTTTGAGATCTTCTCAAAAATTCTTCCCAAGTTTCCGTTATAAAGGGAAATGAAACTTTTTATAGGGTGTATGACCGAGCCGTTATGACGCCTACATATCTCGTTGAGGCACCAATCAGGTCAAACTTAGTTCCTTTTTGGGGAATAAGAAAATTTTAATAAGAAAATGACCGAGGATAATATAGGCCGCCTACGTATCTCATTTTTTAGAATTCAGGTCACACGTAGTTCAATACGATATAAAAGCTTGACATAAGCAATTACAAGCAAATAATGTGATTACAAGGAAAGTAATGAGAGAAAAATTGATCTTCAAACATAGATCTTTTGACAGCATCTGAGTTGATTGGTTTTGGACACTCCTATCCATCCATCTCTGACATGATCAAGGAACCTCCAGATAACACTTTACGAACCATGTACAATCCTTGCCAATTTGGTGCAAATTTCCCCTTGTACTCATTTTGATGGGGGAAGATGTGTTTGAGGAAAAAATTGTCCTTCTTTAAATGTTCGAGATGTCACTTTTTTGTTGAAATCATGAATTATTCTCTGTTGATATAATTGGCCATGATAAACGAAATCATCCTTTTTTTCATCAATTAAGGCTAAATGTTCAATCGAATTACGAATCTAATCAGCATTGTTCAGTTCGGCTTCTTGAATGATTCTCAATGAAGGTATTTCAACTTCAACATGTATCACTGCTACTGTCCCATATAATACCATGTATGGAGTTTATCTAATTGATGTTTTAAGGGTTGTTCGGTATCTCAACAAAAGCATATGGTAACATCTTATGCCAACCTTTGTGATTATCAATAATCTTTCTCAAAATCTTTTTGATGTTCTTATTGGCAGTTTCTATGGCTCAATTCATTTGAGGACTATAAGAAGTCAAGTTTCGGTAAGTAATGTTGAATTTCTCACACATCTCCTTCATCATATGACTGTTGAGGTTTGCACCATTGTCTGTGATAATGGAACCAGGTAGTACAAATCTACATATCAAGTTGTTACGGACGAAATCAACTACTACGTTCTTCGTCATAGATTTATAAGAATTTGCTTCCACCCACTTGGTGAAGTAATCAATGGCAACTTAAATAAATCTATGTCCATTAGAGGCGGCTGGCTCAATTGGGCCAATGACATCCATCCCCCAAGTCATGAATGACCAAGGTGACATAGTGTTAAGTTCTTAAGGGGGTACTCGAATAAAATCACCATGTACTTGACATGTATGACACTTTTGCACAAATACACAACAATCGTGCTCCATAGTCATCCAAAAATAACAAGCTCGAAGGATCTTCTTTGCCAAGGTAAGCCCGTTTATATGAGGTCCACATACTTCAGCATGTAGTTCCTAAAAAAACGTGTAGCTTCCATGGAATCTACACACCTAAAGAGTCCCAAATCTGGAGTCCTCTTTTAAAGGATTTCCCCACTTGGAAAGAAATTGATTTCCCCACTTGGAAAGAAATTGTTAGCCAATCGATGTAGTGCCTTCTTTTGATTGGATGTTGCATCTTCTTGATGAATTCCAGTCTCCAGGTACTTCTTTATATCATAATACCAAGTCTTTCTGTCTGGTTCTACTTCGATGTGCTAGCAATGAGCGTGTTGTTCATTTAAATCTATCTCCAAAGGATTAATGTAATTCCGATCTGGATTAAGGCTGGCAAACGGACCGGTTTTTGGCCGGTCCGGTCCGGTTCCAATCCTGTTCCCGTACCGGTCCGTCCGGTACCGGTTGAACCGGTAAGGAACCGGTTTTTTAGTATACAGGACCGGTTCCCGGACCGGTCCCCGGTTTTTTATCCGGTTACACCGGTTCGGTAAGAACCGGTTCCGGTCCGGTCCGGTCCGGTAAGAACCGGTTTAGCCGGTTTTTTTAATTTTTTTTTATATTTTTAATGTTACCGATTTACACTATAAATATACCCTTTTTTTCCATTTTAAATCACAAATTCAATACTTATACAATCTCTCAAAGTCTCAAACTCTCAATTATAAATTTCTCATAAATTATTAGTGATGATGGCATGGAAGCAATTGAAGAAGAACGACAAATGCCAATTCCAAAAAATCTTTCTTTTCAAATGATACAAAATTTACAAAAAGAAATTAAAAAGAAATGGAATTGTTAGTATAATAATTACTAATTTACTATTCAATTCCTCCTAAATTATGTACTCTTATTCTCTTTCTAATATTTGTAATGTATAATTTATTTATTTGAATAAATATACGGCTATTCGCCTTGATTTTTTCTTTTATAATATAGTCTCTTTTATTTAATTCATGTCATTTTATAAATTTAATTTTTAATTATTTTAATAAAAGTTTATATTAAAACTTTAAATTCAATATAAACTTTAAAGTTTAAATTTAATTTCAAACTTTAAATTCAATATAAAGTTTAAAAAACTTTAAATTCAATTTCAAACTTAAGTTCAATAAAAAACTTTAAATTCAATTTGAAACTTTAAATTCAATATAAACTTTAAAGTATAAATTTAATTTCAAACTTATATATAAACTTTAAAGTTTTCAATTGAAGTTTTAAAATATAAATAATTAAAATAACAAAAAAAAATTTAAAAAAAAATGGAAAAACAGGTAAGACCCGGTTCCAAACCGGTCCAACCCGGTTCCAAACCGGTTACTAACGGACCGGGCGGAACAGGGAGACTTTTCCGGTAAAACCGGTCCGGTAAGATCCGGTACCGGTAAGAAAATCCGGTAAGAAAAATCCGGTACCGGTCCGGTTACCGATAAAACCGGTCCTGTTGACCCGGTCCTGTCCGTTTGCCAGTCTTAATCTGGATGCTTGATCATAGAGGAAATAGTGGCAAGAGAATCAGCAAATTCATTTTGCAACCTTGGAGTGTGCATAAACTCTATCTCTCGAAACCATTTGTACACAATTTGCACGAGTTGTACATATGGTACAACTTTGGATTTTTCATGGCTCATTCCCCTTAAACCTGGTAGATTAACAAGTCTGAATCTACCATTACCAATAACTCTTAGACTTTCATATCAATAGCTAACATTATGCCAAGAATGCAAGCTTTGTACTCCGCCATATTATTGGTGCAATGAAATTGAAGTTTAGCCGCCACCGAATAATGTTGACAAGATTCCGATATTAGAGCCGCTCCAATTCCAGCTCCATTATAATTAACCGCTCTATCAAAGAATAATCTCCAACTAGGGTATGACTCAGAAATGCTTTCTCCTATGAACAATACATCTTCGTCAGGGAAGTATGTTTTGAGCGGTTCGTACTATTCATCAATTGGATATTCCGCAAGACTATCGGACAATGCTTGTACTTTTACCGCTCTTTGAGTAACACACACAATGTCAAACTCGCTCAGAAGCATCTGCCATTTTGCCAATTTTCCAATCGGCATAGCTTTCTGGATAATATACTTCAATGGATCCATCTTGGAAAAAAGATATATAGTACCGAGCCTCATATGGAGTAAACTTCTTGCTAAGATAGTATATTGCCTGTTCCTTCTTTCCAGTTTCATCATGTTATCCTAATATACATCGAATCCATTCTCTGAGATAGAAAATTATAGTAACAATGGACTTCCTTCTCGTGGAGATAGAAATATTGGTGGATTTGTCAAATATTCATTTATAGTATCAAAATATTTTTGACACTCTTCGTTCCACACCGTCAGTGCCTGTTTTTGAAACAACTTAAAGATAGGCTCGCAAACCATACTGGATTGAGCTATAAATTAACTGATGTAGTTCAATCTTCAAAGGAAACTCATAACTTCTTTCTTAGTCTTCGGAGGGGGTAAATCTTGAATCTTCTTGACTTGGGTTGGACCAAGCTCAATGCCTCTTCTACTGACTATGACACCTAATAATTTACCAATTGTTACTCTAAAAGCACATTTAGCAGGATTCAACATCAAGTTTTATTGACGCAAATTATCAAAGAACTTTATTAAATGAGTCAAGTGATATGAACTCTCACAGAATTGATAATTACGTCATCCACATATACTTCAATCTCCTTAAGGATGATGTAATGAAAGATATTTGTCATGCCTCTCATGTATGTAGCTCTAGCATTCTTAAGACCAAATGACATTACGCGGTCATGATAAACACCCCAAGGTATAATGAAAGCTGTCTTTTCAACATCTTTTTCATCCATCAAAATATGATGATAACCCGTAAAGCAATCCACAAATGATTGTGTTTCATGCTTAGCAAAGTTATCTATGAGAATGTTGATATTCAGAAATGGAAAATTTTCTTTAGCACTGGCTTTATTGAGGCACTGGAACAATATTTGCTAACCAAGTTGGATACTTAGTAACCTCCACAACTTCGGAAAAGGGCCTAAAATGCCCTCGAAGTATTGGAAATGGTACAAAATTACCCTCCATCCACCTATTGGATCCAAAATACCCTTCGCGCCTACCTATTGGCTCCAAAATACCCTTGTCATCCTCCTTTGGGTTCAAAATTGACCACTTATTTAACGGTTTTAAATTTAAACTATTTAAAAAAAAAATTAAAATATGTGGCGCTTAACTATTTGTTATAATTTAACTTATTAGTATAATTTATAAATCAACCCACTACACACCCATCACTAATTAAACCCCCTCCTAATTAATAAACCCGTCACATTACTAATGCAACAATAGGAAAGCTACTTCAAATGAGTATACTTAAAAATTTGAAGCAAAAAAATCAGTAGAATTAAATTATCATACATTCAAGACTTCAAGTGTCTAAATAAAAATTACTGGTAAACTTAAACTCTGCTATGTTCATCTTAATTATTCATTAATCTCAATTATGTGATGTTACTTCATCCATAACTTTTTTATCAAAATAATATACTAAAGGTTTAAAACAAATCATAAATATTTATAAAATTATATTTAAAAAAGTGCATGAATTAATTCGAGATGTACGACTTCTTTATCTTTAATCATAAATTTCTAATTAAATCTTGAAAGAGCATTCTATTAAAAGTGTCCTCCTAAATAAGCGACTCAACCTAAATTTAATTGGGGCTTTAATTCTTACTCGGATAATTTTTTATGTCATTTTCAGGAATCTATAATATCGTCGTGTTTTAGTAGTGTTTATGACGATTTTGATATTATAATTCATTTATTAAATGGGTGGTGTTTAGTTAGTAATGATTGGGTAGTGGGTTGGTTTATAAATTATATTAACGAATTAAATTTTAACCAATAGTTGAGCGCCAAGTATAAACAGATTAATTTTAAAAAAAATAAGTAAGTGATCAATTTTGAACCCAAAAGTGGATGAAAAGGGTATTTTGGAGCCAATAGACGGATGAGAAGGGCATTTTGGAGCCAATAGGTGGATGGAGGGTAATTTTGTACCATTTTAAATACTTAGAGGGTATTTTAGGACCTTTTCCTCCACATCTTTTGCTTGAATCTGTTTGGTAACTTCTTCTTTGGTTCTGAAACTCAATTCTGGCTTGAACTTCTGAGTTTTCTGCTTTATCGGACTGAAATCTGGATTGATAGACAACTTTTGAGAAAAAAATATTTTTCCTCAATCCGGGCATATCATCATAGGACCAGTCAATACGTCGATGTACTGCTTAAGAAAATTGATGAGATGTTCTTTCTTAGTATCTGTGACATGGACACTGATTCCTGGTTTCTTTAACAATTTCTTCGTCTCCTAGGTTCACGGTCTCAGTCTCCTCAAAGTTTGAATTCTCTTGAATCTCATATTGTTTCAATTCTTCTGCGAGGTGTTCTGAAACCATGGTCTCCTAATCATATTTCTCGAACTCATTCTCATCTATCTCAATTTGGTCACTCAACTTATGACATGACACGATATTGACAGGTTTTAAGTTATTTCTACTAAAGTCATAAATAAGCCATGTCCGATAAAAAAAATTAGTAAGTTGTAAATAAATAGATTTAAGCAATATATGAGGCTTTCATCTATATTAAAAGAAAGTACAAACTTTGTCCATGACCATAGGTCAATCTGCCTTTTGAAACATCACGAGGGAAATTAAAGCATAAAGAGGTAAAACAACATAAAGGGTGGGTCTCAAGCCTTATTCAGATTACGACCGATTTTAGAAATAATCAAAATAGATAGGTATTTTTCTATTAAGACTAGCGAGGAACCAGATGTTGTGTAGATGTCCAATTAGGACTCGTTCATCTGGTTTGGCATCTTGAATGCATGATGTCTCGATCATATCCTCAAGTACAACATCAAATTCTTCAAAATGATTCTCAATTCCCTTCCTGAGGCCATCATCATTGGCATTTTCTTGCACAGGAAAAGATCGGTACAAGTGAGGTACCAATTTCGCTAATTCCCAGTCAACCACCTTTTTACCCAAAGCTTTCATCTCATCATCTGCTATTGGGATGTATCCCAAGCCAAACATTGAACCTTTTGTGAAAATTTGGATAGGCTCAGTGATACCTTGCTAGTATTTTCCCAAACCAAAACCAGATTCAAATTCACTTCTCAACATCAATATGGCTATCATTTTGTAAAAGAAAGGCATAGGAGGATATAAAGCCAAATTATCACCGGTAGCATTCACTATCTCTACTGTATAACAGTTAGAAACTCTAATCACATTGTCGACTATCGGTGTATAGTCATTTGAATGTATTTTTTCACCATGAATGACTACTTCGTGATTGTCTTACAAAAACATCATCAACCGGTGGAGGGTAGAGGGAAAGGCCCCAGCCATATGGATCCAAGGTCTTTCGAGTAAAAGATTATAGCTAGTGGTGATGTCCATCACCTTGAACTGGACAGTGAAATCTGTAGGTCCTACTTCAATTCCGAACTAACATCACCCAATGTTTCTCATTGACCCTCGTTGAAGGATCTCACATTAACTTGGTTCTGATGAATCTTCCTAAGATCGAAATTCAGTTTCTTTAAAGTTGACAACGGGCAAATATTAAGGCCAAATCCATCATCTACCAGAACACGATTCACAATCTTGTTCGGACACTTGATTGCGATGTGCAAGGCTTTGTTATGCATCACCCTTTCACAAGGAAACTCTTCATCGCTATAACTAATACGATGGATTTCGATGACTTTGCTTACCATGTCTACGAGATTATCATTGTTTGTCCCAAACGATACGTGACTATCATTGGAAGTCTTTAACAAAGCATTCCTATGTTGTTGTGAATTATCAATAATGCCCACACATAAATTTGACACTACAAAAGAACCTCAAATTGCCAACAGATTTTACTAACAACTTAAGTTGGTTAGTATTCTACTAAAAAATTACCAACATATTTCTAAACGAATAGTATTTTAAAACTTAATAACGAAATTCTAATAGATTACCAACATAAATCTTACTACCTAAGTATTTTAGTTAGTAAATATGGCGGGAAAAAATGGCGCCAAATTTAGCAACCTTCAATCAATGGATTACCAATAGAAATATTACTAACGCACACCTTTTGTTGGTAATACCAACTAAGTATATATTGATTGGTAAATATGACAAAAAATTGTTTATATAATTTATTACTATATTACCAATGAATTACTAACCAAACATTTACCAACAACAAAATTTTGTTGCTAAATTTACCAACCAAATATAAATGTGTTGGTAAATTAGTACGAAATGTAATTTGTTGGTAAACTTGCCAACCAATATCAAATTAGTTAAAAAATTTGCCGACGAATAAAGATTATAGTTAGTAAATTACTAACATCATTAAAATAGTTGGTAATATATCAAACGATCACTAATCCATTGGTAAAATTTATCAATATATTAATGATTAGCTGGTAATATTACATATGAGGTTTAGTTGAATAGTAACTATTACAAATTTTGATAAAATTTATTGGTAAACATAATTACTAACTTATATTTTAATAGTTGGTAAATTTACCAATTGAAGTTAATTTTTTTGGTAAATTAGCGTCTAGTGTTGAGACTTTCATATTTAGTTTGTGTCATTAGGTGTTTTAAATTTTAAATCTTAATCAAAACATGACTTTGTTCAATATTTTTGGTAAACGTGCTCAGATTAGAACCCCGTCAGTGCCATTAGCTTTGAAAGGTCATTTTTTATCTAAGGGAAGTTTGGTTCATGTTTTGATTTCATTTTTTGTTTTTGCCTTCAGGTGTTTTAAATTTTATTTTTAGGCCAAAATCTGACTTTGGTTAATATTTTTGTGAACGTGCTCATATGAGAATTTTGTTAGCGTAATTAACTCCAAAGGTCTTTTTTTTTTATCTAGAAGGACGGTTGTTTTGGGTTTTGAGGCTTTCATTTTTACTGTGCCGTTAGGTGTTTTAATAAATAAATTTTGGCAAAAATTTAACTTTGGTAATTTGATAACATGCCCCGATAAGAAATTCGTCGGTGCAGTTAGATGCGAAAAGTCATTTTTGATGTAATAAGATAGAGGATTCCGGGTTTGAGGCTCTCATTTTTAGTTTATGTAGTTAGGCGTTTTAGCTTTTATGTTTTGGCAAAAGTTTCACTATAGTAAAAATTTTTGGTAATCATGCTCGGATTTGAAATTTTTCACCGCAATAGCCATATAATTTCAGTTTTGATCTCATAGGATGGTTGGTTTGAGATTAAGAATTTGATTTTCAGTTTGTATCGTTAAGCGTTTTAACTTTCAACTTTTGACTAAAATTTGAATTAGGTCAATTTTTTTTAGAAATATACTCAAATTTGAATTTCATCAGCATAGTTAACTATGGAAGGTCATTTTTTCGCTTTATAGGATGGTTGGTTTGGATTTTTAGGTTTTCATATTTAGTTTCTACATTTAGGCGATTTAACTTTTAACTTTTGGCAAAATCTTAATTTTGCTTAGTAATTTTTGTAAATGTGCTCTGATGAAAATTCTATCAGCTCGATTAGCTTCGAAAAGTCATCTTAATATGTAACAAGATGGTTGTTTCAGGTTTTGAGGCTTCCATTTTTAGTTTGTGCTGTAAGAAATTTTAACTTTTAAATTTTGGCCAAAATTTTGATTTGATTAATATTTTTGGTAAACGTGCTAATGATATGTGTAATATTGAGATTAATTTAACTTGTTATCATAGATTTTGCATTGTTTCATTCAAATATGATTTATAAAATTGATTAATATTTTTGGATATATATTCATGTTTTTAGATTTTTAAATGTAATAAATTAATAAATATTTTATTGTCGAATAATCATTTAGTTAATAATATTTTAAACATATTGTCAATCAATTACTAAACGTTGAACTTGAATGATATATTACCAAAAAACTAACAATCAGTTAGTAAATTTATTAGAAAAATAAATAATAATACTAACATATTTAAAATTCATCACAAACACGGGTTGTGGTGTAGTGGTAAGTATTCCTGCATCGTTAACCAAGAGGTCTCAGGTGCAATTCCCGTTGGGTACATAATTAGGAAGTGTTTTACCACCCTATGTGCGACTTTCTGGCGTGAATCCAGATTTAGTTGGGCTCCAACCGGATAAAAAACTATTTTTTTTAAAAAAAAAAGTACTTAAAATTTATTGCAAATTACCAACACAAACTTTTTTCTACTAAAATTACCAATATATGAATCGAAAAATGATTAAAAAAATTTACTAACTCTTCTCAATTCGTTAGAAAAGGTATTAACGATATACTAATTAAATTTACCAATGGAAATTTCAAGGCCATATTTCAAAATTTTGTAACAACATCTTGGGGCGTTTACTAACTGATATTTGGTTGGTAAGTTTACCGACAAATTAAAATCAGTTGGTAATATCACCGACGATATTTTTAGAAACGAATAAGTATAAGTCGACATTTGGTTGATGACTCGATTTGCCAACTGATTGATCAATTTACCAACAATTTTTTTTTCTGGTAATTGAGGTTCTTTTTGTAGTGTAAGCATGCGTCTTCTCCAAATGTTTCATAATGGAATACTTTTTAGGTTGCATTCATTGCCAAAACTCCTTGGCTACAGCTTCACTGATTGACCTATTATTGTGAACTTTCTTGTTGCCTCCTTGAGAAAATTTCTCTGGTGTGTAACATCTACCAGATCTAGTCATACCATGGGAAGTAGATGTCTTGATCACAAACTCTTTCTTGGTAAGGACTTCCTTTGACACTGAAGTAAAAGCTTGATGAGGTTCCGTTATCACAAATTATTTCTTAGTAAGGCCCTTCTTTGGTCCCAAAACAAAATCTTGATAGGGTGTTATTATCACGAACTCGGGACTCTTGCTTATGCTAACAGAGGATACAACCTTCTCAAGATTGTCAAGATTTTATGGGACTATCGTCTTAGCTGCACACACAATCCTCTTCTATTTAAATCATATTAATGGTATCTCCTCCATGATTTTGTAGAGGATTACTATGCACATTTAGGAGAGGCAGTCTGAAGCGTGTCCACCTCGTGATCAATTAAGTATTGAATATTATGCTTCATGTTGATGCAATCTTCGATGGTATGTCCTACACTATTGGAGTGGTACACAGATATATGATTTAAAGAATTTATAGTTTGTGTTGACAGGTTTAGGTTCAATAGGATGTTCATGCCTGCAACATACAATCTTTCGAACAACTTGGTTCGACTTTCAATGAAAGGAGTGAAAATTCTAGGAGGTTTCATTTCAAAGTATGGACAAGAAAGTTCATAGTTATTTTGTGAAGGTGGAGGCACCTGGCGGTAATTTAATGGATTTTGGCAGGGAGGTGTGGGTGTTTTGAATTTTGGATATGGTTGAGTTTGGTAATTTGATTGCGCAGTTTGGTAGTTTGAGATGGGTATTTTTGTAATGTGGATCTAGGAGATTAGGAGGGGGGAGTTTTGAAATCTAGTTGGACATAGAAGATTGGTTAGAGATTTTGTGAAGATGGGGGATAGACTTTGAATGAAGATATTCTAGAGAAAAACCCGAACGATCTTATTGTCTTTCCATCAGATGCATGATAAATAAAGGGCGCATCCTTTCTTTTCTTCCTCAATAGTCCGGAAGATCTATCTTGGGATGAAACATGGAAATCTTTCCAGTCTTAAGACTATCTTAAATAGTCTCACCTACTTTGGCTATCTCAACAAATTTTTCTCCAATGAGAAACATCATTCTATCATAGTATTCTGACTCTTGGATGCGCACAAATACTTCAGTGATCCTTTTTTCATACATGAGAGGTTAAACTATGGAAGCCTCTTTTCTCCACCTGTATGCGTATTCACTGTATCTTTCGGTTGATTTTTGCTTAATATTTTCCAAAGAAATTGCATTATAAGCAAATATGTCAATAAAATCTTTAGCTAAAGCATTCCAACTACACCACTGCTTCATGTCTTGAGAGGTAAACCATTCGAAGGCATCCCCATTCGAACTTCGACTAAAGAGTCGCATCAACAATGCTTTATTTCCCAACTCCTTCGAGATGGTTTCAATAAGCCCTTAACTGAGATAAAGGATTCCATGTTCCTCTAAAAGTGTAAAATTTTTGTAGCTTAAACCCCTTAGGAAGGTCCAAGTTTTGATGGATACAGAAGTCTTCGTAGTTTAGCCCCATAACATATTGAGTGTAATGAAACTCTTTCATAGCTTTCAAAATTTCCTCGTTCATGCTCTGCTTATTTATTTCCTCTTTGAACCTCGACTAGTTTTCCTTCTCCTCGTAGTGATCGAGTTCGGGATATGTAGTGTAGGGGACATGTGGTTTTGTGAGAATTGGAATATGGAAAGTGGCCTTTGGAGGGAGGGGTTGAGTAGTAGGTAGGGTTGAAGTGTTTTCAGGAGTAGTTTGGTACATGGAAGAGACTGCTTAAGAGTTGTTAGAATTTAGGCTTTGAAAAGGATGAGGAATTTGGTAGGAAGAGCTCGCATGATATTAGTTAGTTGTGTTTAATTCGATGGTAGGAGGCTTTGGACTGGAATAGTAGGTGGATTGTGTGGGAAATGTTCGAATTATGGATTAAGAGTATGGAAATGGAGTGGAGGTCTTGTGTTTTTTGGAGGAGGAGTGTTGGCAGTGATATCCAAATCTGCCAATTCCAAAGTTTTATGCGTCTTTGTCCTCATTTCAGCAATTTGTTGTGCAAGTTGAGCAATCAAGTCATTTTGCTCATAAATAATTGGGTCAATTACTGTGATCTCATTCAAACCATGTCCTCACCATTTCCAATCATCTTTTCTTTTCCTTTTAATAGATTTTAGCCCAGGAAGGAATTTTTAGGGACTTTAGATCTTCTGAAGTACGGATGCTCAGCCAGTTTCTCAACACATATTAGTTCTAGTTACCTAATAAATGAATAACAACTCAAAGGTAGTTATGTTAGTTGTTATATATAATGTGAAATACAAATAAGATGATACAATAATAAACATATAAGTGTCATTTTGGGTTAAGATAATTGATCCATGAATGTATTTTGGGTGAAATGGAGGGCTCAACTAGGAAGATTTATTTATTTATTTTTTTTTATTTTTTGGTTAGTTCATTTGAATGAATCAAGAAAGTTAACTAGTACAAAGTCTTGTTAACTTCTTCTACTCATATCTTTTGTAAGTGAGATCTTCAAAATCCTTCAATAATAAGGGAGAATAAAAAATTAAAAGATAGAAACCGAGCCTTAAATAGGTTGCCTACATATCTCGACAGGAAATTCCGGCCCAACGTAGTTTGAACTCTACCAAGTCAACCTTCATGAGACGAACAAATGGAAATTTAGAAGATATTTAGAATAAAGGGTTTAAACATTTCTGAGAAACTTGGGCAACACTTCAGGAGTAATTTGGACGGACTTTGTTGTTGTGGGTTTAATACATTCTTAGGGTGTTCTAAGAAACAAGAGTGGATTAATTCTGCTTAGACAAAATGACACATCACAACATAAAGCAATTATATCAAGCAGCACACAAACAATTTATATTGCGCCCTAGATTGTGACCTTTTTATGCAAGAGGTAGGCCTAAACATCAAACATAACGTGATTATGATTGATTAATCCAAGCCATTAATTGTGAAAACTCAAGTTCGAAAAAAAGACCCTAAGGTTTATTAAATACTAATAAAAGAATACAAAAAAGAAAAAATAAACAAAACTAAGGCTTTGCCTAATTCTTGTTATCAATCACGATGGTGGAAGAGTGAAGATAACTCTCTCATGTTGCTAGGCCCTGCTCCCGTATTGTCCAAATATTGCATTATTTTTTCCACTGACTTTGGTTACTGGTGCGGGAGGCTAGATATTCATACCAGTCATCCGTACCAACCGGAGACACAAACTTATTCATCCTATCATAAAAACTGTCAATATGATTTGCATTTCTAAAGCATATGTCATCCATATTTTTGCAATGGTGATAATCTTCCATTGGCCACATTTGTAAAAGATGATTGCAACCTTTAAAGAAGTTTTATTGCCCTCTCTTACATTTCCCAAGAACTCAAAATATTTCTACTAAAATCATGGTAAGCAGAACGAATGTTTTGCCATTAATACCTTCAAAAAGTAGTCGAGCCACAGAACATATGCAGGTGCTAATATGGACATGTTCTCGTAAAAAAACTAAAGTCCCTAGTAAATCTACAATAAATGTGATAGGATGTCTAGCTTGCCAATGAACATAAGTGCAAGAGAATTATTTCATGAAGACTTTGTAACTATTCGAACGTCCATACCTTTTATATAAGTAATCCAAAGCATCGAAGTTTCTTTTCATTTTTCAGTTAAGTACCAAAGAAATTTTTTCCTGAATTGACTGTGTAATAATTCGACCCCTTCCTCAATACTTCAAACTGGTGATATAACATATTTCCTCCAATGTAAGTGTCATTTCAAAGTCTTTGAATGCGAACACAACACGATTTGGATCCCAAAACTAAATTAATTCTCTAATTACTTGTTTGTCCAGGTTGACCTTGAATATCAATTTGTGTGGGAAACCCTCGACTATCCTAATTTTATGCACTTGGGGGACTGAAACCATCCTACAATATAAAATATACACATATATTCCAAACTCACTATGGAAAAATTAGGCTTGGATCCATCTATCATTATCACATAGCACAAAACATGCTTGTTGGTCGTTGGGTCGTGAAACTCGTTGACACAAGGGTGGACTTCTTAAATGTGAATTCCATACCCAGGATAGATCCACCTATGGTATATGCATGCATGAATTAAATTGAGGGGCCATTTAGCTTTATCTTATGTTTTCTATGATTTTTCTTACTAGACAGAACGTTCTCGGGTGGACAACTCAAATAAGGAGGCTACGTGGTCACACAGAAAAAGATTTGGACACCCCGGGCATATGCCAACTCACCTAACTTTTGGGATTTTGAAAGAAATTTGTGGATGCGCAAAACACACCTCGCGTGAACGTGTGATTGCGTGAATTTTCTAGAATTGGATGAAGTATGAATGGAGTGACAATTTATAAAGCAGTAACAAACACACAATTTATATAAAACAGTAGCAAATAAACATTTTGCATAAACAACAACAAAATAAGCAGTTTATATCACATAAGAATGAAAAATAAAGAATTAGACATCTAAAATAAAGCAAACCAGTAAGCACATTCTAAGAACCTTAATAATTAACCTAAGTCTGTTATAGTTAGAAAGTATTAATCCCCGGCGGAGTCACAATTTTTGTTATGGCGTAATTTAACTTTCTTTAGAAAATTCACTTTTGGAATGTTCTAAGTATAAAAATATTTTAAGAAAAATACTTAGAAAAATTGATGCTTAAATTTTTAAAGAAATTAAGAAAACTTAATTCAAAAAGATTTTAACAGATAAAACATTAAAAATTTAGAGAAAATCGGTAAGAGTTTCTTATTTCTACTTTAAGAAGGTATTAGCACTTAAAGTAGCCGCTAACACGTGGTTATCCAACGGCTTAGGTTAAATATATTTTGACTATTTTTTAGAAAATGATTAATTTGAGAAATTAATTATATAGAGAATAATTTTTAATTTCTAAGAAAAGAGGATATTGATTAAAATATTTAAATTAAATTGTAGAATTTTTTTTTATGAAATTAGGTTGATCAAAATTTATCTTATCATTTTATTAAATAATAATTTCAAACAGTTTTAGTTAATAAAAGTATGAAAACCATGTAAAATAATTCTAGAATAAAAAAAAGTGTAAATTAGGTATATAGCATTTTCTATAGTAATATTCTGAGGATATAGCATTAGAGTTTGTATTTCAATATATAACATTTAATATCTCAAGCTGTAGCATATTATTATAAACTTAATGTTAATTTGAAATAACTAAAAAAAAAATTGTTTTAAAAAAAGTTGAATAAAAAAAACTGACAAAAATATAAATGGAAAATGGCATCCTTTATTACTAAATTAAATACAATTATTAATTGGTGTTAATTGAGTAACACGTTTTAAGGAAATTTAAAAAATATTCAGATTAGTTAGTTGCCTTAAATCTCTCAAATTAGTTTAAATGAGAATAAATTTTGATTTAATTCCTTAAAAAGCTCTAACAAATTGACATCAACGTACAAGCTGTTTTTTCCCTCCAATTTTCACTATTCTTTCAGATTTGGAGCAGATATCAGTTGGTTTTTTTTAGTAATTGAAGAAATTTTGACGTTGGAAAAAAATTGATTTGCTATGATGCAGAACATTGTGTCGATACTAATTAAAATAGTGGAATGTGAAATTCATTCGGCTGGTTTTAATTACGATTTGTTGATTTTGATTATGATTTGTTGGGTTTTAACATGGAGAAAATTGTGTCGATTTTTTTTGATTATTTTAAGATCTGATATAAATTATAGCTTGTTTTTTTGGGATGAAACAGTGTTTTGGTATATATACCGTATCTGAAAAACAGGTGTAAATGTATATGTGTTTGAGTTTTAATAAAATTGAAGATTCGCGTAATACTTGATTTATGAACAAAATATAAAAAATGAGTTTGATGGTACAGTGTATTTAGTTACTAGTCAAAAAATAAGTATTTATAATTATGTGGATCGTTGAAGTATGAAAGTTGTATTAATCGTGTATGAACCTTATATGAAACTTATATTAATTATGTATGAAGTTTATTTTTTTGTTGAAATTAGAATATATGTTTCTGTTTGGCATATGAAGGTAAATGTTGATATAATTCTATATGAAAACTGTATTTTTTTTGTTTAGTTATTTCTTTTTTGTTTGGTAAATTTTTTTTGTGATGATGAAAGCTATATTTGTTTTTTTGTTTAGTAATTTTTTTTGTTATTTGTGAATATGTGTAATATTAATGGAATTATTGGTGAAAAAATAGTATATTGGTCGAAATATGAAATGCTAGTTTCTTTGTCTGTTTCTGATTTGTAAAGCAATGTTTGTATTTTTTTTGACATTTATAGTATGAAAGGTGTACTATTTTGATATTAAATATTTTTTTTTATTTTTTAATGACATATTTTTTTTGGAATTGTTTTTAATGAGCATTAATTTTCCATGTTAGGTAATACCATCGACGGTTGATACGTATGTTCTTGTTGAAGGACAAAAAAAGTACATAGTAAATTTAAATACAAGGTGTGTAGTTGCGGGAGATTTCACCATTATAAAATACCATGTGATCGTGTAATTGCAGTTCTTAGATACAAGAAACTGCATGAAACATATTTCTATTCTGTCTTTTATAGCCTGAAGAATTTCAGAGGTGCATATGTCATCCCTGTTGAACCTATCCCCTGCGAGAGATGTGAGATATACCCAATTATATTTCAAATCCTAAATTGATGGCACCCGACCCAAGTAGATCATTAGAAAATTGCATGTTGAACGTTGGAAGGAGTTTGCTGATGTGAAATTCAAAAGGTCAAAGGTTACTTGTAGTAAATGTCGTCAAGTTGGACATAACAGGAAGACATGTTCAAATTATCCTGTTAAAAAAATGATTTCATGATTTTTATATTTTGATACATAACATGTTTTGTTTTATGAAATGAATCTGGTATAATTAATATTTGAGTAGTTGTGATTTCTTAATATTAACCATATAAATAATAATGAAAAACATTTTGTGTCCGTTTTCAAATTTTATTCGTATACTAATACATAGTTAAACAAGAATCGTACATAATTCATATAGAAAACATATATATGGAACAACTTTTTAGCATATAATTGTACAGTAAAACTCTTGTTAAAATAGTTCATACATAGATCATACATAGTTCGTACAAAGTTCATACATATGGATCAAAAAATATATGATAGTTGTCATAATAAAACGATAATAAATCAAAAATGTGATATCATGTTCATACTAGTAGTAATCAGACTTCATACATATTTCATCCAGACAGTAATCAGACTTCATACATAATCAATAATGGAAGAAAGATGTATACAAAAAAGCCAAGATATTAGAAATGTAATGTCATGCCCATACAATTAGTAATCAGACTTCATAGAAAAAGTCAACAAATTAAAAATGTAATGTCATGCCTATACAATTAGTAATCAGACTTCATACAAAAAACCCAACAAATTAGAAATGTAATGTCATGCCCATACAATTAGTAATCAGAATTCATACACACATCAATTTATATATCAATTCAAACATCATTCAAACACTGGTAATATGTATTAATATCATATGAATTCTGTGTGGATTGATGTATTAGTTTGTATGACTTGTGTATAATTGTTGTATGAATTGATGTATACATTGATGTATTACTGTTGTATGATTTGTGTATGAAAGTACCTTAGAATTTCATTTCATACTTTGTGTATGAATTGATTTGGTTGTCTATTTATATGATAGTGTTTGGATTATGTTTTAATTGATATATAAATTGATGTATGTATGAAGTCTGATTACTAATGTGATGTATGTATGAAGTCTGATTACTAATTGTATGGGCATGACATAAAATTTCTATTTTGTTGGCTTTTTTGTATGAATCTTTCTTCAATTATTGATTATGTATGAAGTCTGATTACTGTGTGGATGAAATATGTATGAAGTCTGATTACTACTACTATGAACATAATATCACATTTTTGATTTATTATCATTTTAATATGACAAGTATCATATATTTTTTGATCCATATATATGAACTTTGTGCGAACTATCTATGATCTAAGTATGAACTATTCTAACAAGAGTTTTATTGAACAATTATATGTTTAAAAAGTTGTTTCATATATATGTTTTTCGTATGAGCTATGTATGATTTTTATTTAACTATATATAAGTATAAAAAATAAAATTTGAAAACGAACACAAAATGTGTTCCAATATTATTTATAGTTGGACAATATTAAGAAATCACAATTACTCAAATATTAATTATACCAATTTTATTCCATAAAACAAAACATGTTGTGTAACAAAAAGTAAAAATCATGAAATTATTTTTTAACAGGATAATTTGAACATGTCTTCCTGTTATGTCCAACTTGAAGCCATCTACTACAAGTAACATTTGACCTTTTGAATTTCACATCAGCAAACTCCTTCCAACGTTCAACATGCGATTTTCTAACTTATTTACTTGGATCAGATGCTCATTAAAAACAGTTCCAAAAAAATATGCCATTAAAAAATAAAATAAAAATCTTTAATATCGAAGTAATACACATTTCATATTATAAATGTCAAAATAAATAATACAAACATTGCTTTACAAATAAAAAACAGACAAACAAACTAGCGTTTCATATTTCATACCATATTAATATGCAATTCAGACAACTAACATCATGTTGACCAATTTTATACGATTTTTTCACCAACAATTTCATTAATATTACACATATCCACAAATAACAAAAAAAATTACCAAACAAAAAAATAAATATCATACAATCTTATAACACTCTTAATACAATGAATTAACATAGATTACTAAAAACAAATCAGAAAACTATAACAAATACCAACATGACGAATCTCATCTGCCACCATGTTTAATTAATATTGATAAGTTATTGTCCATCAAAATAAATCACAATTTTTTCACATGAAAAAACCTCAATAAAAAAAATGAGTAAAAATTCTGCAAACAGGAGAGTGAAAAATGTGATACAGAGAAAAAAAAAGTAAAAAAATCATGTTTTAATTTGATTTAAATTAGTTTGAGCATTTTAAGGAAACTGAATAATTTAATTCTTTTTTGAATTCCTTAATATGTGTTAATTTGTTAATTATCCATTATTAATTAAAATTAATTCAAATGCCACAATTGGTGCTACTTACCAATTAATACATAAACGTGGTTTACCTTTTATTTTATTTAAAAATTGTAACGACCTGTTTAGTCGTTTTGAGCAGCAGATTTTATTTCTGGAAAACTGGCTGAAACGACGGACCCCACGACGGACCGTCATGGTCACGACGGACCGTCGCAGGGTCTCGTTTCAAAACACTTAGAAATTCTGAAATTGGGTACTGAAAATCGACTCTCTGAACTTCGTGACGGACTGGCAGGACGGACCGTCACAGGCGTGACGGACCGTCACAGGCGTGACGGACCGTCACAGACCCTTGGTGGAAATTTGGGTCTCTGAACTTTGCGACGACCTGCAGGACGGACCGTCGCAGGCACGACGACCCATCACAGGTTGCGTAATCCCAGTCTGGGTTGGATTTCTATACACGTTTTAAGGGACGTTTTGGACTATTCCTACTTTAATTATAAAGTTAGAGGGTTAAGGATTATAAGTCTAATTACTTGGGGGTTAAAAGAGGTGACCTTAAGTTAATTAGTGGGTTATTATTGCCATCTTTCATTCTTGATTATATGCTAATTAGGGTAAAAGAAAGAGGGTTTGAATAAGAAAACTAGAAAGAACAAGAGAGAGGGAGAGAGGATCGATCAAACGAGAAGAAGTAGAAACGCAGCTTGGAGAAATTTTCTTGCTTGAATTCAATTCTTCGATGGAGATAGGTTATGGTTTATTCTCTTACGATATTCGTAGTAAAACTCTTAATAGCGAATGATATGTATTGATGATATTGTAAACCCTGCTATGTGCTTGATCGTATGCATGCATGAATGTGATTACTAATTGTGATTATATTAAGCATGATGAAGCTATTGAATCCCAAATCTTGATAAAAACCTAATCTCTTGTTAATGATGAGGCCTTGGTATAAAAGAAGGCGGGATGAACTAAAATAATGAGTTTGATGATGCCTTGGTGAGAAAGAAGGCTTGATGAATTGATAGAAGGAGATTAGGGGATCGGAGTGTCACGTTCCGACACATAGAATTAAGGGATCGGGTGTCACGAACCGACACGTAGTATTAGGGGGACCGGGTGTCACGAACCGATACGTAGTATTAGGGGGACCGGGTGTCACGAACCGACACATAGATTTAGGGGATCGGGTGTCACGAACCGACACGTAGATTTAGGGGATCGGGTGTCACGAACCGACACGTAGATTTAGGGGATCGGAGTGTCACGTTCCAACACATAGTAGTAGGGGATCGGAGTGTCACGTACCGACACAAGAGGATTAATGAATATGAGGGAGCGGAGTGTCACGTACCGACACAAGAGAAATAAAGATAATGAATCTTGAAAGATGTTAATATACTCAATCTAATGAACATAAATCCCAAATGAGTATGGTATTGAGGCTTGAGTCCTCATGCGTGAACTTGACGGTAATTGTTAATGATATAGTACTTGTTGTTGCTACATGTTGAGTATCATAGTTGACTTTATGATATTACTTGATATATATTGTCTTCTATTTTGAGTTGGCCGATGATATCTACTCAGTACCCGTGCTTTGTACTAACCCCTACTTTTATGTTTTCTTCTTTGTATTTGTGGAGTGCAGCAAACGCGCCGTCGTCTTCGACTCAACAGTAATTCAAGCCAGTCTCCACTACATCGGAAATTCAGGGTGAGCTAATGCTTCTAGCTTTGACTGGATCTTCTTCTTCAAGTCTTGATGCCTTGACTTCCGGCATGGACTAGCTTCTTATGTATTTTTAGCTTCTTAGACATTTTTAGTTAGTAATTTGATCATAGATGTTCTTGTGATGATGACTTCAAGATTTTGGGGATAATAATAGTTATTGATTTGATTTTATTAATGAGTTAAGTCTTCCGCATTACTTTCTGTTGATATATGTTGAAATGATAAGGGTTAGATTGGTTGGTTCGCTCACATAGGAGAGTAAATGTGGGTGCCAGTCGCGGCTTGGTTTTTGGGTCGTGACAAACTTGGTATCAGAGCATTAGGTTCGTTGGTCTCATCACACAAGAACGAGTCTAGTAGAGTCTTAAGGAACGGTAGGGGGACGCCTTTACTTTTCTTTGAGAGGCTATAAGACTTTAGGAAAATTCCATTCTTTCTTTCTTTCTTTCGTGCTACTACTTGAATCCAATCGGTATCTAGGTGATACAAATTGGTATCTGACCATCTTCACTCTATTTCGCAGATGGTTAGAACTAGAGCAACGACTGCACCAACACCGGCTAGACAAGAAACATCTGAGCCAGCCACTGGGGCTGTGGCTCGAGGAAGAACAGTGGTAAGAGGCCGTGGTAGAGGTCGTGGGAGGACGCCCTCTAGAGGAAGAGGACAAGCACCTAGCCCATCTGATGCTAGGGCGGTGACTCCTCCACCGACTGAGGAAGTAGTAAGAGAGCGGGAGGATGGGGAGAATGAACAAGTGCAGAATGAAGAAATGCCACCCCAACCTACCCCAGAGATGATTAATCAGGTTCTGGCTTATCTTAGCGGGTTATCTGATCAGGGCCAGACACCCCCAGTGTTTTCTGCACCAGCACCTCAGGTTCAGGAGGTACAACATGCGGCTACTATGGCTCCCCGCATGGATGCCTCATTGGAGATAGGCACGTTTCCTCGTCTAACTACGGGGCCCATAATGACAAATGATCAGCATGAACTTTTCAGTAAGTTCTTGAAATTGAAACCTCCAGTCTTCAAGGGTGCTGAATCTGAGGATGCTTACGATTTTCTGGTTGATTGTCATGAGCTACTACACAAGATGGGTATAGTAGAACGGTTTGGTGTGGAGTTCGTGAGTTATCAATTTCAAGGGAACGCCAAAATGTGGTGGCGGTCACATGTTGAGTGTCAACCAACAGAGGCACCACCTATGACTTGGGCCTCATTCTCTAGCTTGTTTATGGAAAAGTACATCCCACGGACTTTGAGGGATAGGAAAAGAGATGAATTCTTGAGCCTAGAGCAAGGTAGGATGTCGGTTAATGCATATGAGGCTAAGTTTCGTGCTTTATCAAGGTATGCCACTCAACTCTGTTTCAGTCCACAAGAGCGGATTCGCCGGTTTGTGAAGAGGTTGAGATCAGAGTTGCGGATTTCGGCCTTACAGGTAGCGGCTACGGCAAAATCCTTCCAAGAAGTGGTAGACTTCGTGATAGAGGTGGAAGGAGTGAAGCCCGATGACTTCACCTCTACATCGACATCAAAAAGGTTTCGAAAGGGAGGTGAGTTTAATGGTTCCTACTCTAGAGGACAGAGTTCCGGAGGTTACTCAGTTCGACCCATTCAGTCTTCACTACAGACTGTAGTTGGGGGTCCACCTCAGACCGATCAACACTTCTCTGAGAGACCTATGCTTGACTCTAGAGAGTGTTATGGATGTGGGGAGACTGGACATATTAGGAGGAATTGTCCAAAACAGAGCTATAGACCCCCAATAGCTAGAGGTAGAGGTGGTCATGGTAGAGGCCGTTATTCTGGAGGACGTGGTGGTCAAGGTAATGGTGGTCACCAAAACGGCAGAGGTGATGGGCAAACTGGAGCCACTACATCACAACATGGTAGGGGAAACGGACAAACAAACGAAAGGGCCCATTGTTATGGTTTCCCTGGGAGATCGGAGGCGGAGACATCTGATGCTGTCATCACAGGTAATCTTCTGGTTTGTGATTGCATGGCTTCTGTATTGTTTGATCCTGGATCCACATTTTCTTATGTATCTTCCTCATTTGCTAATGGTCTAAATTTACATTGTGAATTACTTGATATGCCTATTCGTGTTTCTACTCCGGTGGGTGAGTCTGTGGTAGTTGAAAAGGTATATAGGTCTTGTTTGGTGAACTTTATGGGGAGCAACACTTATGTAGATTTGGTTATCTTAGAAATGGTTGATTTTGATGTAATTATGGGTATGACTTGGCTTTCTCCGCAATTTGCGATCTTGGATTGTAATGCTAAAACGGTGACGTTAGCCAAGCCTGGGACAGACCCGTTAGTGTGGGAGGGCGACTACACTTCCAATCCGGTTCGCATTGTGTCCTTTCTTCGTGCTAAGAAGATGGTTAGTAAGGGTTGTTTAGATTTCTTGGCACATCTCAGGGATGACACTACCCAAGTACCTTCGATTGAGTCGGTTTCGGTAGTCCGTGAGTTTTTGGATGTGTTCCCTGCAGATCTTCCTGGTATGCCACCGGATAGGGATATTGACTTCTGTATTGATCTTGAACCGGTACTCGCCCCATTTCTATACCCCCGTATAGAATGGCTCCCGCGGAGTTAAGAGAGTTAAAGGCCCAACTTCAAGAGTTGTTGAGCAAAGGCTTCATTAGACCAAGTGCATCTCCTTGGGGTGCTCTGGTTTTGTTTGTGAAGAAGAAGGATGGGAGTTTTCGGATGTGCATAGACTACCGGCAGTTGAACAAGGTAACTATTAAGAACAAGTATCCTCTTCCTCGCATTGATGACTTGTTCGATCAGTTACAAGGTGCGTGTGTCTTCTCTAAGATTGACTTGAGATCCGGTTATCATCAATTGAAAATACGGGCAACGGATGTGCCAAAGACTACATGTTGAGTATCATAGTTGACTTTATGATATTACTTGATATATATTGTCTTCTATTTTGAGTTGGCCGATGATATCTACTCAGTACCCGTGCTTTGTACTGACCCCTACTTTTATGTTTTCTTCTTTGAATTTGTGGAGTGCAGCAAACGCGCCGTCGTCTTCGACTCAACAGTAATTCAAGCCAGTCTCCACTACATCGGAAATTCAGGGTGAGCTAATGCTTCTAGCTTGGACTGGATCTTCTTCTTCAAGTCTTGATGCCTTGACTTCCGGCATGGACTAGCTTCTTATGTATTTTTAGCTTCTTAGACATTTTTAGTTAGTAATTTGATCATAGATGTTCTTGTGATGATGACTTCCAGATTTTGGGGATAATAATAGTTATTGATTTGATTTTATTAATGAGTTATGTCTTCCGCATTACTTTCTGTTGATATATGTTGAAATGATAAGGGTTAGATTGGTTGGTTCGCTCACATAGGAGGGTAAATGTGGGTGCCAGTCGCGGCTCGGTTTTTGGGTCGTGACAAAAATAATATAGAATTTTAATGTAAAAATAAAAATATATATTTTAACTTATTAATTAGTATTTAAATAATTACTTATAGTTGGTTTTTAAAATATTTGGGGAAGATGAATTTTTATTTTTTTTAAATATAGCGTGTGATGGTTTTTAAAAAAAACTGGTATTGGTTTAGATAGTGATGGGTAGTTATTATGGAATGATAAAATCCCTATTATTTTGTAAGTTTTTTTAAATGGTAACTATATAATGTTTAATTTAATTAATAATAGTTAAAGAGTTTTGTATAAAAAAGATAACTTAAAAAAATAATGTAATCAAATAATTTGGTTTAAAAAAGGTAACTTAAAAAATTAATTTAATTAAATAGATTGATTTAAAAGAGGTAACTGAATAATAAATGTAATTATTTAAATAAATTAATTATTATTTAAATAATTAATGAGAATAATATATTTTTTCTTGATATGCTATAACTTGATAATAATATGTTATAAGTAGTTTATTATCAAAAAGTATGTTTATAACTTGATATTTATCATCTTAAATGTGTGTGGAGTGTTATTTTTATTAAAAAAAATTGACAAAAGATTTTCAAATAAAGAACACGACTTGATAAAAAAATTTACTGACATAAAGAATATAGTTCATCTTTTGGGAGATTAATAAATCTAAAGTTAGAGTTAATAAAAAAATAATCACAATTAAGAGCAAGAGGGAGAAGTTCAGGGGCTCCCTTTTTAGGCCAATTTCGCTAGGATTTTTGAGTTTTAACCCTATTCCCGTTTTGGTATGCACTTGTTGTATATCATGGTATATCAAATGTATATATACCATTTTCTGCTTTCCGAGACCTGTTTCAATTTTCAATTACTTCGCATATTGAGGAGATTGACTCAAAGTAGATCTATTGGACTAAGGAGCCAACAGGACGTAATGAGAGACTTGGGGAATCCATAAATGAACTCAACCTTTTCGACAGTAGCAATACTAGGACAACGAGCTTGACCGTGAAGCCTTTACACCACTGTGACCTTAACTTGAGCTAGAAGAGAAAAAAAATATCTCTATATTTTTCATCCTCTCGATTAAAAACTTAATAAATAAACTTCTATATATTAGAATATAAAAATCTCTTGTTTCCAGCTTCTCCCCTCTCCACTCTTAAGACTGATACTGTTATTTTTTTTTTACTTTTTTTCAACTCGATTTTTCTTATCTGTAACGAGCCAAAGTACCCCTAGAAGTTAGAGCACTCTTTAGTTGATACACTGCATACTTGAACTCTCTGAGGTCTTGTACAAGCCCTAAGACATCATTCGATTACATACATGTATGAAAAGTAGTGTGGAATTAAAACTTTTCACACGAATAACTTTTCAAAACATCTTTCATAGAAAACAAAAAGAATAACGCTAAGTCTTAATGTAAATCTTTGACACACGAATATATTTGGGACACGGCTCATACAATCGAAATATAGAAAAAATTAGTCTATTACAATTTTTTTAACAAAGAAATCTGTAGATAATAATGTCCTCGAATAAAGTGAGGACATACCCCAACTTTGCTTGAAAAAGTCCTAGTTTCTAATCTTTTCTTCAAGATGACTTTCAATTGCCACCTAAACCTTAGATATAGAAAAAATGTATTTGATTAGTACATTGCATGTACAAATTGTGAAAGGGAAAAGAGTCAAAAATACCCCTGGACTATTAGAAAAGGTTTACAAGTACCCCTTGTTCACCTATTGGATCAAAAATATCCATTCATCCACCTTTTTGGTCCATAATTACCCTTAAAACTAACAACCTTTTATTTTTTAATTATTATTATGATTATTAATTATTATGTGGAATCTTCATATTGGTAATTTAAATTTCAACCCACCAAAAATTTTTCTACCCATTTGACCTATATCCACATTTTTTGACCCAAACCAAATTAAAAATTCATCAAAATTAAAAGATTTGAACGTCTCTTCTCTACCATTCCAACCTAATAAACTATTCTCTTTCTCATCATAATATACAACCTCAATCAATGATAACTAGTTAATTTAATACCAATTAGAACTAAAAGCCTCTTCTTAATTGTGTTAGAATTCTGTCAATTCTATTATTAAAATACAATCAAATAGAGCTTTTTAGTGCAACTCCACTATCAAAAATTGAATCTTTGAAAAGAGTGTGAACCAAAAGGAAGAAATAAGAAGACCCAATTCAGGTTTTCTCAATGTCAATATGAAAACACAATCAAGAACAACTCTTTTAGTGCAACTCAACCATGAAAATTGAATCTTTTGAAAGGGTGTGAACCAAAAGGGGAAGAAAGAAACAAGACCCAAGTCAAATTATATCAATTCCACTATTAAAGCACGATTAAGAAGAACTATCTAGTGCAACTTCCCCTTACAAAATGGAATTTTTCACATGTGTGAACCAAAAGGAAGAAAGAAGAATGATCAAATTCAAACTCAATCAAGAAGAGCTTTTTAGTTATATTTGATATGCCCAAATTCAAATATCGTTATGTCAATTTCAAATTCAAATACTAATTGATTCAATCATTAATTTATTTTGAAATTGTTGAATAAGAAAACAGGAAAAAAGAAAATAAGTTATTAGGTTCAAGGGAAAGAGAAGAGATGATGAAATTTATATTTTTTTGATAAATTTTTTAATTGGGTTTGGGACAAAGAATGTGGATATGGCTTAAATGGGTAGAAAAAATTTGGTGGGTTAGAATTTAAATTTATTCAACAAAAAGATGCCACATAATAATTAATAATAATAATAATAATTAGAAAAATAAAAGATTGTTAGTTTAAGGGTAATTGTGGAACAAAAAGGTGGATGTAAGTGTATTTTTAACCGAATAGGTGAATGAGGGGTATTTTTAAACCTTTTCGAATAGTTCAAGGGTACTTTTGGCCTTTTTCCGATCATGAAATAATGCATAAAATCATGATAAAAGGGACATTTGTATAAAATATTCTCTTTTTGACAAAAACTTCATATCATAAGCATAAGAACCACATTTCACACCAACACCACATATAAGTCACATTCCAGATTATAATATCAAGAAAATTTCAAAACACATAAACATGAGACTCTCCTACGAAAAGGTGAATCTAAGGCTCACTTGAGTGAGTTATGAAGCGACCACCCATAAAACCCCTTCACACACACCAAAGTGATCCTAAAGATTACCTAAGATAAGACTATTCCCATTTCATACATTTAACTCTCTACCTATAATTACTCTAAGACTCACCTAAGTAAGACATGAAGAGATTGCCCGTACACTCTCTCTCCAAGACTACCTAAGAAATCCTCAAAGCTACTCTAGATAGATACCTTTTCATTAACATACCTTTACTTAAGTGATTATTTTCATTAGACCATTTAATGGACATTCAACACTTAGACTTTTACATAATGGTCTTGGAGAAGACCTAGGGAACCTACATACTAACATGTTCAAATCCTACTCGTGCAATGTCGAGATAGCGTCCGATTACCTAAACTTCATAGAACTTATCCAACATTCGAATGTATCCCACATGATGAGAATAGACAATAGCATACATATACCATACTAGATAGGCATGGAATGCGGAGTCTACCATACTCTGATTGGCGGGTGTTCTACTTGCCAATGGTAGAACTAGGACACATCCCATGTTGAAACATGGTTATGGAATATCAAAGGTTTCTTTGTACCCTAATCTCCATCTTAACTAGAGACACTCCCCAAGCATATTCTCTCGGTGCTAGCCTTTGTTCTTATAGATTAATTCAATAGTAGAGCATATGAAGAGGTACCATATCTTGTTCATAACCAAATCATAATACACCTTACCAAAGAGAGTCCACTAGGGCTACCTACAATGGCTAACAAGATAGCTCAATGAATTTCCTAATAATGATTTCATGTCGTTCCAGCCAACCACCCCGAGGTCCACCATTCACACAAGAAGGATACTATTACAGCTTTCGACTTCAAAGATATCATAACCTTCTTTTTAGAAGGTTCCACATAAATGACCTTCTTAGCCTTATTCAATATCATATTCCATTAATTCATATACATTCATGACAAATGTGCTTTATCCTACTAGTCAAGTGTCCTATACACATTCTTCATGTATCAAGTAAGGGACATAGGTCCAACAAAATAAGACACTTAATTATCATGTTAACACATGTATAATATCATTCAAGTAGCATATAGGGTAAACTAAGCATACTTTAAAGCCACCCTACACACTACTATAGAACATCAATAAAATCAATCACAAGTCTCATATAATAAATTAGGAAATACCATATTTTAACTTCCAGTATACACACATGGAGACATCACTACAACCTATTATGGTCACTTATATTCAATTAGAAGCACACATAATTTGTCCTCACATATACACATAAGTCATATAGAACTTCACGATACTTCATATATTCATGTTATAACATAATCATATCATAATTCATAAACGAATGTCGACAAGGTCATATTGTTTCTCAATTCATAAAGTAATGCCGAAGAGGCCACATTATTCACAAGTATAACACATAAGCACTGCCATCATAAGTGGAACATACCAAACATCAAAATTGAAACACCCATACCACACAATGTAGTAAGAATTAGGTCAACACACAACCAATTCAATCTCAACAATCCAATACATAGCCAGTTCAACCAATCCAATAAACCAAGGCTCTTTACAATAGCCATAGTCACCAATTCAATCCAATAATTACAATATACAATGATCAAAGATAATACAATATGAATTTCATCATTTTAAGAAAGGCTACACATAATTATAACATTAGTATTTCATAATTTTATAAACCATAGTAAACTACACAAGAATTCAACATGATCAACTCACCCATAATTTTGTCAAAAATAGGATTTCTTGTTTTTCATGGGTTCATAAGGAATTTGATCTAAAATCATTCAATTGACATTGATTATATTGTGAAACATTATTTCAAATCGTTTCATGCAAGAACCCATGGCTAGAATTGAATTTAGAAGTTCATCTTTTGAGAGAGTCTTGAGAAACCAATTTGAAGATTTAATCCTTGAAGAAAAGAGACTAAAGGATGAAATCATACCTCAATATAGAAGATAATCCCACAAAATTGATGGATAAAAATCTTGGAAAAGAAATCTTCTTCCTTGGAGCTTCAAACCTTCATGAATGGAGGTTTTTGGAGAAAAGGAATGGATATGTTTTGTTTTGAGTTGAGGGTTTTGCTTTGATTGGTGAGTTTAGGGTCTTAAAAATACTCAATAACTGTAAATAAGTCATTCCCAAATTACCCAAAAGACCCCCGCACTTCATGGACATTTTAACTAATTCAAATTTGACTTAAAAACGACGTGACCAAATATGGGAGGTTACTGCATGTTGCGGAGTCATTTTCAGTTCTTGGTTCTGGAAAATTTTGGGAAAGAATGGTTCGTGACGTCCCCGCGTCGCAGGGAAAAATTTCCCTTCTCAGTCGCGCAGCCACTACCACTTCTTGGCTGGCGCGACAGCTTGTTTGGCATGTATGGGTCCTCCTTGGGAACACTTAAGCTGATCCTCGGGGCATCGATTCAAACGTTTAGACCCTTTACTTGTCATTATATGTATAGTAACCAATGATACTCAATTACACCTTCAAAAAATCCCCCAAAACTCTACTACAAAACACTAAGATACACTAGTTTAACTTCGACTAGTTTCCGGACGTCTTGGACATATGACCTCCAAACACTTCCAAACTTTTTATACTTCCTATAAACACTATTATTAACAATTTTAGGACTTTAAACCATCATGACACACATGTTAGGATCTAGTGTCACCTAGTTCATTTTTAGGGGTGTTACAATCTCCCCAACTTGGACAATATTCGTCATTGAATGACACTTGCTTCATTTAAAACACTTTTAAGAGATAATAAACTCAAGGCTAGCAGCACATAACCATACCACACCATAAATAATACACCTATATAGGAAGAACACCAATTTCACATAATCAAGAGATTCATAACACAACAAGAAGATAAAAACTAATCTACGACTCATTATGCAATGAGACTGACATTCTTCATTTAATATAGTGAGAAAATTATTTCACCACACATTATCATGCTCAATACATAACTTTTATGCTTCATTACAGCCCCACTCTTATGAGAATACTGTTAAGCAAAATTTCAAATAATTCACAATGAACACATTCACTATATCACTAATGCATCTTTTAGCAACCTAGAATGATAGCATGATAACATGAAGGAAAAGACCATATAAACTCATTTTACAACATAATCATAACTTCATAAAATTCACAATGCAAGGAATCAATGAAATTCAATTTTAACAATACTCCTAAACACAATGCAACATTCAACATGCAACATGCTTCTATGACATTCTATCTCTCAAGCTTGAATAGAATAGAACATAACAGAGAACAAATCACATTTCCACTACTGACCATACTCCCCCACATAGGAGGAACCCATCATAACACAAGAGAGAAAACAATAACTTACCGCCATCATCATCATCATCCGATTTTGATCCTTTGGCTCGTAGAGCATAGAAGTGATTCCTCTTTGTAGAACGACCTTCCGCAACACGAGGAGGATTTCGCTAAGTGTCTCTTCCTCTAGCTGCAATATTAGGACAATACCTAACCTTATGACCATCCTTACCACAAGCAAAGTAAGTTCTGATACCGACTAGACATTTCCCAAAGTGTTTCTTCACACAAGTACAGTAAGTAGGATTAACACCTTGAGAACTACTCCCACCTCCACCCTTGACCTTTGTATCTCTAGGTCCATCATGGTTTGGAGCCCTCTTCCTGAACCTAGGTTGGTTTTGCTCATTGGATCCACTTCTCTTTAAATTCCCTGAAATCCTACTAAGTTTGGACTCTTCAATGTATTGAGCATACACCATAAGCCTAGAGAAGTTCATGTCGTTGTGGAGCATGGTCGTACGACACTTCTTTCACAAGGTCAACAACACCGGTCACAAACCTACTCATCTCATCCCTAGGGTTAGACACCAAGGATGGATCATACCTATACAACATGGTAAACTTCAAGGAAAAATCTTTCACACTCATGTTACTTTGCTTAAGGTTAATGAACTCTTTAACCTTCACTTCCCTCCTCTCACTGGGAAAGTACTTTTCTAAGAAAGCCTCCTTAAAATCTTCCCATTTTATGAGACCCGACTCAACCGGCCTATTATCTTTCCATTGAGTGTATCATACTTAAACAACCTCCCTCAATTGATATGAAGCTAACTCCGCCTTCTCCCTAGAAGTCACCCCCTTGGCACTTAACATCTTCTACACACCATCAAGAAACTCTTGGGGATCCTCTCCCACCTTAGATCCTAAAAAGATTAGAGGATTCATCCTAACAAAGTATCTCATGCTAGAGGACATGGTACTCTCCAAAGCATTAATCCTAGGCCCAATGTCTCTAGTCACATAAGTTGTCATGGCCTGGGCTAAATCAAGTAGAGACTCTCTAATCTCCCCATTAGTCATGTCCGGGGGAACCACGGGAACCTGATTACCTTCACCTCCAATAAGGACTTGATCACCTTGTAGAGGAACTTGAGCATCTTGAGGAACTTGTACTCCTTATGGAGTCCACCTTAGGGAACTTATTCATGAACCCCATCCTCTTCAAACCTTCTAGTGGTCATCCTTCTGGTAGTCATCTCCTATAAACACAAGGAAAAACATTAAGAAGGACACTCATAACTTTTAACTCTATGGTAGGATACAAGAGCACAGAAGAAGGGAAACTTTATCGTCTTACAGCCTCTCGCTCATAGATGTGTGGCGACTCACACCAATGAACAAGACTCTACTAGACATGACTTTTTGAGACTTTTGGATTCCTATGACTACTTCCATAACCTATGTTCTGATACCAAGTTTGTAACGACCAAAAGTACCCCTAGAAGATAGAGCACTCTTGCGTCGATACATTATGTACTTGACCTCTCGGAGGTCTTGTACAAGACCTTAGATATCATTCATTTCTTACATGTATGAAAAGTTGTGAAGAATTACAACTTTCACGTGAATAATATTTCAAAACATCTTTCATAGAAAACATAAGGAATAAGGCTAAGTCTCAATGTTACAATCTTAGACATACGAATATATTTGGGAAACGGCCCATACAATCGAAATATAGAAATACTCATTCTATTACAATCCTTTAAACAAAGAAATTTAAAGATAATAATGTCCTCGAATCAAGTGAGGACATACCCCAACTTTGCTTGAAAGAGTCCTAGTTTACAAGCTTTTCTTCAATATGCCTCTCAATTGCCACCAACACTGTTAGATATAGACAAAATGTATGGCATTAGTACATTGCATGTACTAAGTATTACATAATGAATAAAATAATGATAAAAGGGAAATTTGTATGAAATATCTATTTTTGAGTAAAACTTCATATCATAAGAATAAGAACCACATTTAACACCAACACCACATATGAGTCACATTCGACAATATAATATCAAGAACTCTTCAAAATTCATAAACATAAGATCCTCCTACCAAAAGTGATTCTAAGGCTCACTTGAAGATTATGAAGTGACCGCCCATACAACCCCTTCACACACACTAAAGAGATCCTAAATATAACCTAAGATAATATTATTCTCATTTCATACATTTCACTCCATACCTAGAAATAAACCTAGACTTACTTAAGTAATACATGAAGAGAACGCTCATAAACCCTCTCCAAGCTTACCTAAGCTATCCTCAAAACTAGTCTATATAGATACCTTTTCATTAACATACATTTACATAACTTATTATATTCATTAGACCATTTAAGGGACATTCAAAACTTTAGGACTTTAACATAATTGTCTTTGAGAAGACTTAGGAAAGCTACATACTAACATCTTCAAAGCCTACTCGTACAATGTCTAAACAACGTCTCAATCCACTACCTAAACTTCATAGAACTTATCCAACACTAGCATGTATCCCACATGATGAGAGTAGTTAATAATAGACATAGATCATACTAGCTAGGCATGGAATCCGGAGTCTACCTTACTCCGATGGAGGGTGTTTTACTTGTCAATGGTAGAACTAGGACACATCCCATGTCGGCACATGGTTAAGGAATATCAAGGGTTTCTTTGTACTGTTATCTCAATCTTGACTAGAGCTACCTAAGCGTATTCTCTTGATGATATCCTTTTTTCCCATAGAATAATTCTATAAAGGAGCATATAAAGAGGTACCGTATCTTGTTCATAACTAACTCATAATACACCTTACAAAAGATGGTCCAGTAGGTCTTCCTACAATGGCTAGGAAGATAGATTAATGATTTTCCTAAGGATGATTTCATGTCGTTCCATACAACCACCCCTAGGTCTACCATCACACAAAAAGGATACCATTTTAACTTTTGACTTCAAGGATATCATAACCTTTTTTTAAAAAGGTTCCACATAAATTACCTTCTTAACCTTATTCAAGATCATATTCAATTCATTCATATACATTCATGAAGAAGGTACTTTGACCTACTAAGTCAAGAGTCATATTCACATTATTTAGTATCAATTAAAGGACGTAGGTCTACCAAAATAAGACACACTTCATTATCATCTTAACACATGTATGATATCATTCAAATAGCATATAAGGTCAACTAAGCATACTCAAAAGCCACCCTACACACTACTATAGAACATCAAAATAATCCATCACAAGTCTCCTATAATCAATTAGAAACATCATATTTCAACTTCAAGTATACACACATGAAGATATTATTAAAGTCAATAATCGTAATCTATATTCACTTAGAAGAACACATACATTGTCCTCATATATACACATAAGTAATATAGACCTTCACGATACTTCACATAGTAAAGATATAACATAATAATATCATAATTCATAATGTAATACTGACAAGGCGACATTGTTTCTCAATTCATAAAGTAATGCCGACAAGGTAACATTATTCACAAGTATAACATATAAGCACCGCCTCCATAGGTTGACCATACCACACATCACAAATTAAAAACCTATATTACACAATATAGTAAGAGTTAGGTCAACATACCACCAATTCAATCTCTAAAATTCCAATCCACTGCCAATTCAACCAATCCAATAAACCAAGGCTCTTACCAGTACGCATAATCACCAATTCAATCCAATAATTACAATATACAATCATCCTAGATAATACAATATAAATTTCATCAATTTAGGACAGCCTACACATAATTCTAACATGATTCTTTCATAATTCAATAACGCATAGTAAACTATACAAGAATTCAATAGCATAGAGACATGATCAAATCATAGACCATAATATAGTAAAAACTAGGATTGCTTGGTTTAATAAGTAATTTAATCTAAAATCATTCAATTAAAATTGATTATATTGTAAAACATTGTTTCAAATTGTTTCATGGAAGAACCCATGGCTGGATTTCAATTTAGAAGTTCATCTTTTGAGAGTTCTGAAAAATCACTATTAAGATTGACTCCTTGAAGAAAAGAGATTCAAGAATGAAAACCATACCTCAATATAGAATATTATCCCACGAAATTGATTGACAAAAAGCTTGGAAAATCAGTCTTCTTCCTTGGAGCATCAAACCTTCATCAATGGAGGTTTTTGGAGAAAAGGAATGGATATGTTTTGCTTTGAGTTGAGGGTTTTGATTTTATTGGTGAGTTTAGGGGCATCAAATGACTCAATAACCGTCAATAAGTAATGTCCAAATTACCCAAAAGACCCCTGCACTTAATGGACATTTTAACCAATTCAAATTTGACTTAAAAATGACGCGACCAAATATGAGAGGTTATTGCGCGTCATGAAGGAATTTTCAATTCTTGGTTCTGGAAAATTTTGGGACAAAATGGTTCGTGATGTCCCCGCGTCGCAGGGAAAGTTTTTCCCTTCGCGCAGCCACTGCTAATTCTCAGCTGGCACGGCAGCCTGCTTGGCCATGTTTGGGTCTTCCTTGAGGACCCTTAGGCTGGTCCAAGGGGCTTCATTCTCAGAAGTTTATACCCTATACATGTTAGTTTATGTATATGAACCATCAATACTTAATTTTACCTTCAAACTACACCCCAAAACTCCACTACAATACACTACGACACACTAGTTTAACTTCGACTAATTTTTGGACATCTTGGACGTTCTTGGACGTTTAACCTCCAAACACTTTAAAACTTTATATACTACCTATAAACACTATTATTAAATATTTTAGGACTTTACAACATCATTACACAAATTTTAAGCTCTACTTTCACCTAGTTTGTCTTTAGGGGCGTTACCTTGTCCAACTATGTTTTTCCCCTCTGTTTTTTCCGTCTCTAGTCCCCTTCTAAGTTGAATCAATACCATTTATTTATAGGGAAAAATCTTGAATTCAAATATTCATTTTAGCGGTAGATGAGGGATTGATTGGAAAGAATGGAGGAGAAAAAATTAGAGAAAAACATACCCCTAAAAATCTAGATTTGATGTGATTTCTTCTAATTCGGATTAGATTATGGTGAGATTTATCTAATCTGAAGTGAATAATTTGTGCCAGTGGATTGTAATATTTTAAAATATGGGTGGTGTAGTTGTATGAAGAAATTATTGTTTTTAGCATTGACTTTTGCGTTTGAGGGAAGAAGTAAGGGAAGATAGCTTATGGGATGGCTGGAAAAAGGGAAAAGAGAGAGTGTGGCAGAGTATAAAAATTAAAAGGATGGTCCATTTTATTTAAAAATTGGTAATTTAGTTGTTAATTTGACCAATTTGAGTTAGCTATAATCATTTTGAGTCAATTAACTAAACCGGACAAAATTAAAATAGAATGAATAATTATCAATTAGTTATTTTAGCTTCTTAATTTAAACAAGAAATATTTATTATCAAAACTTATTAATTGATTTAAAATAGGTAACTAATTAACTAATTCAAAGAAATAAATGTGTAACTATCTTTAAAAATATTCTGAAGCTATTTATTGAATATTTATATAAATGATGAAATTATATAATCAACATGTAATTATATAATTATTTCTTAATAAACAACCAAAACAAATTACAAAGATATATATATATATATATATATATATATATATATATATATATATATATATATATATATATATATATATATATATATATATATAGGATTTTTCAAAAAGGATTATTTCAAATTGTTTATAATGGAAGAAGCTCGTTAGTTAACTCGAATTGCATAGGGTCGAAATTGGGTGTCAACACATATGATGAGAGATTTTACCATATTAAGGTCTCAAGGAAGAGAGGACAAGCTAGTACCTCCTAGCGGTTAAAATTTTGATGCTTCAAAGAAGAACCACTTTTTTTATGCTCTTCAATCTCAAGGTGACCAAGAGAGCTCCCCGGATGTTGGGATCGGTATGTTACAAGTCTTTTCTATTGATGTATATGCATTATTAGACCCCAGTGCCACTTTTTCAGTTGTCACGCCTTTTGTGTCTATGAAGTTTGAAATACTCCTCGATCTGTTAGAAGAACCTTTTTCTGTTCTACCCCTGTTGGTGACTCGATAGTGAAAAAATATTCTATTGGAGTTGTCATTTCTTGGTGAATTTAGTGGAGTTATACATTTTAGATTTTGATGTAACTTTGGGTATGGATTGGTTGAATGCATGTTATGCCTCTATTGATTATAGGACTCATGTAGTAAAATTCCAATTTGAAAATGAATCTACTTTAGAGTGTAAGGGGGCAAATTCTAGCCTTAGAGGTCAATTTGTTTCTTTTCTTAAATATAGGAAAATAATCTCCGATGGTTGTATTTACCATATTCTTAAGGTTATGGATGTCGAGTCGGAAACCCCTTCTTGAAGTTTTTCCCAATGACTTGCATGATATTCATCCCGAATGGGAAATAGATTTTGGCATTAATATTTTTTCAGATACGCAACCTATCTATATTCCTCCTTATAGAATGGCTCCGGGTGAGTTCAAAGAGTTGAAGGATAAAGTCAAGTACTTGTTAGAAAAATGCTTCATTCAACCAAGTATATCTCCATGGGGTGCTTCGGTATTGTTTGTTAGAAAGAAGGATGTGACTCTTAGAATGTGTATCAACTATCGTCAATTAAACAAAGTGACCACAAAGAATAAGTATCCCCTTTCGAGAATTGATGACTTGTTTGATCAACTTCAAAGGCTATGTACTTCTCCAAAATTGATCTTTGCTCAAGCTACCATCAACTAAGGGTAAGAGGGGTTGACCTTCCCAAGACGACCTTATGGACCTAGTACGGTCACTATGAATTTATGGTTTTGCATTTCGTTTGACAAATGTCCTAGCCTCATTTATATACCTTATGAATAGCTTTTTTTGACATATCTTGACATGTTTGTCATTGTGTTTATCGATAGTATTTTGATTTCTAGAGGTGAAAGTGACCATATGTTCCATTTGAGGATTGTATTGCGAGTCCTTAAGGACCACCAATTATATGCAAAGTTTCATAAATATGACTTTTGACTAATGGACTTATGTCACGAACTTAGAGTCCTACTAAAGCTCCATGTGGCACTTGAAACTTACTCATGAATCTTTCACGATCTTGTCAGCTCAAGTAAGCCCTTTATGCTAAGATCGCTAAGAGAATGCAAAGAAAGACTTAGAAAGATTTGTAAGAAGGTTTTATATTGCTTGGAAGATTGCTTAGTTGTTGGATGATTAACAAATAAGTGGGACCTCTATTTATACTAACACGTAGGGACTAAAGTGTAATTTATAATTACTTGCAAGTCCCTAAGTTATTTACACTTTGGTACCCTTTCTAGAGAATTCTACTCTTTCTAGGATCTTCCAAAGCTTTCCTAGAAAATATCTAGTCTTTCTTCTAGAACTATACAAAGTCTTCTTGAAATATCTAGGGGCTTCTAGAGTTTTCTAAGCACCTCTCCAAAACTCTAGATTTTTCCGCCCCTATCCAGTGCAAAATATTACTGAGAATTGACGGGACGGGACACTCTCCCCCGCCTATTAATGTGGTGACCGCGTCTCATTGCCGATGAGTAGACATCCAAGTCTTGTGCATGCGCGATCAATAGGCCATTTACTCTATCAATGCCTTCGCACAATTCCTTCAGTTGCTTCTTGATCTCCTTCAGCTCAGTCTTATGATTTACCTCCTTCCTAGGAGGCAAGCGCCTTAATGGCTTCTTTGGCATCACGACATTGTTCCTTATTGGACCAACCTTCTTCGTGCATGATGGTAAGGACTTTTTAGCACTAGTATCTTGTTTCGAAGTTGTAATGGTGGCTATAAATGTCGACTTCTCTTTCTTAGGATTTTTCTTGAGTTGCATGGCCGTTAGTCGGATCTGCTCTTCTGTCTTCAGTGCCTTAACCATGGGAACCATGCATGTTCCTCCCTGCTCCATGACTAGAAGTCTTTGGAGGTAAGGATTGATCATAGTGTGGCGCTATTGAAAGAACTGTTGCCCAATAATTATATCATATAGGTCTAAAGGAGCGATAATGAAATTTGTCTTACCTTCTCACTCACCTAATGTGGTGGTTACTCTATGTGCGATTCCACTCACGGGAGTCAGTGGTGCATTGGTTGTCCTGAGTTCGGCGTTACATAAATTTTAACTTAGCCCCAACCTTGTAGATGCTGCCTTGGTCATGATATTGGCCTCTGCACATGTGTCGACTGTTGACACCTAATTTGACCCACGTCGGTATAAATTAATTATCGAGCTTCGTAAGTTTTCCAAATTATTTAAGTTAATTAGTCTTATAATTTTGCAAAAATTAAATAATATAATACATGGATTTTATGTTACTTATCATATCTTTAGATAGTATACATTTTAACTCGTTATGTATATAATGGGTATATTCTATGATTATTCAAAAAAATAATAAAATATTTTTAATTTAGTAAGTACTATATTGAGCTAATTTAGTTTGAGACATGGTTATATTTTAAAATAACTATTTTACAATTTAAATAAACTACTAAACGAAGAAGCTCGTTAATTAGTTAATACGAATTCGTCATTTTAATTGGTTATATGTTAAATTAATTCCATTCCCACCCCATTTACCTACCCAGGCCCACTCCTCTCCCAAAACCCAAATAAATTCTCAACCCCAATTCCCTCTTCAGCCCTTTCATCCTTTTAAATTAATTTCCAGCGGCCCATTCCTTAATTAATGCCCAGCCCAATTCGCCCTTTTTCCAAACCCAATTCCCTTATGTTCCACAACCCAATCCAGTTCCTTCTATACCCGGCCCATCCCCATCTCCAAATAAGTCCCAGCAGGCCCAAATTCCAAATCCAATAACCCGTTTCCCCCTTCCTTCTTCCCATTCCCCACGCGTTCTTCAGGAAAACAGTACGAACCTAGAAAAGCTGAAAGCTCCTCCCTCACGCGAAAATTCCTCATCTCCCCACGCTCTCTCCCTCATCTCCCCACGCGTTCTTCGTCTCCCTAGCGCACAAGGTGTTTGGCAACGCGTGTCGTGCGTGAACCTTTAGCTCGCGTCCTCATCTCCTTTCCTCTTGATGGTACTGTACCAGCCGGATTCGACAGAAGGAGCTGTCAGGGCGGTGACGCAGCAACACAGCAGGCGCTTTCGTCCTTGTTGCGCAGGATAACTCCACGTAATAGTGCGAGGACGATCGATTAATCTCGTCCCTCCACTTCAACTCCATTCCGTTGGGAATCCAGCATCAAAGGGCATATTCTTCAGCTTTAGATTAGGGTTCGAATTTCGAATTCGAAATGGGCCGAAAAATCGTATGACCCACCCCAAGATCGAAACCCTAGTTTTTGTTCCTATATAAACCCCTTTATTCTTCAGAAAGGGGTTGGATTTCGGAGGGGTTTAAATTCTTCTTTCGATTTCTGTTTCGTCTTGGGAGAACTGAGGAAATTTTGGGTCGGAAGTTTGGGTTAGGCTGGATAATAGGATTTTCGGGAGTGATAATTTTGACGAGGTAACCCAAGTGTTGGATCATCTCTGTTCCTTGTTTAAAACAGAGCAAATCTTTGGGGTTGGGGATTCAGAGGGAGACTTTCCATATACATTCGTTGGTCCCGAGTTTGAAACAGAGGTTGGTGAGTTTTCGTTTGTTGTTCTTCTTCTGTCCCATTTTTGAGAGGAACGTTCTGTTTCATTAACAGTATTCGATTACGGTGTTCCATCGAAATGTCCTAGCAGTCTCCGCGCGTTCTCTTTCGTTTGAGGGTGGAAGCTCGTTCGTGTCTGCGTGGTGGAGCAGCTCACACCTGCTCGTCTTACCCTGTTCGCTGCGCTTAGAAAGGTAACATTCAGGTTGTTTTAACGCAACTTACCACCAACATTGCATCGTTTGTCCTTTTCTTATGCAAGCAAGCTTATATGTGGATGTTGAAAGTATATTTGATGTGTTGTTGATCGCTGTAGCAATGATAAGTTACCGTTATTAAAAACCTTCGTTAGTTCGGCCTATTTTTTATGTTAGCGATTATTTTGTGTTGTTTTGTTTCGCTGAATTTGCTTGTTTCGCGTTTGTTCTCTGCCTCTTCTAAGTTCGTCTGATGTTATGATTTCCGTTGTTAGTATGATTCATTGTTTCTTTTGTGTTTGTGGTTCATCCTCATGTCGATTCGAAGCATGGGTTAGTCGAGGTCAAGCATGACACTCTTCATTATTTGGCTTGTCTCTACCTCCTCCGAAAGTTCTCTGCAAAACTTGTATAGTGTTGTAGCCTCGCTTATGTTTTGCTTCTTATGAAATCTCTTTATGACCTGTTCATATGTATTCTTTGCTGCCTAAAGTGTGCCATTCCGTAGTTGTTCATCTAGTCTAAACCTTCACTCGTCCCCCTCTTCGAGTTATTTGTTTGGGCGGAAGGGGATCAAATATTTAGTTGTTTTCGCAGTCATTAAGCATACTGTTTAGAGGTCGAGTTTGAGTCTTATGATCATGTCATATTTACAAAGCTAAAGGAAATGGCAGTAGCTCACTTTGGGTTATGACACCATGTTTCGACTTGTTTACATGTGATCTTGCTAATTATTCTTAAACAGTGGGAGTAACTGTATGCTGCTTTGATTATGTTATGACATTTAGTTGTTATTGTTGCTGATGTTAGTTTGTATGCTATTGTTTTTTATGTTATATAAATGATGCTTTGTTCATTCTTTATCTATTTTTGTGCTAAGTTTTGTCAATTATGTTGTTTATTTTGTCGATTCCTTATTGGTTGTTATCTTGTTTCCTGGTTATTGTGGACTATTACGTCGTTGTGTATAGCTAATTCGTTTATTACTGATAGACTGTATGCCATTTTATATATTAATTCCTATCGTCTTCTCTTGCATGAGCTCCTTCGAGTGAGTTCTACGGGCTCCATAGGTTCTCGATTTGCCAGGTGAATTGACCCATGAAGACTCAAATCTTTCTCATCCGAGTCATACACAATCGAGTGTCGTGAGGATTGAAGAAATTCGAAGAAGAAGGATCGGAAGGCTTTACTTTTTTTAAAAAAAATTTGAAAATTCATTTGTATTGGGCATAAGCCCTTGTTGTTTTATTTTCTCGTATTTTATTTTGTATGTTTAGATTAGGACAGGTGAATGGGTCAAAAACCCAAAAACAGGTGGGTCCAAAATTCGGTCAAGGCGAACAGAACCCGAATTTGGACCCAAGAATCTCTCTATCTATCTATCTCTCTTTATTAGTTTTTTACGTGTTCGTTTGAATGTCGTATAGATTAGGGTTAGAAAACTCCAAACCTCGTCGAAACGCCTTTCTACTTTTATCAAACTTAGAACTAAAATTAAATCTTAAAACAACAATTATTCCAAATTCGTAAAGTCTATTTAGACAAAAACTTTAAGAAATTTAACTTCAAAACAAATTCGCAAATTTTAAAACAAAATTAGTCAAATTGTTAATCGCCGGAAAACCGTAGTTAGCGGAGCGTCTTAGGTGCTTTCAACACCTTCCTAAGATGCTAATATGAATCCCGAACCCTTTAAATATTTTCAAAACAATTTTCCTGTTTTAAGTTGTTTGAAAAAAATAGTTTTCTTAATTTTCCTTAAAAAATTAAGTGGCGACTCCTAAAATGTCGAAAATATCTTTAAAATAAAACAAACTCCTTTTCGAATATTTTTTCGATAAAACAGAATGGCGACTCTGCTAGGGATACATTTTGAGGATTCTAACCCTAAGATTAACCTATTTGACTACTTGCAATAATTGTTTAATTGTTTAAATACTTAATTTTCGAAAATTGCATTTCATGGCATAACTTCCGCCAAACGGCAAATAGTTTGCATTAGGAAATGGAAGTTACGTGGCTTACCGCGACTTTCTTCATATATACCCAAGAAATCATTTGGGAGTATCGAACAAATAGTCAGAATGCGGTCATCCGGCGTTGTTCGATAGCTCCACCCCGATGTTTGTCCGACTCGGGTAACCGTCTATTTGAAAACAACTCTAGAAAGCCTAAGATAGAGCGAAACCAAAACCGAATCAGGAATTAGCCTAGGACGGCTTAATACCCAAGGCGTATTAACTCCATTTTAGTACAAAAACTACCAAATCGCGTCTAAGGTCTTCGACCTCATGACGCATCATATTATTTGTCATTTGAATAAATGTATGTGTGAAAACCAACTTGGGGGTAGGGGAAAATCTAACAGGCTTTTATTTTTCAGATGGATCGTTTCCCTAAGTTCAACATGGATGTCTCAGCGCCGCCTAAGCTTACGATGTGGCACAACGACATAGACGGAGATCATAGGCGAACCCTTAACAAGTACGTAGGGGCCTTAATCGAGCTGATCAACATGGATGGTTGGCCAGAATTAATCGAGGTGCTTACGGGGTACTGGGACAGTCAGAAAATTGTCTTTCGTTTTGGAACAGCCAAAATTACCCCTACGCTAGAAGAGATAAGGGATTGCATAGACATCGTGGGCACTGGTATAGAGAGGAGAGCCCGAAAATAAGAGGATATATTCATCCCCAACAAACCTTCCGTAGAGAATATCGCGGATTGGTTAGGACTAAGAAAAGACTTCACTTATTGGTGTCAGGACTCTCACGTGATGTTCAGAGATCTCTATGTCAGATTCGGACATGCGAGTTTCTACGCCGCGTATAATCGGGAGTTTAAGATTTCCTACAAGGAGTGGAACGAGGTCCGCCCCCTAGCGTTTGCCATGGCCTTGTTGGGAACAACGGTCTTCCCGCACGGTCCGAGTCTGATCATCAACACCAGAATCATAACGCTTGTCCACACGTTGTTCAAAGGATACGAAAATCAAGGAACAACAAAGTACTACCCCATAGCCCCAGTCATATTATCCGACATGTATCGAGCCTTGGGTAAATGCTAAGAAGGACACCGATATTTCCAAGGGTGTAATCTGCTTCTCCAGTGGTGGATTCTCATCCATTTGGCGAAAGGTGCTGGAACTCGAGAATTACACTCCCTTGACAACAAGAACACTCTCAAGGACTTAAACGATTTACAATTCTGGGCAAATATGAACAACTGGAGAACAAGAGGGACATGGGCCCAAATTTTCTCCGAATTGAGAGAAGAGGACCTACAATGGATGCTAGACCGTTTCATATCTAAGGAAGTTGTCGTGGAAAGTCGCAGATGTGTCGTGCTCCCTCTACCAGGCATTCGGGGAATTCGCCCTTACGCGCCATTTCGAGTCTTGTGGAAATTCCGAAGAAAATAGACAGTGCCCAGAGAAGCGTACTACGGCGCTTATGTGTATGACATCGGAGATGACAGAGTGCATGACGCATCGAAAATGCTCAGGGAGTGGAAAAACGCCAAGCACATGGGTAAAGACACTATCGCCCTGGACCGATTCAACGCTGGATACGACGAAGGTTATAAAGAGTGGCTGAAGAAGGACATACAGAATATCTCCTTTCAGATTTCGCGTAGCTTTCGCAGTGTGACGGACAGAGAGGCCAAAGTAGTGGCCGAATTGCAAGAGATAAAGGAAGAGGCCAAGGAGGTCTATGCCAAGTTCGTAGAGAATCAAGACGCTCTTGAGAGGGCAACTCGAGAGGTTGAAAGACTGAGGTAGGGGTATGATGAGTTTGACAGCTAGATCCAGCAGAAGATCGAGAGGATGCGATTCGAGAGTTTGGAAGACAAAGGGCGTCTGGGTGAAGGTTTTCTACTGTTGCTGAGGTACATGTTTCAGCAGCACAAAATCCAGAAAGACGACAACGGAGTAGGACCGTCCGGAGCAGCATAGTGGACATCACCCCTGCGTGGGTTTTCTTTACTTGTATTTACATTATTTTAGCCCCTGCGTGGGCCTGATATTACTGCACTTTCTAATGGCCCCTGCGTGGGTCTGTCTTTATGTCTATTTCCCTCTTTCGAACACTTTATTCATTATCAAATATTATTTTGGGGGGGAATTGTTTATTCATTTTAAATTCACACGTACATCATTCGAATGCGCTAGGCCTACCCTTGGCACAAAAGGGTCCCCACGCATGATTAGGACGGGATATATATATGTATTTAAATGCTTATGTGTTATATTGCTTTGAATGAGGATATCGTAAACCCACTCCTAGCCAAAATTCCAAAGGATATACGTAAGCCACTATTACAAATGTCCGACCAAATTCCCAAGTCTCAAGTTCCTCACGCAAAATCCATCTCCCATACCGCAAATCCTAAATACTGCTCTATCGTCTCAAGAAAGGTGAATCACCGCTATGGATAGAGGCAAGAACGTCCAGACGGAGCTCACTGAAGAGGAGCGAAGAAAGATCAAGCGAGTCACTCGAGAAATTCAGAAGATTAAGGAGGAAGGCCTTAAAGTAGACATAACCACGACAATCTACAAAGCTGTCGCCACGACATTGGGTGAAGATCTGGCGTCGCAGATAAAAAGAAAGAAGGAGGTTGAGATGGAAACCAAAAGTCTAAGAAAGTGGTTGAACATGCTTCGTTTGGAGGTGCACGAAGGAAAGGCGAGGGAGGCAAAGATAGATATTGAGACTGTCGTACTATTGGCTAGAAATGTGTCACTCGATGAAGAATTGACGACCCATGGCAACTTAAAGAACAGAAAATACCTCGCTCGTGACCATGGAGCAAATAATAGTGGCCCCGACAATGAATTGATTAAGGAGGACGATGAGGAGGAAATCGTCTACAAGCCTCCATTTCCGATTGTGTGAAAGGAACGGAGTGACTCAACAATAAGGGGAGAAATCATCAAAATGTTGTTGTCATCGTCTAGGAATTTCAATGTTGTCTTTTAATTTCCTTGTAATCACAATGAAAGAATGAATGAAAATATTTCATCCTAAACCCGAACTACATTGGGCCTGAATTCTCCTTGTGAGATACGTAGGCAGCCTTTCCTGGCCCGACCCCTATCTCTGAAAAATTTTCATTCTCCTCCGTGTTACAAAGATATGAAGTTAAGATCAACGGACATCGAAAGGCACCTGCAAGAAGACCATAGCTCAGCGTGATTCAGCCTTCCCGAGATAGCGTCGAACAAGCAAATTCCTGTTTGTTTAAGAAATATATTTCTGTCCTCACTCGTGGGTTAAAATATCCTCAAACGAAGCGACTTATGTGTTTATCTGCTTTCTTTGCAATATTATGTATTTTGTACTCCGAATATGCACTAACAAATTTGCCTTTGAGTTGTTTTACTTCTCAGGTACCTTTGACAGGTCTGTGTCGATAAAAGCTGGCAGATCATCCCTACTTCACTTGATCGAAAGGTCCTGCAGATTCCTTCCCTGGACCAAACTCAGACAGAGAAAATACAGCCATGGGAGACAATAACAATGAAGTCAGTCTCACAGATGTTGTGGTGGCTCAACCCACCGTGGCAGAACAAAATGAGCTAATTGCGCAACTGATGCAGCAGATAGCTGATATGAGAGTCGAGATGCAGCGAAGGCAGGACACACCTCCACACGGATTCGGCCCTAATTTTATCGACGCAAGACCTCCAATGTACTTCCCCTCGTCCAACTTGGATCCTCAGAACCAGCCGTCGACACCCGTGCATAACCCGTCTGGGATAGATATGACAACCCAAAACCCCCAGTACGCTTCAGTGTCCTATCAAACTCCCTCACCGCTTCCAAATAACCCTCCACAAATGCCACCACACCCCCAGAACACTCAAACAGCCCCACCACCCCAAAGTCAAAATCAAAACTCAACCGCCTTCAACCCCCAAACACCGCATCCCCTTAACCCGAAACACCAATCCTTAAAACTACCCACAAAACTACCAAACTGCACAAAACGTCCCGAGCCCATCCATAGATCCACCCCTCCCAAAAAGAACCACATTCCAAGTTCCCATCCCTGCCGAGCATGAGGTGCACGGTTCCGAGTTGGATCATTACGAGGAGCAGGAGAGAGAGTGGAAGGCAAGGGAAGAAGCAAAGATTGACATAAAGGAAGAGATCAAAAGGCCAATGAAATAGTTGCAATGCATTCCAGACGTCGCAGGGTTGAGTTATGCAGATCTTTGTATCCACCCAGACTTGAACCTTCCTGAAGGGTTCAAAATCCCAAAGTTTGATACCTTCAGAGGGGTAGGCAACCCCATGGTGCATTTAAGAGCGTACTGTGACCAACTCGTGAGAGTTGGTAAAGATTAAGCTTTACTGATGAGGTTGTTCAGCCGGAGTCTATGCGGTGAGGCCCTGGAATGGTTTACGTCACACGAAACTCGACAATGGCCCAGTTGGAGAGCACTGGCTAAAGATTTCATTGATAGATTTGCGTACAAAGTCGAGATAGTCCCTAATCGATATTCCTTAGAGAAAATGAAGCAGAAATCGACAGAAAGCTATCGGGAATTTTCCTACAGATTGAGAAAAAAGGCAGCGAGGGTGAGGCCTCCGATGACTAAAAAGGAGATTGTCGAAGTATTCGTACGGGTGCAAGAGCCCGAATACTATGACAGAATCATTTTGTTAATCGGAGCCAAATTTGCCGAGATAGTCAAAGTTGGTGAGACTATCGAAGACGGCCTGAAGTCGGGGAAGATAGCCCGAGTATCCGCATCGCCTTGATCTTCCGGACTGGTGAGGAAGAAGAGAGAGGAGGTTGCCGCTATTTCATACGGGGGAAGAAAAGTCCCCAGAAACTCATTGCGTCCTCAAGACCGCTCCAAGCCTCCACGAAAGTCTCACCAAGTCTATCGCCCACAATCCAATCATTCCGGCAACTACAATGCTACCCCCACTTATCCATATGCCCAAATTTTGTCATATCAAAATCCACCCCCAAATCTCCAAAATTTTCCCTCCGTGTACCCAAATTACCCCCAATCTTATCAAATTCCTCCCCCTTACCAGAATATAGCTCCCAGCTGCGCTAACGTACAGTCAAGCTATCGAGCACCTTCCCCCACATATCAAGTCCAAGCTCCAGCATATCAAACCCCCCTCCTGAATTAACAAGCTCCAGTGCCAAATTACCAGAAAAATCCCTACCCTAGAACCCAAGCTCCTCGCCCAAATACTCGCAATTATCAACAAGTTCCTCCCCCTCAGCAAAGCGGGTATGATCCTTCTCGTCCTAGGTTTGAGAAGAGGCCCTCCAGAAACTTTACCGCGCTGGCTGAAAGCCGAACCAAGCTGTTCGAAAGATTATCCGCGGCCGAATACATCCACCCTGTGGGGCCCAAGCCCGTGGATGTCAACTCTAGGTTCTACAAACCGGAGCAGAGATGTGCTTATCACTCCAACAGTGTGAAACATGATACAGAAGACTGTATCAATCTTAAGCACAAGATCCAGGATCTGATTGACCAAGAAGTAGTCTCCCTCCAGCTTGCGGCGCCGAACGTCAATACAAATCTGTTGCCAAATCATGGGGGTGGAAACGTCAACATGGTAGAAACAGACAAAGATAAGTGTCAAACCAAGAGGATTACTCTTGTAATGCAGGAAGACTTGGAAAAATCTGTCGCTTCTTTAAGCGTCAAGGAAAAAGGAGAGTTCGTTATCCTAACACCTGCAAAGGCTGTTGCCTTGGTTCCCTCAAAAACTCTCGCCAAACCCAAGTTTGTCATAGAAGCGGTCGTGGCCCAAGGCATGACTAGATCTGGCAGATGCTATACTCCTGATGAGCTTGCTCTCGGAGAACAAAAGAAAGATCATGCCAAGAGACCAATAAGTGAAGCAGAAGCCGAGGAGTTCTGGAGGAGAATGCAGCCTAAACATTACTCCATTGTCAAACACTTGGAGAAGACTCTGGCCCAGATTTCTGTGTGGGTCCTACTAATGAGCTCTTGGTCCCACAGACAAGCTTGATGAAAGCTCTGAATGACATGTATGTGCCCTCAGGCCCCCATGTCGGCCGTGTACAGAATGATCGCCATGGTAATGCTGCAGAATGGGTTCGAACCAGGTCTCGGATTGGGAAGAAATTCCCAAGGGATTATCGAGCCAGTTCTGGTCCTTTCTAAAGGATCAAAATATGGTTTGGGGTACATCCACACAGATGACGATGTGAAATGAAGAATAAAAAGGATCAAGAGTTGGCTAAACTGATCCCGCATTTGTATCAATCCTTTCTAGTCCGTGAGTACACCGAGCTGAAGACTGTGGGGAATGAATCTATGGCCTTTTCAAGGAGATCAATGTTGTCATCGAGGAGGAGGTCGATGCAGCTGGCATTCGTGATGTTGAACCAGGGGAGATGTTGCAGAATTGGACTTCCACGCCAATCCTGATGTCCCGAACTCTTTGGTAGAAAGGAGTTATTTTATGCATACTAAAATAGGTGGTCGTCGGGAAGGGGCCCGAGACCCACCATTTCTGCATTTTTCTGAATTTCTCGAATTTTGAATTTCTGTCGTGGTGTTTAAGAAGCGACATGGCCCTGTGCCATGACTTTAGAGGAAGAGAGAGAACTCAAGCTTTGGGACATCCCTCTCTCTAAGTTTTAGTTTTCTTTCTCTTGAAAATCTATCTGCGATATAAATAAAAGTTTGTATTTGGATTTGAAGAATTTCCATAAGGTATAATTTTAGTTTCTTTAATTATTTTATTATCATCTTCTGTAGTTGCCGCCTGAATGGCCGGCTAAGTTACTTCATATCTATGCTCGCTTCATAGTTCTTGTATGATGTTCTTATCTAATATCTGGATCTAACTAAGTTATGTTGATTTCATATTATAGTTCTTAAAACTTTTATTCTAAGGGTTTTGACTTGGTTTTGAGAAGGTGGTAAATTTTTAAATATTAATACATAGCGAGCAGTGGTATTGTAAGTCCCCGTTTGAGGTTAGGGGCAGCCTGAAACCCTGTTAGAACTGCTATTTATTAATATTTAGAAATAAATCCCATACTCAAGTAAAAATACCATACAGTCGAAAATTAGGATAAAACTTTTAACATAACTATAATAAGTTCCAATTCATAACCTGGGTTTGTGTAAATCTAGATCTGGATGGCAGTGCGGACTACCGCCAGCAATCTATGTATCCTGGTAACATAACATATTGAATCTTTACAAATGGAAATTTATAGTCTAAATATTTCAGAATCTTTACAATCTCCTAAAGTCCAGGAAAAAATTAAATTGATTTCTGGCAAAATAGCTTCTAATATTTGTGCAGAGCATCCAAATGCTTTTTGGGACAGAAAAAAGCATATTGTAACTTTGCCTTATGAAGATTCTTTCAAAGAAGCAGATATTCCTACAAAATCTCGCCCCTGTCAAATGAATTCTGAACTTGTTGATTTCTGCAAAAAAGAAATTGATAGTTTATTATCAAAGGGACTTATAAAACCCTCTAAATCACCATGGTCTTGTACTGCATTTTATGTTAATAAAGCTGCAGAACAAGAAAGAGGTGTTCCCAGGTTGGTAATAAATTATAAACCTTTAAACAAAGTTTTAAAATGGATTAGATATCCTATTCCCAATAAAAAAGATCTTTTATCAAGATTATATGATGCTAACATATTTTCAAAATTCGATTTAAAATCGGGATATTGGCAAATTCAAATATTCAAAGAACATACTTATAAAACTGCTTTTAATGTTCCTTTTGGTCAATACGAATGGAATGTTATGCCTTTTGGATTAAAAAATGCACCATCTGAATTTCAGAAAATTATGAATGATATTTTTAATCCTTATATGGATTTCATTATCGTTTATATTGATGATATTCTTGTTTATTCAAAAACATTAGATTCTCATATAAAGCATCTAGATATTTTTAAAAATATTGTTATTCAAAATGGTTTAGTTATATCTAAAACCAAAATGAGCCTTTTCCAAAAAGATGTAAGATTTTTGGGTCATCAAATTTGTCAAGGGAGAATCACTCCAATTCAGAGATCTATAGATTTTGCATCAAAATTTCCTGATGAAATCACTGATAAAACAATGCTTCAGAGATTTTTGGGCAGTTTAAATTATATTTCCCCTTTTTATAAAAATCTTTCTAAAGATGTTGCTCCTTTAACTGACAGGTTGAAGAAAGGTAAAATGTTACCTTGGAATAACGACCTTACTAATCTTGTTAAATCTATTAAGAAAAGGGTACAATATTTGCCTTGTCTTTCTCTTGCTAATCCAAATTGGATTAAAATTATTGAAACAGATGCCTCAAATATTGGTTATGGAGGAATACTTAAACAAATAAACCCCCATGATAAAATTGAGTATCTTATTAGATTTCATTCAGGCAAATGGTCTGAATCTCAGCGCAAATATGCAACTGTGGCGCATGAAATGCTTTGTATTGTTAAATGTGTTTTAAAATTTCAAGATGATTTATATAATCAGAAATTTATTATTAGAACTGACGCTCAATCAGTTAAATTTATGTTTGATAAAGATTTCAAACATGATATTTCAAAATTAATGTTTGCCAGGTGGCAAGCACAGTTAGCACCTTTTGATTTTGAAATTCATTATAAAAAGGGAAGTGATAACTCTCTCCCTGATTTCTTATCAAGAGAATTCATTAGTTCTTAAAAATGTCTCATCATCTGTCTCCTTATTGCTATTTGATTGGTGATAAAACTCTCATTTCTATTTTTAAAGTATTAGAACCTTTAAATTATGATTTAAAGGAAATTATTATTAATCAAATCTTCTATAATCTTATCAGGGAAGGTTATATTCCGGATGACGACTTTATTTCCCTAAATGATGATAATTGGGAATATGATATAGAAGGACACTTTGATAACTACTAACCAATTTGTTTAAAATTGCAGTATGGCAGGAGGTAATGAACCTCCATGGTCACATATACGTGGTCGAGGAGGAAGAAACAGCAGAGGTAGAGGAAGATCATCCTCTTACCAATCTACAAGGTCGTCTTACGACTCTTCCTACCCAGTTATACAACATGGACACAAATCTTTGATTAAATCAAAGATTGGAGAAGCTTCTTCATCAGCTTCATCTACATTAAATCTCAAGGATATTCCTAAAGATAGTTCATTATATGAACAAATTCAAGCATATTTGCAAACAAAAGAGCAAAGTCATACTTTTGCCTCTATAGCCAAAGAAACTGACCCAGTCAGTAATCCGGAAGAAACAGATAAAAAAGAAATTATATTTCTTGTGGAAAATTCTGATATTCAGAGAAGAAATGAGCCCTGGAATATACTCCAGAGATATCTCACGAAAGGATTATATTTTTTAAATCATTTTCACAATAAGTTTCAAAAAACCAAGTTCTAAATTGGTTCCATTTTTTCTTATAAAATTCTTTTTGAATATGTTTTCTTGCCAGGGATCCTGGACTAAAATCAATAATTTGTTTAAACATAATCAAATATCATTGAGATCAGTTGATTTATCAACACTGAAGTCCATTTCAGACTGAGTTGGATCCATATCTGACAACTTGTCAGTTGCTTGAACAATATTTGTTCTAGGGTCTATCCTTACCCTTTCAACCAATCTTTCACTTGCAATATCACTTAAAGTGTGAAGAGATAGAGGTTTTCTTCTAGCTGTTCCATAGCTAGGACCTTCATGACTTATTGGAGAAATATGTTGAATTTCTGGTAATCTTGTATAACCAGAAAAGGATCTCCTGTTGTAAATCCGGGAGTTATAAACAGAAGAGTTGTCAGAAAACTCTATACATACCTTTCCATCAGGATTTTGAGAAATATGAGAATAGTCACTATTAGTGACTTCTTCAGCAACCTGTCTTTGAGACACAGCATTATTTAAAATCCATTTATCAGGAAAATTAATTTCATCCCATTTAATAGGCCTTCTTGTCGTAATTTTTGATTTAACAAAATTAGTTTCGACAAGGATAGTTTCACTAGATGAATCGTATAACTTACATTTAGGATTCAGAGTAGTTAATAACTTATAATAAATTCTATAAGAAAGGCATATAAGCTCAGATCCGATTGCATAGTTATATCCATGCGTTTTTACGTTTAACGTAAGAGCATCAAGGATATTCCTGTCAGATAAAGACAATTGCAAATTAGGTTGAGTATTGAAATAAACTGGCCCGTAAGCAACAGTAGATTCAATAGAACCCATAAGCGATTGTCTGAAATCAAGGTTTCTAGCATCTCTTAGAGCTGCTAAAAACGTTTCAGGTAATCCTTTAAGGGTTAACGGTTTGAAGGCAATCTGTACCATACCGATATGCATCCAGTTATATCTGGATTTGTAGAGGTCAATATCCCTCTTATTTAATAATTGAATAACTTGTTCATCAGAATTCAGAGCAAGAGACTGCTCTGTGGTTTTAATCACCTGCTTAGTAGACAATTTATCAAACCAACCATAATCATAAATAAGTCTTGTATCCACCTTAGGGATAGTCCATTTGTTTAACAAATCAAGATTTTGAGGTATATCTATTTCTTCAAGTCTAGAACTTTTAATATGACTATCATCAACATTCATAATTTTAATAAACTTTCATATCTATGCTTCGCATCATCAGATCTGTTACATGTTCTTAAGGAATATCTGGCTCTGATACCATGTGTTACCAGGATACATAGATTGCTGGCGGTAGTCCGCACTGCCATCCAGATCTAGATTTACACAAACCCAGGTTATGAATTGGAACTTATTATAGTTATGTTAAAAGTTTTATCCTAATTTTCGACTGTATGGTATTTTTACTCGAGTATGGGATTTATTTCTAAATATTAATAAATAGCAGTTCTAACAGGGTTTCAGGCTGCCCCTAACCTCAAACGGGGACTTACAATACCACTGCTCGCTATGTATTAATATTTAAAAATTTACCACCTTCTCAAAACCAAGTCAAAACCCTTAGAATAAAAGTTTTAAGAACTATAATATGAAATCAACATAACTTAGTTAGATCCAGATATTAGATAAGAACATCATACAAGAACTATGAAGCGAGCATAGATATGAAGTAACTTAGCCGGCCATTCAGGCGGCAACTACAGAAGATGATAATAAAATAATTAAAGAAACTAAAATTATACCTTATGGAAATTCTTCAAATCCAAATACAAACTTTTATTTATATCGCAGATAGATTTTCAAGAGAAAGAAAACTAAAACTTAGAGAGAGGATGTCCCAAAGCTTGCTTCCTCTCTTCCTCTAAATGAGGTTATATAAAGAAGAAAAAGTAAAAAGGGGTCCTTATATGGGCCCTACATACTGTTTTAAACAGTTAAAAGATAAGATTTCTGATAAGATTTTTAAATCTTATCTTTTCCTTTAAGGTTCTTCTTTATTGTGTTTTCCTGTTCCTTCATAGATGCCAGGAATTCTTCTACTTGTTGCAGCTGTCCTTCTGATAGCTCGCAATTTTGATCTACAGATTGCTCATCAGCCGTATCACTTTGACCACTTCTCATAGAAGTGTCTGATTTATCAAATTCTGCAATATCTGTTAGCAGATTTCTTTTAATTTCGGCCAAATATTTGTTTATCAGTTCTTCTTTATTTCCTTCTTGGATGGAAATTCTTCTAGCAATATGCTTTACTGATCCTTCTGCAGAAATATCTTTCTGAGGAATTTCTTGATAAATTTTTATAGTATCGCTGATCTGGTTCAGAAGTTCTTGTCCATATAACTTTCCTGTTGCTGGGTCCTTTCTATTTAATTTGTCCCAAAAGTTTGTGAAATACTTTCTGTATAAACAAGGGATATTTTCTCCTGGGGTATAACCCATTTCTGGAGTCCATTTATGGATCCAAGGAATAGAAAATTCTATAAAAAAGTACATTTGATCAATTTTATCAATACAAGATACATGATCTTGTAAAAATAGTTTTGTAATAAATGGGGAAACTTTTGCCCATTCTTTATAAAGAATAAAGAAATTATCTGGTAATATTTTTACCGTTGGTCCATGAAAAGACCACCAATTTAAAAACCAGTTTGGTAAATCTTTAGAGAAAACTTTAGCACATATTTTTACAAACCAAGTGTGCTTTTGCTTATAATTATTATAATAAAAAACTTTGTTAAAAGCTTGGATATAATCCCAGTAGGTAAAACTCATATTTACCCCATTAACTAAAACTTGTTTTTCATGAAGAGTAGATATTCCCCATTCTTCAGCTGATATAATCTGTTTGAAGGTTATTTTGGAGAAATTATAAATATTACTATCAAAATCAGAAAAGTGCTGAAATTCTGCACTTTTAGTATAACTGAGAATAGACTCATAGTAAGTTCGAGACTTATATGTCTCGCCAGGAAAATATAATAATAATAATAATAATAATAATAATAATACACAAATAATAAAAAAATAATTATAATAATAAATTAATAGTAATAATATAATAATAATAATAATTATAATAATAGTAAAATGATAATAGTAATAATAATAATAGTAATATTAGTAACCCTAATAATAATAATAATATAATAATAATACTAAAAATAATAAAAAAATAATTATAATAATAATAATAATAATAATAATAATAATAATAGTAAAAATGCTAATAGTAATAATAATAATAGTAATAATCGTAACCCTCCTAATAATAATAACCCTCCTCCTAATAATAATAACAATAATAATAATCCTTATAATAATCTAATCCTAGTAATAATAATCCTAATAAATATTATTATTATATGAATCCTAATAATAATAATTATTCTCCTCTTTTAATAATCGTAATAATCCTCTTCTCCCCTCCTCCTAGTCCCAATAATAATAGTCCTAATAATAATAATCGTTCCTCTATAATAATCATAGTGGTCCCCTAATCCTAATAATCCTAATAATCTACTAAAAATCTTAAAACCCCTAATTATCCTACTAATAAATAATAGTAAAAATAATGGTTGTCCTCCTAATAATAATAATAATAATAATAATAATAATAATAATAATAATAATAATAATAATCCTAATTATATAATCCTCCTAATAATAATAATCCTACCTAATAATAATAATAATAATACTAATAAGTATAATAGTTATTATTCTTATTAATACTTAGGAAAAATGAAAGACCCATAGAAACAGGGTCTCTGTTGACACCCAATTTTGACCAACCTTTGACCCTTTTTAGGAATACTATTCGATTAAATACGTATTTTAAATTTTAGAATGTTTAGTCGTCTTCGCTTGAAAATTATATATTTTAGTATGTTCTACTTTATAAAATTATCATAGATATTATTAAAATATTTTAAAATTATTAATGAATTTAAAATGTTTAAAATTTAAATAATTTTCTACACTTTCCTTAAAATTATTTAAATTCTAGCCTATTCTATTCTAATTTCTTCCAATTCTAGCCACTTCACTTCAAATTTTATTCCAATCATAGCCACTCTTTCATTTTAATTCTAGCCACTTTAATTGCAATTTTATCCATTCTATATCTTTGTCAATCTAATTTCAAAATATCATCTTTTAATCTCATCCGTCATCGAATCCTAACCCTTCATATCTATCTAATCTAACGGTTGTGATTAACTCTCTTATTCTCTCAACATCAAATGACCAAAACCTAAACTTTTTCACTCTCTTCTCCCTCCCCTCTCCTTGACAGCCGCAGCCCTCCTCTCTCCTTGGCAGCCGCAGCCCTCCTCTCTCTTTCCCCCATTCTTTCCGCTGAAAGCCACCAATCGCCGGTGGAATCTCTCTCCCTCGCGCTTCTTCTCTCGTGTCTTCCCATTTGCTCTCTCTTCTCTTCTCCCTTCTTCTCCTCTCTCTTCTCCTCCTCCCTTCTTCTCCGTCTCCTTTTCCCGTCGCTGGCAGCAGTGCTTGGAGAAGGACAGCAACGCCAGCCAGCAGCCCCACCGTTGCCCGTCTCTCCTCTCTTTCCTTCTCTCCTCTTCTCAGGCGAACATCGAGAAACCAGCCAGCGCAGCAGCAGCGCCTGGAGAGGCGCACACAAGCAGCAACTCGAGAAAACAGAAGTCGTTGGTGAAGGCAGCAACCAGCAGCCCAGCGCCACCTCAACTCCTTGCCTCTCCTCTCTTCTCCGGCAACTGGACAGCAACACTGGCAACAGCAGGCGGCAGCCACGATGAGAAGCCCTGCTAGCAGCAGTGGCGACCTGCCAAATAGTCGGCGACAGACAGCAGCGACCGGCATGGACAGCAGTGGCCCACCAGCAGCCTGGCGCCACCCTCTCCTCTCTCCTCTTCCCCGTCCGTCTCTTCCTCTCTTCTCCGGCCAGCAGTAGCGGTAAATTTTGATAAATCTTCAAGGATTAGATAAGGATCCGATCAGGTATACTTTTCAAAAACTCTCTCATGTCATGTCTATTGGTTAATATTTTTAATGCGTGATTCAACTTGGCAAATCTCTGCTTGCTCACATAAAGTTTTGTTTTAAATTAATTATTATCCATTTGTTCTTATGTCTTTTTCTGCAAGGTTTAAGTGTTCCAATGCTCTTCTTGAAATTAATACGAAGATCTCACACTTGTCTTTGATTTGCCCATTATTACTTAATTAGTTTTGTTAATCTTTATACATCATTAATAGATTTCAGTCCACACTTTAAATATTGATTCTCTTTCATTTAGAAGAACTTGCATAAATGGGTTACTAATTGATATGCTCTTTGGACCCAGTATGTTATTGCATTATATTTTTTAGTTGTTTGTTATATAGCATTAATAGTTGGAATTTTACAGCTTACTTACAAATTGATTTAATGTATTGATTTTCTTGATTTTAAAAGTTGCAAAGTTGACCCTTCTTTAGATGCTTAGTGATTTGAATAAACTCGTATATGGTGAATCTCCCAAATTAAATCGTTTAGCATAATTATAATTAAGCTAATCTTTGGAAAATCTTTATTAGTTGGATAGTGTAATATGTTATTTCTTTCCTTCATGTGAATCTTGATTGTCCGTAAATTGTATCTTGGTAAAAATAGTGACTTCTTAATTTATTCATTTACCTTAATTAAAATTGATTTGATCTCTTACTTGCTCTTAAATAGTAAAAATACCTTATATTTGATAAAATGAATTTAAATAAAATCTATTTTTACTCTTCTTTATTTTTAGGAAAATATATGTATCTTATTCCTAATTTTATTTCTTACTAGTTTATTTTTGGTATTGCAATATTATTAAAATTTTCTGATTTTTAGCTCTTCTTTATTTAAGGAAAAAATATATTATTTTCTATTGATTTATTCTTACTTGTTTATGTTTGGTAATGAAAATATTTTAAAATTTTCTGATTTGGTCCTATTTTATAATAAGGAAAACAACATATTTAATTGATTCCTTTAAATATTTCTTTTCCTTATTTGTTTTCCCCTCTTTGCTATATAAATAAGACCCCCTCCCTTCATTATTTCATCAACTAATCAACTCATACAATCATTCACTCTCAATCACAAGTTCTCTCATCACTCTTCATTTTCTCATTGCTCTCTTGCTACTCTAAATACATTAAGATTTCGGTAAACATTCAAGTGCTCTTCTTCACTACTTTGCTATTTTGCTTTTGTTCGAGTAAATGTTGGATCAACTTATTTTTTTTTTCATTGCTACCATTCCTAATCTACTTAACCGGTTAGTATTCGGAATTAACATTTAAATTATTTTGTATTCATACATTTGTGTGAGCTCATTGTTCTATTCCTTTGTTATGCATAAGTTGTTAAACAATTGCATAATGTCTCACCTTGACTAATAAATGTTATTACTTGTGTAGTTATTTGATTGCTTTGACAGGTTTCAAACTTGAAGTTCAAGTTGAAGATTAACCATGAAGAAAGATTTATTTGCTTATTTGAATCTATATTTTTTCTTTCTTATTTTATTTTATTGAATGTTGTAACATTTGTAACTCTAAAGATCATATATATAAATTTATTTGGGGATCGTCTAGGGGAGGGGGATTTACATGCCTACTTGTTCATTTTTTTTTAAAAAAAGTTAGAAATCATGCCTATAGGTTTATCTTTAACCACCTAGAATTATTGTTTGTATGTGTTATAATATAATCAATTTTCAATTTGCTTGACGCTTTGTTAATAAGTCTTAAAGAAATAATAACTAGATTCCATTAATTTTTGAATGTTAAAATCGTAATAATTTAGTAGGCTGATTATGTGTTTTAAAAATGTTATAACTTTTTAGCATTATCTTGTCACGTAGAAACCATGTCTAAGGATTAATTTGTTCATATCATTTAGATTTACAAAATCATGCATATATGTGTTACTCTTTTTTGAACACCTAGACATCATGTCTATAGGCTTGTAAATAACTTTTAACATATCCATAAAAAATAAAATTTGTTTGTGCATATTTGTGCCCTCCCCCTAAAATTGGTTAATATTATTAGTAATCTTATTTATCTTCTTGAAGATTTCCGCATTCATGATGCAATATGTTATTTTTTTTTAAATAATAATGATTTTAAATTAGAATCATTTCATACATTTAACAAACTACTTGGCTTTTGAATATATTTCATAGTAAGATCTTTGTATTTAATAAATTTACTACAATAATGTTTTACTAGTTTTCTTTCTTACAAAGTTTTGCAACATTTTTTTGGTCATTATTCAATCCTCCTTTAAAACTTTGGATTGATTATGACATTGTTTAATTTGAAAATAAATTATAAGCACTATCTCCTAACCTATCGTTAGTGGGAAAGTCAAAGGAACTACGAGGTCTAGTTCCAATTTTTAAACCCGACGCATCCCCGGAAGTATCACCTACCCATGAATTTTAAAAGATATTATGTATATTTATGTGTAAATATTTATGTGCCTATATGTAAACTAAATCTTTTTAAATCATTTTCAAAAAAAATAAACTACTTTTTTTTAAGACCGACCTCAAATCAAAATTGTTTCTATGGTGGAGGAGCGCGATCAACAATATCACGGCATCATCCCTATAAAGGAACAAACTTTTTTTTTAAATCAAAATTCCTATTCAAAACTTGCTCAATTTTCAAAACTTTACTTTCGCACATATTAATTGCTTAATATTTGCAAATTTTGTTTATAACATAGTCTCATATGCTTAAATAAAATAAAACTTGATTTGTTTATTTATTGCTATCACCTAGCCTTGCATGCTCAAATTAATGAAAAATAACAAAAATAGTATTAATTATTTATATTTGTTATCACTTAGAAAGCATATTAATTTATAATAATTAAGTGACCTTGATTGCTACTTGTAACCCCCACATAGATTGCATTAGACATGGTCGGGACCCACATTTGTGGACCTCGAGGGATGCGTGAACCCTTAGCTAGACCTAGTTAGGTTAGATAGGTGCCCTAACGCGCCTTAATTCGTTAGGTGGCGACTCCAAAATCCCAAAAGAGTTGTTAGGTCGTGCACAAAACTCATTTTCTGCGAAAAGGGGGCGTGACAGTCTCTGACAACCAGAACGGTTGTGCAGGACGGACCGTCGTGAATACAACGGTCCGTCACATGTGTCCGTTAGGACAGGGTGCTAGGGCTTTTGGAACGGACCCTACAACGGTCCGTTATCGGGGTCTCGTTCTGTATAACAGTGACAGAACTGGGGGTACCCCATGCATCCCCGATGAACCCACATCAAACTTGTAGAGTTTTGGACCTACATTTGTCTAACCCAACTACCTAGGAAACTAGCAATGCAAAAGCACCTATGTCTAGGGTTGTAAACATGGCAATTTCGAACATTTGTAACCTAGGTTAGACAAAATTGTATAAAAGAAACAAACATATGACGAAGAACTAATGCTAATACTAATTAATAAACAAAAATGCAAGATAAATGAGTAGAAATTAGAGACACATACCTTAGAATTGGAGAAAAAAAAGATGGGCAAGTACTTGGTGACCAAGAAGACCCACAGCAGCAACTCCGACTAGTATAGATTAGAATTTTTAGGGCTTTGGAGAATTTTGGGGGAACAATGATCGAGGGGGAGAATATGGAAGTTGAAAAGAGAGGGAAATGGGAGGAATAATGAATGAATGGGGTGAAATGAGGGGTTGGGGGGTTTAAACGGTCTAATTTTGAAAAAGACTCCAGTCGGGTCGGGTCAGGTACGACTCATTAATCACGCGACGGTTCCCCGACGACGGTCCGTCGCAGTTGTGACGACCCGTCGTTGGTTCCATCATGTGTGCCCTAGTTTGAAAATAACAGAAAGACGTACCTGGTACGACGAAGGCATACGACGGTCCGTCGCAGGAGCAACGGTCTGTCGATGTATCCGTCAGTGACTGCTGCAGAGTAGTTTTTTTGCAGAATTTCCTGGTGATGTGCCTGCAAATTTAAAAACCCATCAGTAGAAAAATGCTACCATTACTAAAAAGACTATAAGCATTGGGTTGCCTCCCAACAAGCGCCTGATTTAATGTCGCGGCACGACTGGGAACCCTTGATTACTCAGACTTCATCAAGATGGTATGCCTCTATCGCTTCATTCTCGATGCTTTATGACCAAAATAGAGTTTTATTCTATCTCTATTCCTCTTAAACCACACTCCCTCCTTGACTTTTAACTCAACTGCTCCATGAGGGAATACTTGGGTAATCAAGTAAGGGCCAGTCCATTTGGACTTGAGCTTGCCCGGAAAATAAGGCGACCCAGAACTGTCTACAAGCACCAAATCCCCAACCATAAACTCTTGTTTTGCAATTTTTTGTTCATTCTCCTTCTTCATCTTTTCGTTGTGGGATATGGCAGATACCGATTGGAGCTCACCACTCTGCCTCATGGTCCTACAAATGTTGAAGGTCGCTTCTTCATTATTTAATCGAAATGTCATCTATGCCTTCTCCATATCAACTAAGGCTCTACCTGTAGCAAGGAATGACCTCCCAAGGATAATAGGCACTTCAAAATCGACCTCACAATCAAGAATAACAAAATCATCCGTAAAGATGAATGACTCCACTTTTAGTAGCACATCATGAAGTATCCCTATAGGCCGTTTCACTGTCCGATCAGCCATCAGTAGCCGCATCGCAGGGGGTTTTGGATCCCCCAAACCCAACTTCTTGTAAATCGAGAGGGGCATGAGATTTATGCTTGCCCCCAGATCACATAATGCATTCGCAAAATGTAATGACCCAACTGTACAAGGAATAGTGAACGCACCAGGATCTTCTTTCTTTTGTACGAGGGATCTTGTAGCAATAGCACTACAATGCTGCAGTCTATCATCATCCTCGAAAGTGATCGATCTTTTCTTGGTGACCAGATCTTTCATAAATTTGGCATAACTGGGCATTTGTTCTAGAGCTTCTACCAAAGGGACATTGATAGAAAGCTGCTTCAACATTGTTATGAAACGCCGATATTTACCATCCTCGGTTTTTTTCCACTAATTTCTGAGGGAAGGGTGGTAGTGGCCTAGGCATGGTAATTACCTTGATAGGTACTTCTGCATCTTTTCCATTACTTTCCTCTGCTTCACCACTACCCTTTACCACATTATCATTATCCTTTCTCACATTTTCCACAGTAGACGGCATATGTGGGTCAATGGTTTGCTTACCACCCCGAGTAGTGATTGCCATACAGTGCGCATCCTTCTTTGGATTTTGGAAAATGTTGCTAGGAAGAGTGCCCGGTTGCCGTGTGTTCACTGTCGCAGATAATTGGTCCATTTGCCATTCGATCTATTTAATAGAAATTGCATGTGTATAAACTTTTTGCCCAATACTAGCTAAATCACCCCTTAACTCTTTAATGTGCTCATCACTAGCATCGAACCTCCTCATCATTTTGTGCAACATATCCTCAACTCGCGCCATACTATATCCACCATCCCTAGGAGTAACTTCACGATTTTGAGAAGGGACATAGGGCCCATTCCTGTCGTTTCTATTAGCATAGGTACCCCTGTTAAAGTTGTTGTCGCGGTTGTAGTTTCCATCTCGGACATAATGACCCTCACGATTGTAGTTACCATAGTTTCGACCTTGGTTCCCTTGATCTTGGCGCCAATTATCCTGATTTGCGCCTTGGGCGCTTGGTCGGAAACCCCCCATCTGCTCATTTACTGCATAAGTGTCCTCCGCATAATAGCATTCATCATTAGGAGGTGGTGGTTTAGCCAAGTAGTTAACTACATTTATCTTTTCTGCACCCCCAGTGACATGTTTTAGTACCAACCCAAGCTCAGTTCTTATCTGAGTCATTTTTTCACGAATCTCATCTGTGGCTGGGTTGTGAGTGGACTGCACTGCGAAGGTGTTTCTCCCTGTATCAGACTTCCTAGTACTCCAAGCTTTGTTATTTCGGGAGATTTTCTCTAATTTTTCAGCAATCTCAGCATAAGGACACTCCCCATAAGATCCACCTGCTATAGTGTCAAACACCGCTTTATCGTTATCATCCTGTCCCGGATAGAAGTATTCTTTCAATGTCTCATCATCTATACGGTGATTTGGGACACTTCTCAAGAATGAGGTGAATCTATCCCAAGAACTACTAACTGACTCTCCTGGTAGTGCCACAAAGTTGTTCACTCTGTCTTTGTGGTTTAGTTTCTTGGAGACCGGATAGTAGCGTGCTAAGAAAACATCCCTTAGTTGGTTCCAAGTGAAGATTGAGTTGTATGGGAGCTCACTGAACCATATAGTAGCCTCTCCCGTCAGTGAGAGAGGAAACACTCTGAGCCCTATTACATCTAAATCCAAATCAGGCCTCCCTACACAGCTTTTACACACTGCCTTTACCTTAGCTATATGGGCGTGTGGATCCTCAGAAGGTAGCCCAGAAAACAAACCACTGGCAGTGAGCATTTGCAACAGGCTACTAGTTACCACAAAAGTGTGGCCTGTGGGTAGAGGAGGCAAGACAAGTGGCCCATCCGAGTCTGCTATGTTATCATAGCCTCTGTAGTATGCTTGCGGTCTTGGAACGGGATTTTGTCCCCTCTGTTGGTGTTCACCCAAGGCATCGGGTAACATCTGACCATGAACATCAACCGGAGCTGGGATGTTCTGGTTCGGATCATCATCATTTATTACCAAGTTTAGATTCATATTGCGCAGTGTACGCTCTAGCTCGTGATTGTAAGGAAACAATGGTTCTCTTCCTCTCCGTGTATTTGACATACAAGGAGGATAGTTCTTAAAAAAAAATCAAAAACAACAAAACAAAGTAAAATCAAGAAAATATCAACTAAACTATAGTAATAAGTTCAAGTTAATCTAAAAGCTATAATCCCCGGCAACGGCGCCAAAATTTGATACGCTCAAACTTACTTCTCAAATAAGAAGTAAAGCGGTCGTGTCAAGTAAATAACCCAACTAGTGAGGTCGGGATTGTTCCCACGAGGAAAATAGTCTAGACTTAACTTCAACTTATTACTATTGTTTGGTCAATCACTTCCTTGGAAAATAAAACAAAAAAAGGGGGTTTCTAGTTCTAAATGAGTGAAAATAACTAACGAAATTGAAAAAGACACTTAACAGCTTTGACAGTTGGATTTTAATCAATTAATCAAAGTAACTAGGGTTTACGTGTTCCCCACAGGTTCATAACTTGATAATTCTAACTATAAAAATTCTTTCCTAGTATCTTGCATGCAAAGTGATAAGTTATGTATTTCTAAATCCTTGGTCCGGCATCTAGAAAATCTCACTCCGCACCTTGGTCCAGTTACGTGTGTTGCTATGCTAGCCCTTATCTTTACCTTATATTAAGCATCGTATTCGATATTTCACTAAGTTATTACCTCGTACCAATCAATACTAGCCTATTAGATAGTATACACTAAATCTATGTTAATAATTCTTTTCCTATTATCTACCTCCTTGGTCCGGCAAGTAGCATTAAGGCGAGTTCTAACGTTGGCCATCCGTTAAAAAGACTTCTAAGCGAAAGAATTATTAATACATGCAAGACACTATTCTAGAATTGTTATTTTAGTTAGGTTTTATCTCATTATTTGCCTATGGTTCCCACAACCCTAGTTATGGAGTTATTATTAATACATGCAAGACACTATTCTAGAATTGTTATTTTAGTTAGGTTTTATCTCATTATTTGCCTATGGTTCCCACAACCCTAGTTATGGAGTTTAGTTACTCATAGTCATAATCACAATATTCAAATATATTAAATAAGAATTCATGTACTTACTTCAATGAGAAAGAGTAAAATCCGAAAGTTTGCTTGATTAATCACCAAAAATCACTTGCAAGAATCTCAAAGTCTAATAATCTAACTAATAATACTTAGTCTAACCTAACAGAGTCTAACAATATGATGTCTAACAATCTAAGAGTCTAACCTCAAAAATGAGGTTTTTCGAACTATTTATAAAAAAAAAAACCTAATTAAACAAGGACTCTATTTGCTGGAAATCTGCCAAAACGCGGCTGGGTCGACGGACCACGCGACGGATCATCGTGGTCATGACGGACCGTCATGGACTCCGTCGTCCCATACTTATGCAATTTCTTCTGCTGCTCTCTTGATTCCCCTCGACGGCAAGTATGACGGACCGTCACAGGCACAACGGTCCGTCGAGGGTCTTCGTTCCAAAACACTTCAACTCTTGGAATCTGGAGACTGAGATTACTTCTCTGAACTTCATGACGAACCTGCAGGACGGACCGTCATAGACACGACGGACCGTCACAAGCTTCGTAACCCCACACTTGGTCAGACTTCCCCATCTTTCTTCAGCAGCTGCACTACGCTGCCACCTACGGACCGTCACAAGTACGACGGACCGTCATAAGCTCCGTAGGTGGTCTCTTCTGCATTTCTTCGCTCAAAATCTCCGCATTCAGCTTTGGACAGATATCTTGCAAAACAAAGAGAAACTTATATAAAAATTAGCACAAAAAGACTTTCGGACACACTAAACTTAAGGAAAAGTCTTAATTATACCGTGAAACCACGGTATATCAGGTTATATAATCTTCATTTGGATTTTGGGTATTTTTAGCTCTGGGGTTTAGATTAAAAAAGGTTTGGATTTTGTGTATATTTTCTATATACAATCTGGGGATATGGTTATATATTTGTTTGTGTGAACCCAAACTGGTTTTGTAGGTATTTACTCGTGTGGGAACAAATACATCTTTTTGGGTATATTCTGGAAGGTATGGTCTGGAGAATAGTTTATTCATATTGGTATTTGTATATTTTGTCTTACCATCTTGTTTTTTTGTAGTTGATCCTCCTGTAGATGTGCTACATGCAGCTGTATTTAACATTTTGTTATGGGTTTTAAGGTGTTTCCCAACGTCACCTTCTAGCTCCGCATGTTTAGAGTCATGCTGCTGACTTAGCTCCGCATGTTTAGAGTCATGCTGCTGACTATTAGCTGTCTTTTTTAGCATCTGTACTTCACTTTCTATTTTCTCCATTTTCTGGCAAAGTGTTGTCATGGTAGCTAGTATTTTTTTCAATGTATCTACATTATTTTTTCTCTGGAGAAATAATCTGCAATCAGATTTTTGTCAGTCTTGATCACTTCAATTGTAAATGTGAAATTTCATATATTCAATACTAATCTCCTTATTTCTTTTTTTTAACTGAATCTTGTACCTTTTTGGTTATCCACTATTTTACCTGTGTATTGTCTGTTCTCACAATAAATTTATTGTAAACAATATATGGTTCAAATGCTAATAAACATTTATATAATGAAAATAATTCTTTTCTATTTATTTCCCATTTTAATTGTGCTTCTGTATAGGATCTTGAGTAATATCTACAATGGTGTTCTATTTTTTCTTTGTCATATTTATATTTTAGGACTCCTCCATAACTGTGATTGCTCGAATCCGTTTCAACAATATAAGTAAATAATTTATTTTCATCTGAAAATATAGTTTCGGTAGTTTTTTGCATAAGTTTTTGATATGTCTTATGTTCTTTATCTCTATTGTCAAAATGATATTCGACATCTTTCTTGATTTTTTTTGTAATGGTTTTAAATGTTCTGCTAATTTTGGTATGTATTCCCTCACTTGGTTTACTAATCCTAGAAAGGATTGTAATTTCTTTTTTGTGTCTATATTTTCATCAAGGGTGATTATTTTCTATACTTTTTGGGTTTGCGTTTTTATCTATTTGTATTCCTAGAAATTCAATCTGAGGTTTAATAATTTCTGCTTTCTTTTTACTTAGGCTTATGTCAGAATGTTCAATTATGTGTATAAATTTTTCTAATAATCTGACATGTTCATCTTGTGTTTTTGAATATAACAATATATCATCTATATAGACTATGCAATTTTCTAATTGATTAAAGTAATTGTCCATAAAATGTTGGTATCTAGCTGGTGCATTTTTATATCCAAATGGTAGAACATTCTATTCATAAATCCTTGTGGTACAGTAAATGCCGTTAATTCCTTAGATTCTTCTTCTAGTTTTTGATGGTAAAATCCTGATTTGCAGTCAAATTTACTGAAGTAATTGTATCCTTGGATTTGTCTAATTTTTAATATTTTGTTAGGTATCAGATAGTTATATGTTTTTGTTTTTGCATTTTGATTACGATAATCTATGACCATCCTACTTTTATCTCGTTTTTGTTCACTATGTTTGTTTACAATAAATGCTGGGCTCGTGTAGTCATTATTATCTATTACAGTGACTATCCTTTCAAATGGATTTTCTATTTTTATTTTATTAATTTTATTTTTTGCCGTTATTTTATGTTTTGTTGTCAATACATAAATTTTTTTACATCTTGCTGTGAATATCTTACTTTCTGGTGCTAATTCTATGCCGGACATTTTCCAGTATAGAACTAATGATTTATCTATATTTCGGTCTGTTAACGCTACTGAATAGTTAGCACTTATTATGAATTTAAATTTTTTGTATATTAAGTTTCCTTTTACTGCACTGATTATGCTTTTTTCTATAGGTTATATAATTCTATCGTCTGCTAGGTATATTTCAATAGGAGTATCTATTCCTTCTCTAAAACATGCTTTTATTAGTATTTCTGTTCCTCCTAAATGTACATATTTTATTGGTGTCTTGGTTTTTATATCTTGTATTTCCTTGTTTATTATTCTTTTATTTATTATTGGTATTTGTGCCTTTCCTTTTGTATATTTACAATCTATGATGTGTTCCTTTTGACTAACTATATAGTATTCATCTTTTTGCTTTCTGAACCAACTTTTTATGGTTGGTATCTCAAGTACTTTTTCGACACTTAAGTCTAGTTCTTTTCCTTTTATTTGTTCAAGTATTGTACTATCAAATATGATTTTTTGTTCCGATGATTCTTCGTTTTGATAATTTTCTTTTGATATTATTTGTATATCTTCTTCAGACATTAGATTTCTTCTTCGGTTATTTCTTCATCTATTTCTAAGCTTAGGTCGTTGTCTTATAGTTCGTATATGCTGTCATTTTCACTTAATTCATAGTCTAAGTAATCTAATTGCATGTATTCTTCATTGTCTATTAATATTTCTGCTATTTGTTTTTTCTTTGAAATTTTTGGTATTCTGCAATCTTTAGCAATGTGTCCTAGCTTTCCACAGTTGTAACAAGTACATTGTGATGGTATCTTTTCTGGCTTATATGGTCCTTTTGTTTTATAATTCTTACATAATATCTTTGGCGTGGTTTCTTGTATTTATATTTAGTTCCATATTTTTTATAACGTCTATGTCGTGCTAGAGTGCTATAGCATGCACCCTTCAAGGTTCACTTCCATCTCCCCCTTCCTTAAGAATGGAGAACATGTTAATCATATGAAAATGGGAATATTACTGAAGCAACTTAAAAACAGTACCATAATAACTATATAAACACTCACCACCAGAAGGCGATCTAATTTCATGATCCATCGTACCAAGAGTTAACACATGGAAGTGAGAACAAATGAATACACAGAGTAATTGGTCTTAGATTCATCACATATAGCATTTCATAGAAGAAATTTCTTCCACTAAAAGGTCAATAAACTCAGTGGTGCACATTGCCAATATAACCTCTTCCTTTCCATCAATGCACGTGAAACTAGTTTAAGTACAAATATTTTTCAAAAGTTTCCACTACTTAAATACTATAATTCAATTCAAAGCCAGTAAAAGATAAAATATACTAATACCATAGCTACCAAGGAAGAATAACTTGTATAATACTTCTCCCTCTTTTCTAGTTTTGTGATAGGCACAGAGTAAAAGAATATATAAGGACTTTTGAAATATCTGTGCGTCAATAAAAATTACAATATTTTTCATTAATTAGTGAATTAGATACGATTTTTCAAATGTGCAAATAAAAAGTGAGGTGGGTCAGCTTCAACCAATTCCCTCCACCTTAGGGGTCAATTACTGGGAAACAAAACCTATTGTGTCTTCTAAAGTGGAATTCTCCCTTTTTATTTATTGGATGTGATAATATTGGTATGGTTATGAAATCTTCTTATTGAGGAGAAATGGAAAATATAAGTTGGTTCTTTTTCAACTATAGCAGCAGCACACTGTTTTATGAATCGTTAACCCAAACAACACAAAACGACAAGCACTTTACAAACAGTTTCGGGTACAAAGGACACTTTGGTGTCCAAAACCCTTTTACAAAACATAAACATAAACAAAGGACATTTAGAATCAAAACTTCTTTATTCACATAGATACACCCAAAAAAATCCTTAATCCAGTGATTACCCATTTAGAAGAGAAATACTTAACAATAGATGAAGAAATGAGTTGAACTTACCTCTGTGTTCACCAACAATAGCAGAAAATGAAAAATTGGCATATAATTCAGATCCCAAGCAAAGAAAGAGGGCATTCAAGCCAAGTAAATTAGGGACAGAAGGATGCTGTCCAGAGTGGTCGACAGATGGACTCTTCTTTATAGGGTGTGGGGATAATGTGTGTGTGGGTGGGGTGGGGTGGGGTGGGGTGCGGGGGGTTGTGAGTATTCTGTTTTATTCTTCTTTTGGGGTGAGTTGGGATAGCGGTGGAATAGTAATATTTTTATATATGTATGAATTAATTTTACTAATTACGACCGGGTATTAATCTTTTTAAGGTATGAATATTGTCCCTACATCAATATTAAGTTAAAATTGCCTTTTAACATCCGGGATTTTTTTTGGACGCAATAAATACCCTTTTAACGACTGGATTGAAATACTTTTGTTAAGAGTTGGTTGTTAAAAAATCATTTTCTTGTTTCCCAATTTTCACACTCTTATGTTTAGATGGTTATGTGAGACAACTTAGTTTCAATTTTCGATATATATGAAGTAAAGTTGAATTTCAAATGAAAATATTTAAATTTTCCACTTTCATTCTATCTATGATGCAATGATGAATGCTAAGGGTTTGTCTAAGGCTTCATCGAGGACCAAGATGCCGGTTACGACTAAGGGGTGCTCTCCGATCGTAACAAAGGTCATTTGGCATTTACGATATATTCAGCCACTTTCAGGAAGTTATGAAAAGAAGTAAAGTTTTGTTCTATTATTCGTCACGATATTCAAAGGTCATTGGTGCAAGTCGAAATTTCTTTGAGGTGTTTTTTATGTTTATGTTTGTTTCTTGATTTTTTTGCCATTTTGGGGCATTTAGGTAATTTTTGGGCATTTTTAGGGAGTTACTAAAAGAAGTAATGTTTTGCCTTTTATTCTTCATATAATTCTAAGATCATTGATGCAAATCAATATTTTTTGAGGCGTTCTTTGTACTGTTTATGTTTGTTTCTTGATTTTTTAGCCATCTTGAGGTATTTACATAATATTCTCCATTTTCGGGAATTTACAAAAAAAAGTAAACTTTTTTTCTGTTATTCGTCCCAATATTCTAAGGTCATTGGTGCAAATCAAAATTTTTGTAGGGTTTTTTTTGTAAATGTTAATGTGAGTTTCTTGAATTTTCTGCCGTTTTGGGGCATTTACGTGATATTTTGGATTTGTTTTGGTAGTTTCAAAATAAAGTGAACTTTTTATGTTGTTCGTCACGATCTTCTAAGGTAATTTGACGTTTTTTGTATTGTTGATCCGTGTTTCTTGTTTTTTGCCCATTTTGGAGCATTCACATAATATTCGACAATTTTCAAAAAGTATAAAAAAATTATGTTTGTTCTGTTATTCGTCATGATCTTCTAAGGTAATTGATGCAAGTCTAAATTTTTTTGAGGCATTTTTTTTAATTCTTTATATGTGTTTTTTCGGCCATTTAAGGTCATTTATGTAATATTCTACAATTTTTGGGTACTTATGAAAAGAAGTAAAGTTTTGTTCTGCTATTCATCACGATATTATAAAGTCATTGGTGCAACTCAAAACAAATTTATGGCATTTTTTGTATTGTGTAGGTGTTTCTTAATTTTTATGCCATTTTGGGGTATTTATGTAACGTTCGTCCATATTCGGATATATACGAAAAGAAGTACATTTTTGTTTATTATTCGTTACTATATTCTAAGGTCATTGGTGCAAGTCGAATTTTTTGTATTGTGTTTGTGTGTTTCTTTATTTTTAGGCCATTTTGGGACATTTAACAAACACTCGGCCATTTTGTGGCAGTTACGGAAAAGGTAAACTTTTGTTTAGTTATTTGTAACGATATTCTAAGGTCATTGGTGCAAGTCAAAAATTATTTGAGGCTTTTTTTGCATTTTTATGTGTGTTTTATAATTTTTCGTCCATTTATGGGCACTTACGTATTTTCAAAAAATTTCAGGCAGTTATGAAAATTAGAAAAGTTATATTCTGTTATTCATCACGATATTGTAAGGTAATTAGTGCAAGTCAAAATTTTTCTGAGAAATCTTTTGTATTATTTATATGTGTTTCTTAATTTTTCGACAACTTTTGTGGCACGTTTCAACCTTAAACACACTCTTCTACATATTTAACACATTTTTACCAATTTTCGTTACATTCCGACTCCTTAAACCTTATGAAACATGCCAAGCCACACTAGTCACATTTCAAAATTCTCCGGACTTCATGGTCATTTCTTGACGTTTTGAGTCTAACATTTCATAATTAGCTTAAATATATTATTTTAGGCCTATAAACAATGTTTCATGCCTTAGTTCATCATGTGAGGCTCTAGACTAAGTCATGGACTTTCAGAGTGTTACATTGATCTCAAAAGATTCACAATTGATCTCAAAGACTTTCTTGAATATAACACTTTCTTAAATTTGAATAATGAATAAAAGAGTTAGATTAATGATGTAAAGGATATCCCCATGATAAAGTAGACGCATAAATACATTCTCCTTATTCTCATACTCACTTGCGTGATTCTTGAAGAAAGTTATTTAAAGTTTTAGAATACTCCTCAAAAAGTCTAAAAGGGGTTTTCTTAAAATGTCTGAAAGAACTTTCAAGACTTAACATTTAACTCTACCTTGAATTTGAATTATCATTTAAAGTTATGATTCATGTTATGAATGATTTCTAGGCCTGTAGAATTAGTTTAGTGTAATTAGAGTCAAAAGGGGGTAAATTTATACTTTAAAGGGACTCAAACGGGACAAGTGAAGGAAAAAGAGTTGGCACAGGTCACCCTTTTGCTTTACTTGTGCGGGCGCCAGCCCCAAACTTTAGAGACAATATCCTAATGCATTGCTGGTGCGGCACGCCAACCCTACTAGTCCATCTATGGCTCGTCGTTGTAACGATCCAAGAGTATACCGTAGATGTTAGAGCATCTTAAGTCGCCACACGGCGTACTTGACCTCACGGAGGTCTTGTACAAGCCTCTTATCCATCATTCATTATATAGGTATAAACTAGTGCATAATTATAACTTTTCACAACATAACTAAAAGAAACTATTTATAAAAAAACCAAGGAACAAGTCTCATCATCACATGCAAACTTAGAAACATCTTAATATATTAAGGTCATCACCCTTTACATTGAAAGAAAACATACTAAGTGTTTTATAAAGTCTTTAAATAAAGAAACTAAAACAAACATAGTCTATGTCCTTGAACAAATGAGGACATGCCAATCTTGAGAGAATCAACTTCCCAAGCTTTGCCTTCTAAGAAACCTTCAGTTTTCTTCAACCTATACTTTGAAATATGGAAGAGTACAGAGTTAGTACAAACATTGTACTAAGTATGGAATTATGCAAAAACATGCTAAAGAGGACATTTTAGTAACATACTTTTCATGCTATTTTGATAAAGCCTTCATAAATCAAGTTACAGAACATCATACAATTCATCATTTAGCATACAAGGTAAAATTTCCACACTTCTCAACATATAGTAACATTTAACAGTAACCCATTATCATATAAACTCTTCCTATCCAAAGTTATCCTAAGATTCACCTAAGTGAGACAGAATAGACCGCTCATACAACCTTTTCAATACACACCTAAGTTATCTTTAAGACTACCAAAGATAAGCATACTTCATTCCAACTCAACATTTATTACTAAAGACAACTACAGGAAACATACATACATTTAGGAACTTCACATAAAGACCATCCTCTAAAACAAATCTCAAGTTACACTTGGTGCACTTTGAAAGTAGCATCACATACTACTTCCACTCAGTGCTTCTTAGGAATCACCCTATACTAGGCACATCACGTTCATCATTTACATAGATTTCATCATACAAGACATAATATCAATATGTTTCTTTAACATTAGATATAAACTAAACTTACTTCATTAACATGATATAGTGACCCATTCATTCATTTTCATATAAGGACACACCAAGATTCACTCTAAATGTCTACTTGTGCAATGGATAGATGGCTTCCCATTCGACCACCTACCCTAAGTAGTACACCCTTAAGAAGACTTAGTTTATAACATTCATTTTTTTTGTAGGGGATAGATTTAACCAACATAGAACAAGAGACCTAGACATGGAATACAGGTATTAACCCTTATCGGATGAGGGATCCCCACTTGCCTAAGGTAGGGTTATGTTTTTACCCTTTACATGGATCTCCAACAACTTTACCTATGCGGGCATATTGTTAAGAGATAATAAGATTGCTTCTAAGTAACTCATTCTCAACTAACGGAGAGCACTCATATTAGGAGGTACTTTTGATACAATATCTCTACTCATGAAGAGTATCTGCACCTTCTTAAAATCCTCTCGATGCTAAGCATAACTTCCCTACGGAGTGTTAAACATTCATTAACTATAGGTTAAGTTAGCACCACATCTCAAATAACAAAGAGTACCTATCCTTGAGGTTACTTTTTGAATACCGCATCTTAACTCACAAAAGGCATCTAACCTCCAGCCTATCTTTAGAAAGCTCCATTGGAATATTGAGGTTGCTACTAACCACTTCATCTCAACTAACGAAGAACGTTCACCTTAAAATCCTCCTTTTCATTACTAGAGTTCTTTAGGAATAATAGGGATAGTCTAGACATTTCATACTACAATCCCCCATTTACATTCATTAACTCCATTCATTCATTCATTCATTCATTTATAGTGTATATGAGTACATGTAAGAACACCTTCCACATTATAACCGTAATTCATTGAGTTGAATTCTAAACATTATCACACTACATTTATCATAATTCACACACTATCATGCTTCACATATACATTATACTTCATTTAGACACAGTATCTTCAAGACACACATTCACAACTTCACAAGACATCGCGTGCATATTCATCATAACCTCAACTTACTTCACATTCAATGCCTTCAAGGCCATAATCACAATTCATATATATAATCATATACATCAAGTACACAACGCAACCAATAGTGGACATACCAATCAAGATCAATTTAACAAAAATAAGGCAATATAGAGCAACTTACCCTTCATCCAAGATTTCACCACCTTTTCCCAATTATCCAATATCTCCTCATCATATAGCATTAATGTTAGTAGATAATCACAATATAACATAAATAAACCATAGTTCTAACATTATCTAATCATGTTAATCAAACTCAATTCATAAGTCAAAAGTTGAGAATTTTCATGACCATGGGTTCAATGATTTTTTTACTTTAAAATAATCTACTAATATCAATAATATTATATTTCATTCATTAACACATTTTCATGCAAGAACCCATACTTGGAACTTGAAATAGAAGAATCTAGGATTTTGAAACCTTTTTGAAAAGCCTTTAGTTTGGCTCCTTGAATGAAAAAAGAATCAAGGATGAACTACCATACCTTAGATGAATAAAGGCAACGAGATTTGGTGAATAAACAACCAAAGATCTTCAATCCTATCTCTACCTTTAGTTCAAGTTTCCATGGACTCTTGAGAGAGTTTTTCTTGGGAGAGGGGTTTTGATTTTGAAAAGTGAAGTCTTATTTTACTTCTTATTGTTTAAAAACTCTTAAAATACCTAAATAAACATGAAATAACCGTCCATTGACTTTGAAAGAATTGGGTGAATTTACCAAATCATCCCAAGCTTGGCCGAATTGGAGACAAATTTTACAGACCAAATGATGGACCGTCGTTCAAACGACTCCGCTTTGATGGGGTCCGTCGTTTGGGTAAGAGACCAATTTTTGCGCAGGACTTGCAGGCTCAATATATGCCCAAGGTCAACGGGCCATCGTTTGATCCACTGGTCGTCCCTTGTGGCCGTCGTTTAACACTGGCTGGTAGCATCCTTCCTTTGAGATGGGGTCCTCTACTAGGGCTCCTCCTGGGTCCTAGGTTGGGTTGTACCTGGAATTTCAACCCTAAACATGATCATATAGGTATTAAGGTCCCCTTATATCAATTTGGACTCCAAACAACACATAAAATATGCAAAGGCACTCTAGAACACATACTTGCACATAGACGTCTAGTCGTCAAACCTCTTGGTCGTCCCATGGCGTTTGACTCCCAAACTCTTCAAACTTACCTCTAATGCTAATATTAATTAATTTAACACATTATTAGGTCATGAAACACATTCTAGGATCTACTTTGACCTATTTCATTTCTAGGATCGTTACAGTTGTGCCACCATTCCCCTAGACAATTCCTTTTTATTTTCGTACTTGTTTTTTGACCTTCATTTGAGTAGAATCGAATAATTTCTTCCCCACTAACTTGGATTTGATTACTCAACATAATTACACTATAATGTACGCAATGAAAACTTCAAAACACTGACTTTCATCTCATGAATTCATCAAAACCTGAACCAAACAAGATTTAGAATAAAACTTCAAAAACACTCATCAAGAACATAAATCTTTCAATCTTTACGGACGAATTCGAATATATAAATAATGATTGGAGTGTGGATTAACAAACCAACACTATGGAAACTTACATACCTCTGAGGGATAAAACCTTTAGCAAAAATCCGCAACGAAACTTATGAATCTCGACGAACGCTTTGATTCGTTCCTTTTTTTTTTCCTCTTTTCTCTTCTTTTCTCTTCCTGAACTCTCAACAAAAAACCAAGGTGTATATTAAGATTATAAAATTGAACTTAATCATTTAAGAACCCTAAACCTTACTAAAAATAAATTAAATCTGATTGGGTAAGGAAAAGACTTAGTACCCCGCACTATTTATGGGTAAATTTCCTTCATTGGACAAGTTACTTCAAAAGCATATCTCACTCACTGAACTCTAAACTTAGCAAACTTTGTGGCATTGGAAAGATAATACAAAGACCATTCAAAAGGGAATATCTAACTCATCCTAAATCTAAACTTAGCAAACTTGGTTGTGTTTTAAATCTAATTAAAAGAGATCTAAACATAAGAAACGAGTAAACTTATCTTGTACGAAAAGTTATGGCCGTTTGAGGTTGACCCAAAACATAAAAGAACTTCCAAATGACCTGAATGAATACACTTTTGTTCTTCTTGGAACTCAAGGTGCTACATCAAGTGACCTTAATACTAAAGAAAATCTTAAAATTGCTTTGAAAAATCTAACTCATAACGAAAGATGTTTCGAGCCTTAGATCAAAAAAATTCTGGGGTGTTATAGAATGTGAGTTGTGTGAACTCATCCCATATTGGTGCTCGATATTGATCTCAATTATATAATGAGACATTTTCAAATGTATAAAATGTATCTCTTTATCAATTATAAGTAGTTACTCAAAAGATCCTCTAATGGGTTATACTCTGAAATATCATTGAACTTATGATCTCATTTAGAATTTACCGTTTCAATCTTTTTCAATGTAAAAGTGTTACGATTGGGTATACTTAGTTCTCTTATACTATTTTCAATCATGAATGCAACACTTCTAATTCTCATGTTCATTTTCTCAAGATTTAATTCAAAATCATTGTTGATTACAAAAGAAGTCTCAAAATGACTCTAAAGAACCTCTTGAATTTTCCTCTTAAACTCACTTTAGTTTTGTTTGTAAATTAAGAAATGTGATTGGGGCATGTAGAATCTCTCAAAAATTAATGGAGACTTTAGTAGTAGATATATCAAGGTAAATGTAGCTACAACATAAAGGAAAGCACGTCGAACGAAACAAGGAAACAGTGGCCCAGCAAACTTCAGGTGTACAATGGGCGCACGACCAAACCCAACGTATTGGGGATGGTTCGAAAGCACTGCTGGTGGGGTGCCCTAGTCCCAAAGTACTTAGGCTTATTTCGGGCACACTGCTGCTGTGGCACTCCAATCCCTCCCCAGCAAATTTGACAAATGTATTTGTTATAAATTAAGATTCGAACTTGTTTAGAATTGGGAAATTTATCCTAAGCTCTTACAAATTCTAAAATAGAACACAAATACATGAAGAATTTCATACAATCCCTTTCGAGAATCAGAACTCATACAAAATATCCTCACCCAAGAAACTCGAAACCTCCATCGTTAAAGAATGAAACTCAAATCAAGAACTACTCAAGAATCTTTTGATATAATGATTTCATGGATGAATTCGATTTATGGCGTGAGGAAGGAAAATTTCAATACTGTGAGAAGCCTTATATACCTAAAAAGAAGGATGTTCTTTGCAAAAAACCATAAATCTTGAAGAATGCCTGAACTTAGACCTTTTGCTTCTCCTGAAACCTTGCTTTAAATTCCTAAGTGTTTAGGAAAGCTAATAAGTGTTTCAGAATCTTATAGACCCTTAATTTAGTTAGGAAAAACGTGTTAAGCCTAATTTGAAAAAGGAATAGACAAAAAAAAGGAATAGACAAAAACACCCTTTTGTAAAATGAATAGAATGCCTTATATGGAGAGGCTTCACTCAAACAACCATTATTTTTTAGTTAGAGCTCGAAATTTAGCATAATTGCTGGTGTTGGAACGAGGACTCAAAGACCTTGAATTATATATATCATGGACCACCTAATTCTTTATATTCTAAATGATATGGTCATTTGAAGTTGACCAAAAACTAAAAACTGACTTGCACAATTTTTTTTATTTAGCTTTTTGAAGTCCCAGGTGTTACAATTTACTTGTCACCCAAGTAAAATCATAAATATTATTTAATTAATAATAAATCTCATCCATATATCAGTTACTTGATGGACGTACCACATTAAGTTTATACATCTATAAATTTGTCCTATGTCCATCCATTAGGGTTACCACATACTCTCTACATTATTCCCATCCACATCCATTAGCGATGGGAATCACGTAGAGAATATATGGTAACCCTAATGGGTGGAGGTAGAAATCAATTTACAGTTGTTAAGACTTAATCCGGTACATCCATCAAGTGACTAATGTATGAATGATATCTATTCTTTATTAAATGATTTTATGATTTTACTTGGATCAAAAGTAAATTTGGGTGATAAGTAAGATATTATTCGTAGCTTAATAAGAACATCTTCTTTAAACACATAATTAATATCTATTTTATAGTGATTTAGTTAATGACTTAGAATATTTTTCTTCGTCTCAATTTTCTCTTTCACCATACAAAAGTTGAGACAAAAAAAGTTCTTTAGTCTTTGACTAATTTACTATAGAAAAGAGAGCAATTATATGTTGAAGGAATTTGTATTTTTGTGGAGTTTTGGACTCTTCCTTTAATCTGGTGTTGTTTGAGTTTGTACGATGTTTTTGGACTATAGTATTCTGGAATTAACACGTCAAGAGTTATATTGCTAGATCGGAGTAGATTATGTCTTAGTGGACATGAATGTCCTTAAAAAGAGTGAGATATTCACCCCTCAACCTGAATACTTATTTATTTATTTAGTTTTTGTCATTATATTTTTAACGATAATTTATTGTAATTTGTGGTATATACACCAACATAAATTTGGTTAATGTTTAAATGCTCATTTTTTACTGTATTAATATCAAAATAATTGTACCTTGTATTATTTTTTGTATTTTTTTTTAAATCTAGATTTTAATTTAAAAATAAATTAGTATAATTCTAATTAGCTTCAAACTCTTCGAAGGAGAATACAATCATAGGTGCAATATTGCTACGGCTACACTCACTTGGCAAAAGATGCGGTCCACTCGTTTATATCTCAAAATCATATTCTAAAAATAATTTGTATCTTAGATAAACTTCATTTCCTAATTGTGCATAAAAAATATTTTAGTTTCCATTATTGGCAACTCTAGAATTTTGATAAAAGTTTTCAAAGGTTTTATTATATAAACAGTAATTTTTACTTAAAAGTATATAATACAATTGTTATATTTATCTTACTAGATTATATCTTAACTGTTATAAGATGAAATACATGAGCAATCTTTAAACTTATCCATAAATTTAGATTAGACAATCAGATTATGGCTTTTCCAATTAGAATCTAACCAAAAAAATTCTTCAATTTTTTAAACATTAAGGTATTTTCTCAAGATTTAATCATATAAATTAGTTGACAACATTTACTCATCAGCCTAATTTGAACATAAATGAGTTTTTTTATGACATATAATTAAAGAAGAAAAAATTTTAGGCGTTAATTTATTTACGTAATTGGCACTTGAAAACAAACGCAAAAGCTTTTTAAATATTTAGTCACAAATGCTTATTAGGAATACTTTATTGTTTATTCCAATGCAATATAAATTCAAAAGAAGAACATTTTGATATTGTGATTTCATATTAAGAGGTTAATCGTACTATGACAACTTTACGTAAGATAGGATTTGCTTCTTTTTTTTGGGGTGATATTGAAAAGGTGACAAAAAATTGACCGATAAGTCACCTTTATTGTTACTCCACAGAAAACTACATCAGATTTTCACCTCAAATGATTCCTTTTAAAAGTATAAGGTTATACCCTTTACCGAATATATGTAGATCCAATTACAATTTATATAAGAAAAAAAAAAGATCTTTCTTGATCAATTTAATTTCCCCTCGTTCTTTAAAAATAAAGAACATCATTTTCAAGTTTGAATTTGTTCATTTGAAAGCTAGGGTCTTCTACTTCATATTTATTTGATATGATATTTTCTTGCTTAGATGCATGTAAATTTTGATAGCTTGAATGACACTATGTCAATTTTGATTTTTTAATCATTTATTTTAATTTAATGTTTATCATAGAGATGTACTCTCTTAATTATAAAATCATCTATTGTTAACTATTTTAATTATTCTCCATTTGACTTTTTATTGCATGTGAAGAAATGCTAAAATATCTCTGCTAGACACTTTTAATAAAAATATTGTAAATGCTAAATGTGTATTCCCATATACCAACTACATAGAGAAATTAACAACTTAAATCTTTACCTCATTTATTAATATATAGTTGCCTCAATAACCAAACAATCTAATTCATGCTCAAATTTAGATTGATGTGTGACAAAATTGTATTTGGTTGACTCATCAACATAATGAGAGTTTGAGAATATGAGCCAAAATTTTTCAAAAGTTTGAGTAAGATTTTTTAAGATGCTTAATCGGGATAATCTATAACTCTAGTGCTTAAATAAAATGTATCAAAATATTAAAAGGTTGTCAAACATTCATCGTACTAAAATTCTGCTGTAAAGGATGATCAGATGAATATAAAAATTATATTATACAAACGAATACCTTGAATACTTTTATAAATCTCCTTAAATTGCCAATGACAGTAACTATGAGACTATATATTATAAACGTATTTCTAGGATTTTTTTTAGTTGATGACATACAAAAATAGTTATGTCGAAAATATTGTCCTTATGCATAATTAGGAGTGTTTTTTTATTTAGGATACGAATATCCAACAATTGTATTTCAAAATCATACTATAATGAAAGTGTATTTGGCAAAATTAAAAAATTGTGTTGTTTAGAAAAATAATACAGCATATTGTCTAAATAGGCTGCTATAATACTTTGGAAGCCTTATTTCAAAGTCCAAATGAACCCGTAGTTTTATAAATATAAAATTTAGTCGAATCTAATTTTTGATTTAAGACCAGAAAATATTAATTCCAAATAAAACGTTATTATAGAGAGTGTTTATCATCGGAATGTCAGACTATATCTCATATTTTAAGTGTATAAAGTTGTCTAAACTTTGGAAACCCTAATCATAATTTAAACACAATTTTGAATACTTTTTCCCCTTCTACCATAAGATTTTTTGTGTTGTTTAATATTCAATAGTGTCTTTTAAATTTCATCACTTACATATTTAATATTTATTTTTAATTATATTTTACTTGTCAAGTTTCTTCATATATTCTTTAGTTATATGGATAGATATAATTGAGTCTCCAAAAAGTTTAAATGAATCAAGGAATTCCGAAAATTATGTGAATAATATGAAGTATAATTAAATAAACTTGTGGGATACCTCTTTTGAGAATTATCGTAATCCATTTACACTGAACTTGATGACAATTTCATGTGCTTGTAAGTACTTAAATCAGGTGTGAAAAAGTTGAACTTCTTCAGTTGAATCTACATAATCAATTAAGATAAATCATCCAATCGAGTTTCTGGCTGAATCAGAGAAATTACAAAGTCTTACAGATCACATATAAATCTTTGATTAATGACAATTTTAATTAATTTAACAAATTTAATAACACATTCTCACAAAAGGAATATAAAGCTATATTTATCCTCTCATAAGGACACAGAGATTTCCAACAAAAGAAAAACAAAGTTAGGAGTCTTACTTCTAAAAGTTGTTTCCCTATGATAAATCAAGTAGGACCTCGAGTGTTGATCACCTAGTGAAAAAGGAAAATCTTACGCCATTTATGAACTCCGTCTTCTTTACAGTCTTAGAATAACACTTAATTTTGCGGCGAAGGACAAGAATTTCCTTTTGAAAACCCTTACCAGATAGAGAGAATATACAAGTAAACCCATATGAGCCAATCTTATCCTAATTCTGTTTTTCTTATTTTTGCTTTCTTTCCATTTTGGGCCTAAATTTGTTTTGTTAATTTTTTATTATCAATGAAATCCAGCCTGACGATTTAATTCATTGGGCCATGCAAACAACTTCTCTAAAACCTAATGTAGGAAAATCATTACTCCCATTTTAAATATGCATTGCAAATATGAATCATAATTAAACTAACACCTTATTTATATATAGAAATATTCCAAAATTATCAGATAAGGTATATTTGTAAATAAATATATTGAACCCTCCCAAGGAACTATCCTAAACAGATATAAGATCTTCTAAGAGATAATAAGGTTTGGAATACACAACTCTCACCATAAGGAAAGAGAGGTAGAAGTTGTCAGAGATCATCTTCGTCTCCGCCTAAGAACATCACTGATCATGTAATCAAACTATGCCAAGTGGCATAACATCACAATTATTAGTACAAACCATACGTACTAGTAGACATTACTGATCGAAAAGAATCCACCACATAATAACACACATATAATCAATCAAAAAATGAAACTTGGGATATAATTAGGAACCTGAACCATCAATTACAACCTTCACTACCAAGTAATACTAGCCTTGAACTCATGCACTCTATCTCAATTCACCTAATCTCATTTTGTTACCAGCTCAACCAACTAGGACGCTCCACCCCCAAATCCATCACAACCTAACCCTTCTATCATATAAAGAGTTTCTTGAATTATCAATCCTACCAACAATAGAATTTCTCTATTATTTTCTTTCCCTCTACAAAAACAAAAACTGACTTGATCAACTTATACTCTCCTGAAGCTCTCATGCCAATATCTTGGCCCTTGACCAACTTAATGAGCCAACAACAATGACTCTTACCATATTACCTTAAATCCACAATATAATAAGTAAATATGATTCACTCATGGAATAATATGTAATAATATGTAAGGATAGAGTCAAGCATGAACTAGATGTGGTATCCAAGCAACCCATTAGTATCTTATATAACGCGGGTACTCGAACTAGACAATATTAGTTAGTATCTGTTCTGGTATCCCAATTAACCATTAATTGTATTGGTATGATATCCGAGCAAACCATTAGTAAATTGTATCGCAAGGTTACCCTAGAAAACTATTAGTCACACAACCACAATTACAATCACAATAAAATACAAACACACTTGTAAACACAAGTCATTGCATCAAATTTACAATAATTCATCATTTCACGTTCAACCTTTATCTTTTCCTTAATATGAATTGTACATATTTTACTTTGACAAAAATTAATATGAATGCATACATAAATTGGAAAAAAAGAAACCATTACCTATATACTTGCGGATGATAATTTTTGGATAATCTTTAATTTGGAACCTGATTACCCACAACTCACTATTTCTAAGTTGACACCCAACAATCATCATAAGGTTAACAATGACTAATTAAATCCATTATTAGCATAAACCACAACTAACTCCATATTCAACCATTTAAACTTTGTGCTTGAAGGTCTATACATGCAATCTCCGACAATCTACATGATGTTCTGTAAGTAAATACATGTCTAACTACTGAGTTAAGAACACATAGACTACCTGTATGTCAAGCAACTTATGAAAAATCCTAAACCCGAGCTTTTGGATCTTTGGGGTCGAATCTTGACAAAAATAGATGAAAATATCATAGGTTGGACCCTTTTTTCAGAATAAGTCCTCCCTTTTATTGTTCCCCATCGTGAAGTAGCTTTTGGATTTTTTTGGAGTAGCCCCATCTCAGTTTACCACTATAAACAAGGAAAATAAAAGAATTATTGTATATGAGTTTTTACCTTGTCATCCAACTTTAGCGGATCGCACGATGATATGGTGAAGTTAAGTCAACCCATGTCAATTTAAAAATTCAACATTTTGTTGTGTCACCTCAAATTTTAAATTGAGGGTGTATTTAAAAAATTCGTGAGATTCAGTATGAGGTGCCTTTGAATAATGGTGCAACAAGATGTTACAAATCAAGTGAATCATATTGTAACAACTCAGATTCAAAAGAGGGAAGCTTGCCAAATTGATGCACTTACATGTGCCATCCACGAGAGGCCACCACAGACCCTTGGGTTGAACCATGGACCGTAGGTAGAGTCCTTGGTTTGTCACCCCATTGTAGGCTCAGACCCAGAACTATGATTAGACCTACGGGCCATAGGTAGAACCACAATTTGTGGTACAAGGGTTCGTCAATTGGCAAAGCTCTCTGAAGTTACTGATGGAGGGACATGATGCACTGTAGGTCCATCCACGGTCTGTAACTGGGGTCTCATTGGTCATAGCTGATAGTTATTTTTAGGTAAAATTACGCGGCTAAGCAAACATATACTATTTAATTACTCATCATAGCTATAGTTTGCAATAATTACCACTTGCGACTAATATTATACATTCATTACATGGGTTGAATTCGAGTTTTTATAATTATTCATGTTTGTATATGTATAATTCGCCAAGATATACAAATAAATATGTATAATATACAATTTTAACCTATATACATGTACAATTTACCTCTCTCTCACTCTCTGCCCTCTCTCGCTCGCCTCTTTCGCCTCCCACTCCCAATCTCACTTGCCATTTATACAAATGTATATGTATAATATACACTTATATACAATTGTATAAATATACAATTCACCTCTCTCCACTATCTGCCCTCTCTCTCGCCTCTCTCCTCCCTCTTCGATCTCGCTCTCCTCTTTCATCCCCTGAACTTCCGTTGCCATCCAACTATAATGATTATGATCAATTTGAAAATAATAAATGCAATTCTTTGAATTAGAGAATTATTAAAAAAACATATTTGTTGACTATTTTTGAGAAAAATTACTAATTAATAGAAGAGGTTAAGAGCACACAGTTGGACGTCACATGTCTGCTTCAACTGTGTGCTTCTTTTCGTACAAAGCTACATGGATTATTGGTTATTGTATGAAATTTCATGTGCATGATCCCAAGATCAAACCTAAGCAACAACATTTTCTTATTCCTGTTATTATTTTTGTTCAGCTAATTTACTCTTATAATTTTTTTGAACCACCCACTTCAATCCTCTCCTTTTTTTTATATGGTCTCATTAATTAAAATTATGTTTCATCATTTATCTAGTTTAGTGTTAATTTAAAAGAAATTTATCATATTATGTAAATATATTTTGTAATCATATTTTCGTTATTCCATCTTCTCTCTTACAAAAAACATTTAATGCTTAAATCTCATCGAAAATATTTTGTTTTACATATTTAATATCATCATCATCCTCATAGTCATCATCATCGTTATTGTCATTGTCGTCGTCGTCATCTATAACGCTCCGAGCCTACACCTTGGACACGACCACTCGAGAACCATTGTTGTCCCTAAGAGAACCCTTGACCTGACTCAAATATCAGTAGAAGAATTACTTATAATAGATAAAATCAAATGTGCAAACTTTAACTCAAATGGATCAAAATGTATAAGAACATTGAAGTGGACAAAAGAACGCAACTCGAGTCTCAAACATTAACTATGAGAATGAAAAGGAATCACGAACTAGTACTGTTTACCGATGAATCCTGTAATACTATGAGGGATGTACGAAAAATACCCCTTATCATCCTAACAAAGCTGAAATAAAAGAAATAGATAACGGATCCCCCTAAAAAAGTGGGCTCACCAAACAACACAGGAAGTGCAAATAGTATCAACGAATCACCTATTGGACCCTGATCTCCTGTATTATCATTAAAGATGCATGCTAAATGACCACATTATATGGAATGTACGAGCATGCAAGGGGAAATATAAAAACTTAGAAATACTCAACTGAGTTCAATATAAAAGAAACAATAGAGATGCATTATAAAGAAAGATTTTAAAACAATAGATAACAACTCAATGTATATGTTAAAAATTAAAATAACTCAATTTGGTAGATTTTCTAATCGACAACGATCACTACGAGCTCTATGATGATATTATGTCTCGCCCACACTGCCAGAACTATACTATACCTTGCTGGAGTATAAGACATCATCAGCTAAGTGTATTCACTAGGCTAGTTCTTAAAAACTATAAAGAATCATCTAAAAAGTAGGACCCTTTTTAATCACGTTGGCTACATGGTTTATCAGAACTTGAGTTATTTGAACTCCTTCCCATATCGCTGCTCAATACTTCTTCTAAAAACAATTTAGCATAAATGTTTAACATTATTTCATCATCCTCAAACTTTGAGATTAGATATTACATAGAACTCCTCATCAAGTCATCTGGTAATCCATGTTTCACCTCATTCTATATGGAAAAACATTACTCTCTGGGAATACTTTGTTCACATGTATTCATTTAGAAAAATGAAACTCAACTCAACTCATCCTCATAAGTACTCAGGTCTTAAAACAAGTTTTAAGATATTTTACAAGACTTTACAAAATAACTTGAAAGAACTCTTAAGACTTTACTCTTAATTTTACATTGAATTTGAATTATGAATTCAAAGGCTATATTTCATGTTATGAAGGACCTCTTTATGTTTGGATATGTTTTTGAGTAGTTAGAATTAGAAAGTAGTGAAGGTACACTTTAATAGAATAGAGACGAAGCAAATGACTAAAAATAGGACGGGGCAAGAAAATGTGTCACACTAGCTTGACCCTAAACTTCAAAGGTGACTTTCATGCACACTTGTAGTGCGGTGCGCTATCCCCCTGCCCAGAAAACCCGAGAATTTTGTTTCTTATTTTCTGACCCTAATTCACCTAGAAGCTATTGTTTCCTTAAATTTTCCTTAGATTCAATCACCCAATAGAAATACACAAGAATCTACTAACTTTCCTCAAGAAAAACCCACTATAATCAAAATTATCGCCTCAAAATTCATCAAACTCTATAAACCAAACATGATGAACAAAATCTTAAGAACACCCATCAAGAATTCAAATAATTCAACCTCGAGAAAGAAATTGAGGGTAAAATTTACATGATTGTCGTGTGGGTGAACGAACCCAACACTGTAAAAATTTTACGTGCCTCGATTGGTGAAACAAATCCTCGTTTCACAAAAAATATTGAGCGTTCTTCCTTTTATCCTCTTGATGTTTGTTGTAAAATCCTAATGTAATTTGGGATTGTGAAAACTTAACCAAATCAGTTTAGACCCTAAAATGTCAGTGAAAACTTTTAAAGCTTATGGGGTAAGGAAAAGACCAAAATACCCTTCATTAGTTTGAATAATCTTTTCTTAACTGGACAAGCTTACTTCAGAAGGGTATATCTCCCTCATCCAAACTGAAATTTTGAAAAATTTGTGACGTTTGGAAGAGGATTTAAATACCTTTCATTTGATACATTATAGGTTACCTAGATCATCCTATTGAAAGTTATGGTCGTTTGAAGTTGATCAAAACTCACAACGTAAGAATAACTTGCTAAATTCTCATTTTTACTCTTTCCAAATTAGTTCTTCTAAAATTAGCTCTTTCTAAGAGCGAGGTGTTATCGTATCTCCCCCTTGGGATCATTCGTCCTCGAATTAGACTACTCTAAGTATAAATGAGGTTTGAAACATCTACACCTAACTCAAATACCCCACAAGAAATGAATCAAAATTCAACATTTCAACTTAAAAGAGTATTAACAAAAGAATTAGTACTTTGATTTGGAATTTCTACGGAGTAAGAGATTTGGATATCTCTTCTTCATATCCTCTTCAGCCTCCCAAGTACCTTCCGCAACAAAATGATTTCTTAATAATACCTTGACTGATGCTACCTATTTTGTCCTTAACTTGCGCACCTGACTATCTAGCATCTGAATGGGTACCTCTTTCTAAGATAGGATGTCGTTAATATAAATATTTAAGTAGGTATTATAAGTAATTGATCACCCATACACTTAGTCACCATTAAAATGTGGAATATTTGATGGACTGCTACTAACTCTAGCAGTAGCTCCAACTCGTTGTCTATATTATCAATATTCTATAAGGTCAAACATATCAGGGACTAAATTTCCCCTTTTTTCCAAGTGTCATCACACCCTTCATGGGTGAAGCCTTCAAGTAAATTCAATCATCCACTTCAAACTAAGTCTCTTCTCCTAACATTTTAATAGGATGTTTGATGACTTTGAACCGTTTCCAACCTTTCTTGAATGATATTAACTTTCTTCATTGCTTGATGAATTGAGTATGATCCTATAAATCCGGATACACCAACCTTAAACCATCTAATCGGAGATATACACCTTCTCCTATAAAGCTCATAAAGAACCATATGTTAGAGTGAGAAGTATTGTTCTAAAAAAACTCAATGAGGGGTAAGTGATAATCCCAATTATCGTTAAAATCGATTACATACGCCTTCAACATATCCTATAGATTCTAAATTCTGCTTTTCATGACCACTAGTCTGAGGATAGAAAGTAGTACTCAGATTTACCTTCGAACCCAAACTGTTTCGAAAAGAGTTCCAAAATTCTGCACCTCTATCTGAAATTATAGACATAGAAACTCCATGAAGTCTGACTTCCTCTTGAATATATAAGCTGGGATATTCCTCTGTTGTATTGGTAGTCTTAACTGCAAAATGTGGTTTTATTTAGTCATCATATCTACTATCACCCAAGTTGAATAATTTTGCATGTGAGACCACGACAATCTCATAATAAAATCAATATTGATCATCTCCAATTTCCATTCAGAAGTCTCTATATTTTGGGCCATACCATTGTGCCTTTGGTTCTTAGCTACCAGAAATTGTTGGAAACATTGGCACTTAGAAATGAATTCTGCGATGCACTGTTTCATACTACTCCACCAGTAAACTTCTCTCTAGTCATGTTACATATTCATGCAACTAGGATGGGTAGAGTATCTCGAACTATGAGCTTCCTTCATGATCCTTTCTTGAATTTCATCCCCATTTGGCACAGACAATCTAGCTTGTGCCTCAATACAACATCTCCTCCTTTTTAAAAATCCATCACTTTTTTGCTTATGAAAATATGCCTTCACTTCAAGCAAAATAGAGTATCTGGTCTCTTCACCACCCTTCATGAAATGGAGAGGTCAGTTATGGAGAATGAGTCCTACCGGAAAGTTGCCGCCGATCTGAAGTGGCAGATGCGAGAAGTATCATTCCGGACATCACTTTCCTATTTCTATTCAATTTAAGTAGTTGCCTGTTTTGGTTTTTTGCTTTTTGTTTTGTTATTTTTAATAATTTGTTGCTTTGTCTTTGTTGGGCTAGTGGTGTGCTGTACAAATTTTTTTGTTTCATTTAACGAGTTCGAACATTTTAAATTATAGCTTAAGTAAAATAGTGATTCAACTTTAAACTCTTTTTCTCTAGTAATAAACCCGATACATTAAATGACCATCTTGATAGTTTTCCCAACAATATAATCGAGTAAAAGAGAAGTTCAAAAAAGTAAAATTGGTTACATCCGTTCTCTGTAGTTCATATCCAAATGCAACATCAAACTTTATCAATTCTGTTTAATTTGCTTATCCTTCTCATACACTTATGTATTAATGGAAGTTTCAATTTTCACATTCAAACTTGTCTTGTGATTCATTACCACAAGATAAGTCTTACTGGAAGTTGTTTCAACATGACTAGTATTTCCTACTCATCGTGTGATTACTCACGCACAAACACAATCATTTACCCGGATGATAATGGATTTAACGAACCTACAGAAAGAATACACTTATCAGAGCTTCAAGAGCATGATTGCGTCAACTGGTAACCACCTGATAATTACTGTAGAGTAATCACTTTTTCAACCACTGTTCATGGTGCAACAACAAAAAATTGACAATCAAGTCACTCTCACAGCTTTGGTAAAAAAATGGTTTTTTAGAAGATTGAGAGTAGTTAGAATCCAAGGGGGGGGGGGGGGTAAAAGGATACTTTAAAGGGACTCAAATGGGACAAGTGAAGGAAAAGGTGTCACGACCAAAATCTAGACCCCAGACGAGACCGACGTCGTTGACCTCTCAGAGGTCGCAGACAAGCCTACATACGTCATTCTTACTTCATCTAGGTCAATTTTAGCGGAAATTTGAAACTTTTTGTTTCCTAACATGATTACTAAACATTCTATTACATATATAATTGTTCACCATCAACCTTCTAACATTAAGATCATCAAATGAAAGAAGCAGTTATTATAACGATAAAGATGTACTTGCCAAAATGGCACCAATACAATGTCTGAACAAAAATGGGAAAGAAACGTAGTGGAACATACTCCACTAGCTCAATCCTAAGCTATAATGTAAATGGGCAACCATCCTCGAAAGCATGAGGGCCTACCAAGTCCGGATGAATGCTCGACGTCCGCATAGCTGCAACATTGATCCTGTTGTTCTAGCAGCCACCTGTGCATTCACCTAAAAGTTTAGAGTTGTATAGGGTTAGTATACACTTGTACTAAGTATGGGTATATGCAAGCACACACCAAGGACATGCATGATTAAGAATAGATCTTTCCTAACAACATGATTGTAGAAGGTCAAGTCAGTGGATTTGCCAAATTGACATTAGGAAAGTGAGTGAGCTTTCCTAATTTGGATTAGGAAAGTTATGTCATTAGAGCAACATGCATCATCATACTTAACATTTTGCACACAACACACAATAGCGCACACATAACACATATCATAATTCATATAACACAAAGCGTTGTTCATACCATTTATTCGTAAAAGGTCACTCCTCATCTCGATCTTATTAAAGAAGCAAGTAAGCAAATCAATGTTTCTACGTACTTCCATTATGGAGGGTGCGGACATGGGGGACGGCGGGGATGTCGGCTCCACATGACCCCGGTTGGTTGTCGAAGATGACCCCTCGCCTTGGTCTCCAAAGAAGTTTCATTAATAGTCAAAAGCACCTTAAAACCAAGAATAAGTTGGACATAAGGGTGATGATTTAGGATCCTTTAAGGCGGGGGAACTGGGTTATGGTTTTGTTACTTTATGTCTCAGAGTTAATTGATCCCTTGATCAAGTCCTAAGTAGAAATATCTAAAGAGAAGAAGAGGAATCATTTGGATTCGAGGAGAAGCCCCTCTCCTTAGAGTCAAGTGGCTTTCAAGCCCTGTCCACCGTTACGGAGTTCTTCTGCTCTAATCTCCGAAATAAAAGGTCAGCTGACTGAGGAGTTAGTATTGATTCATGAAAAGATGCTCCTTTGAAGATGGAGTAAGGAATTGTCCACCTCATCAACCCGAAGAGCTGTGGCTCTGTTGTTTAGCACGCCTACCGAGAGAGACTCCAAAAGTATCAATGCTCAATCGAAATAAAGAGCAAGCAACTATATTCTTAACTCATGCCCCAGGAATCCCTAGACACATAGAGAGGGTACGAGCTAATTTTTTACTAGAGGGAAAGCTGGCGAAAAGCATAGAGCGTGCCTGCTATGCTCTCGCACTCCTTCCATCTGCGAAGCTGAGGTGAGAGAAAAAGCGTAATTCCCTGGTGTCATAGGGTTACCTTTCTATCTTCCTCCCCCATGACGTTCCCAAAGCGATCACTATCCTTTTATTGCTTTCTTCTTGTCTTTCATTTCGATAGAACGGCTTCATATCAGGTATAGTTTGTTAGGATGAAGCATTAGTAGATATATCAAGTGTGCTGGGGATGTGGCTCGGGTATAGTATGTCTGGACGCCTAGCATGAGAGAGCCTTCTATGATAGCAACACTATACCTTAGTATCTCTGTAGCTTCCAGTCTATATAAACGTAGTAAACAGAGGTTAGTCTGTCTGGCGTTTCCTTGCGTAAAGGACTACTTTTGCATCGTCTCTCTCTCGTTAGGTAATTATTGAGGCAAAAGATGCTCTCTCAAAAGTAAGTTTCCTCTCTACCTTAGTGGGACTAGTCTAAAAAACTTTCACTTGAACTGCCAACACTCGGTTTTTTTGCGGGAAGGCCCTTCTAGAATTACGTTTTAATTCCCTTTAGTACTTTTCTAATCGGCGCCTCGAGTCGGTAGCTGGGCTCTGGAAAATTACTACCACGGCTACTATCGACCCGAGCTCAAAATAGGAAAATAACGGACTAAAGCGAGGAGTTCATTAGCCATATATAGTTAAGCACGATAGGGGTCAACCTCTTTCATGACCCATGGCCCTAGTGTGTCACTTGGCTAGAATTTGTAGAACAAAATAGTAAGGGATGATTTTTCGATAGGGAAAGAGATAGGGGAGGGGGAGATGTGCTATGGGAAGTGAGTGAGACCTTGGAATCAGGGACTTGACATTAAGACTTCCCAAAATGAGGGCTCAACTTATGGGACCTCAAATAGGGAGTTTGCTTTAGCAAACACAGAGTCTGCTTCGCTCATTCATACGTACTTCATTTTATTTCATTCATGGGCCAGTGTAAACACCAGCTATACTTAGGATGTAGTTTCAGGCTTTCATCGGGTTCGTTGTGCAATGACCAAGAATGACCTAATGTCATTACTTGAGTCTAACTCACCTCTTGATAATCCTATCCTAACACCTTTAGTATCATTCGTTTCATTATGTGCATCATTTGAGGCTGGCCACATTAATTCATTGGGAACTTTAACTTTAACCGATATAGATCATGTTAGCGTCATGAAATCCAATGTCATGAAACCCCACATCGAAAAGATGTGGAATCACCGGCCAAAGTGACCCAAAACATGCCAGTGTAAATGGGAATTGAACCCCGCAGATCCCTATATTGGCAGTATAGGTTCGAAGACTAGGAGATATAAGGAGACCCATACCCGACATGCCGGACAGTCTCATCTAATGAGAGTTACTTGAACCTCCACCCTTCCCGAAAGAAGGCACCACTCATAGCTAGTGTATCGGTGCTCATTATAAAGTTCCACTACATTCAACTTATACTTCATGGAAGCTGGCTTCTAGTATGAGGACATCATAGCTCAATAGATGATTTCTCATCTCATAATTAGTATTAAGTGTGTTAATCTAAATACTTTTATTAAAGTGTTCATAGAGACTGGTCTCTTCATTAACTTTACACTCTCATAGGTGAGTACGTTTTGGTAACTTTTGCTTAGGCTCATTGAGATTGCTCTCATCTTTTACATTAGCCTCATATCATGTTGTCACCACATTCATTAACATTAGCACATTTGTTTTTCATAATTACTCACCCCTTTTTACGTGAATGTTCAATTCATCATATGCCAATGCACTTGGCCTTTTATGTGTTTCACACTCTTACTTAACCCTTCTAGGGTTTCATCATTTCATTACATAATATTCGTTTCATCATATGCCTATGCACTTGGCCTTTTAGTGTGTTTTATACTCTAACTTAACCCTTCTAGGTTACATCATTTCATTGCATACATCTTAGGCTCATAGTTCGTTTAAATGATTCATATCTGCCTAAGATTATGTTGTACAAGACTTATGCATCTTGTATGTATGCCAAGATCTCAATTTCGATCTAAGTAGGCAACATTATTATTGAACATTTTATTCATGTATGAGTTATGTATCAATACGGAATTTGTGCAAGGAAACCCGGTTTTCAAATCCCTTGAATAACACTTACATTTTTTATTCATTTTGGTTTGATCCATACGTCTTGGGGACCCAAGTTCGAGCCCCAATGCCTTCATTTTATTTTTTCCTTAATTTCTCTCTTCATTTTTCGCTTAATGGAACTAAGAGGATGTGGGATCGAACCCCCACAACCTTATTTACTTTTTATTTTCAATGCCTTTAAATTTCTCTCCTTTGGCCGAGGGTTGTGGGTTCGAACCCCCACAACCACTCTTTAATTTCTTTTGGGTTTTCTCCTTAAATCTGCCTAGGAGGTAGTGGGTTCAATTCCCATGCCTAACATTTCTTTTCTTTCATTTTCTTTACTCTCCTTCACAGCCTAGAGGTCGTGGGTTTGATTCTCACGCCTCACATTTTTTTTCTTTTGCTCTTCCTTAAATCTGATTGAGAGGTGGTGGGTTCGAATCCCACTCCTCTCATTTCTTATTTTTTCTTTTAAGTTACATTTTCCAGTCAATACCATGGTTCAAATCCCCTTCACCACATTTTTTTACTTCTTTATTTTCATGGTTTTAACATGGTTAGGTCACAGGTTCAATCCTCCATGACTTCACTTGTTTTAATTCATTTTTTTCAACATTTTGAATCCTCTTTGCTTACCAAAATTCATCACTATAAGCTATAAATTTTCTTTTAATTTTTCAGCATCCTTTCATCAAGTTACACCTTAGTTCTTAGGGGAATTTTATAGTGCATTCAGAACGTTTTAGGTGCGTCTTCATGTATTCGTTTAGACAAGACATTTTTCCTTAAATCATCCATATTTCAACTCATGTGAACATCATATTTACATCAACATGTGTACATGAAATATAAAGGACTATCATGCCATTTCAAGTCCAAAACCATGAACAATAGCCACGGCAACACATACATAAACACGTAGTTACATTTTCGGAAACATCAACATAATTCACATATTCCAAACATACATGTAAACACATAATATTCAGGAAAACACGTTCCATCCCTAGTTTTCTACCATCAAACATAACCAACCTATGATTCAATGTGAGCTAGTGACAAGGACATCCAACGGGGAACAATCCTAGTTTTCGAAATGAATATTCTGAATCTTAAGGGGTCTCTTGGGAAAGGGACCAATATAGAAAAGAACCCATACCATTTTGACGTTCAAACCTTGACTGCCCAAAAACTCCACCCAAGATCACGTTCAATCCTCCTTAAAGTCAACTCCACTCGACTGACAACCTCCCTTAGCCTAGCGTGCGATTAACATTTGTTTTCTTGTGATTTCGTGTGAGTTCTTCAAGTGTGAAGAACTTTCTTTGTTTTTCTGCTCTTTACTCTTATTTTGGCAGTGAGAATACGTGAGAAAGAAGAAGAGAGATTGAGCGTGAGAGTGGACAGATAAACGTGAGAGAGTGAGAGTTGTAGGAGGCTTAGGAGTCTAGTTTTAGGACTTAGTCAATAAGGTTTTATTTATTTAAAACAAAATCTGATTATTATTTTATTTTAAATCAGCTAATGAATAATAATTATTAATTAGTTATAGTAATTCAATAGCTTAAATAAAATTCACTTTAATTCATTGCTTCCACCTAGGTTCGAACCTGGGTGGAGCAAAACTTCACTTCAATAGCCCAATTTCGGCCTTCTCTCCCCAAATTACCCATCCACCTTATTAATTAAATAATTAATTACATATTTAGGGTAATTAAGATATTATCCTTAGCCAGAAAAAAGATCATGTTACCCTTAGACCCTTCAAACCTAAGATTTTCTCTTTTTAAGTCTGGTAAAGACTCCTTCGAACAATCTTCACATTCGAGAGCCCTACATGGTTGGACCCAACCTTTCCAAGCTCAAATAACTCCCCAAATTAGTTGGCTTGGATGTAGCAAGGGTTCCGAGGTATGGTTCTACGCGCATCAATCCGTGTGAACTCTGGTCTAATCATAAACATTCTTGATATAATAGCATTTCTTATCTTATCCATTTTAGGGTTGTTACAAAAGGATTTGGGGCAGGTGACCCTATTGCTTTCCTGGTGCGTGGCGTCAGCCCCAAACGTTTGAGACACCATCTGGTGTGCCACGCCAACCCTGCTGTGCATATGTGGAGTGTCATTGTAACGACCCGAGAGTATACCTTAGAAGTTAGAGTACTCTTAAGTCGACACACGACGTACTTGACCTCACAGACATCTTTTACACGCCTCTTATCTCTCATTCATTACATAAGTATGAAAACTAGTGCGGAATTAAAACTTTTCACAACATAACTAAAACAAACTCTTTATAAAAAACCAAGAAACAAGTCTCATCATCACAAGCCAACTTAGACACGTCTTAATATCTTAGGGTCACGACCCTTTACATTGAAAGTAAACATAATAAGTCTTTTACAAAGTGTTTAATATAAAGAAACTAAAACCAACAGTCTATGTCCTCGTACATATGAGGACATACCAATCTTGAGAGAATAAACTACCCAAGATTTGCCTTCTAATAAGCCTTCACTTGTTTTATACTTATACTTTGAAATATAGCAGAGTATGGAATTAGTACAAACATTATACTAAGTATGGAATTATGCAAAAACGTGCTAAAGAGGTCATTTTAGTAAAAACATACTTTTCATGCTATTTTGATAAAGCCTTCATGAATCAAGTTACAAAACATCATACAATTCATCATTTTGTTTACAAGGTAAAACTTCCATATTTCTCAACATATAGTCACATTTAACAGTAACCCATTATTATATGGACTCTTCCTATCCAAATTTATCTTAAGACTCACCGAGGTAAGACATGAAGAGACCGCCCATACAACGTCTTCAATACACATCTAATTGATCCTTCATTCAAACTCAAAAAGTCAACATTCCTTGCTGAAGACAATTAGAAGAAACATACATACATTTAGGAACTTCACATAAAGACCATCCTCTAAGACAATTCTAAAGTTACACTTAGTGCACTTTGAAAGTATCATCACATACTATTACTTCCACTTAGTGCTTCTAAGGAATCACCCTACACTAGGCACATCACATTCATCATCTCCATAACTTTCATCATACAAGGCATAATTTCAACATGCTTCTTTAACATTAGACATAAAGTAAACTTACTTCATCAACATCATATAGTGACCTATCCAATAATTTTCATATAAGGACACACAAAGACTCACTCCAAATGGTTACTTGTGCAATGGATATATAGAATCCCATTCAACCACCTACCCTAAGTAGTACACTCTTAAGAAAACTTAATTTATAACATTTATTTTTGTGTGGGGGATATCTTTAACCATGATAGACCATGAGAGATAGGACATGAAATTCTGGTATTTACGCCTACAGGATGAGGGATCCCCACCTGCCTAAGGTAGGGTCATATTTTTAGCCTTTACATGGATCTCGAACACCTTTACCTATGCAGGCGCTTAGTTAAGGGATAAGGAGATTGCTTCTAAGTAACTCATTCTAAACTAAAGAAGGGCACTCATCTCAAGGGGTACATTGGATACAATATCTCTATACATGAAGAGTATCCATCCCATCTTCGAATCCTCTTAGTGCTAAGCATAACTCCCCCACGGAATGCTAAACATTTATTTCATTCATTGAGTATAGGCTAAAGGATATCTATTTATTACCACATCTCAAATAACGAATAATACTTATCCCTAGAGGTTACTTTTTGAATACCACATTTTAACTCACAAAATGCATCTAACCTCCAACCTATCTTTGGAAAGCTTATTTTGAATAGTGAGGTTGATAATGATCACTTCATCTCAACTAATGAAGAGTGTTCACCCCAAAATGTCCTTTTTTTTATTACTAGAGTTCGACAGGAATAGTAGGGATGGTCTAGACACTTCATATCTACTCACGAAGAGTATCTACCTTACAATCCCCAATTTACATTCATTAACTTCATTCATGCATTCATAATGTGTGTGAGTAAATGTGAGAACACCTTCCACATAATCACCATTATTCATAACATTGACTTCTAAACATGATTACACAATATTTATCATAATTCACACATTATCATGCTTCTTCAAGACACTCATGCACAACTTCACAAGGTATCATATGGATATTCATCATAACCTCATCTTATTTCACATTCAATGACCTCAAGGACACAATCACAATTTAGATATATAATCATATACATCCTGTAAACACCGCAATCATAAGTGGACCATACCACTCAAGATCAATTTAACAAGAATAAGGCTATATAAATCAACTTACCCTTCATCCAAGCTTTCACCAACTTTTCTCAATTATCTAATATTTCATCATAATATATCAATAGTGTCAGAAGATAATCACAATATAACAGAAAGTATGCATAGTTCTAACATAATCTAATTATGTTAATCAAACCCAATTCATAAGTCAAAAGTTGAGAATTCGCATGAGCATGGGTTCATTGACGTTTTTATCTTAAAATCATCAAATAACATCAATAATATCATATTTCATTCATTAAAACATTTTCATGCAAGAACCCATACTTTTAATTTGAAATAGAAGAATCTAGAATTTTGAAATCTATTTTGAAAATCTTTTGGATTGACTCCTTGAATGAGAGAAGAATCAAGGATGAAATACCATACCTTGTATGAAGAAATACCACGAGATTTATTGAAGAAATAACAAAAAATCGTCAATCCTAGCTCTACCTTGAGTTCAAGCTTAATGGAGTTTTGAGAGAGTTTTTCTTGGCAGTGGGGTTTTGATTCTGAAAAGTGAAGTCTTATTTTAGGACTTAGTGTTTAAATGTACTTAAAATACCTATAAAAAAATGATAGAACCATCCATTCACTTTAAAATAATGGGGTGAATTTAACAAATCACCCCAAGCTTGGTTGAATTGAAGACACCTTTACCGACCAAACCACGCCCCTCCAAATGATGAACTGTTGTTCAAACGATTCCCCTTTGTTGGGGTCCATCATTTGGGTTAGAGACCCATTTTTGTGCAGGACTTGCAGTCTCAATCGCCGCCCAAGGTCGAAAGGCCGTTGTTTGATCGATTGGCCATCCGTTGTGGCCGTCGTTTAACACTATCTGGTAGCATCCTGGCTTTGAGATGGGGTCCTCTTCTACGACACATCTTGGGTCCTAGGTGGGGTTTTACTTGGACGTTTAAAACCTAAAAATTTATCATCTAGGTATTAAGGTCCCGTTTTATCAATTTGGACTCCAAACAACACATACAACATGCAAAGGCACTCTAGAACACATACTAGCACACAAACGTCTAGTCGTCGAACGTCTTGGTCATCCCTTGACGCTTGACTTCAATACTCTTCAAACTGATCTCTAATGCTAATATTCATTAATTTAATATATTATTAGCTCATGAAACACATTCTAGGATCTAGTTTGACCTATTTTATTTTGAGGGTCGTTACAGTCATGCCACCATTCCCCCAAGACAATTCTTTTGTATTTTTGTATTTGTGTTTCTACCTTCATTCGGCTAGAATCAAATGATTTCTTCCCCACTCACTTGGATTTGATTACTCAACATAATTACACTATAATATACTCAATGAAACCTTAAAACACTCACTCTCAAGAATTCATCAAAACCCAACCAAAAAAGATTCATAATAAAACCTCAAGAACACTCATCAAGAACTTAAATCTTTTAATATTTATGGACGAATTATAATATATAAATAATCATTGGCGTGTGTCTTAACAAACCCAACACTATGGAAACTTACATAGCTCTTAGGGATCAAACCTTTGGCAAAAACCCGCAATGAAACTCAAGAATCTTGTCGAACACTTTGATTATTTCCTCTTTTTTCCTCTTTTCTATACTTTTCTCTTCTTGAACTCTCAACTAAAAACCAAGGTGTATATTAGAATTATAAAACTGAACTTAATCAGTTTAGAAACCTGAAACATTACTAAAAGTTAGATAAATTTGATTGGGTAATAAAAAGAATAAAGTACCCCGCACTATTTTTTGGTAAATTTCCTTCATCGTCCAACCTTACTTAAAAAGGGCATATCTCACTCACCGAACTCTAAACTTAGCAAACATTGTGGCGTCTGAAAGAAAATACAAAGACCTTTCAAAAGGGAATATCTCACTCATCCTAACTCTAAACTAAGCAAACTTGGTTTTGTTTGAAAGATAATTCAAAGAACTCTAAATATAGTTAACGAGTAAAACTCATCTTGTACTAAAAGTTATGGTCATTTGACGTTGACCCAAGAAATAAAAGAACTTCCAAATGAATTGAATGAATATCTTTTGTTATTCTTGGAGTTAAAGGTGCCACATCTAGTGACCTTAACACTAAAGAAAATCTTAAAAAATGCTCTGAAATATCCTACTCATAACGAAAGATGGTTAGAGCCTTAGTTCAAAAAAAATCTTGGGTGGTATAGACTGTGAGTTGTGTAAACTCATCCTATATCAGTGCTCAATACTACTCTCAATAATATCCTAAGACATTCTCAAATGTATAAAACATATCTCTTTCTCAATAAGAAGTAATCACTCAAAAGATCCTCTTAGGAGTTATACTCTAAAATATCTTTGAAGTTATGATCTCATTTAGAAAGTACCCTTTCGATCTTTTTCAATGTAAATGTGTTATGATTGGGTATACTTAGTTCGCTTATACTCTTTTTCAATCATGACTGCAACACTTCTAATTGTTATGTTCATTTTCACGAGATTTAATTCAAAACCATTATAGATTACAAAAGAAGTCTTAAAATGACTCAAAAGAAGCTGTTGAATTTACCTTTTAAACACACTTTAGTTCTTTGTAAATTAAGGCATGTGATTGGGACATGTAGGATCTCTCAAGAACTAATGGAGACTTTTGTAGTAAATATATCAAGGTAAAATGTAGCAACAACTTAAAGGGAAGCACGTCAGATGAAACAAGGAAAAACAAGCCCAGCAAACATCAGGTGTACAACGGGCGCACGGCCAGACCCAACGTATTGGGGATGGTTCGGACGCATTGCTGGTGCGGTGCCTCAGGCCCCAAAGTACTAAGACTTGTTTCGGGCACACTGCTGGTGCGGCACCTCACCCCCTCCCCAGTGAATTTGACAAATGTTTTTGATATAAATTAGGATTCAAGCTTCTTTCGAAATGGGAAATTTCTCCAAAGATCTTCTAAATTCTCAAACCAAACACGAATACATGAAGAATTGCATATAATTCCTTTCGAGAATCACATCGCATAAACAAGATCCTCAACCCAAGAAACTCAAAACCTCCATCATTAAAGAATGAAAATCAAATCAGGAACTACACAAGAATCATTTAATATAATGATTTCATGGATGAATTAGATTTATGGTGTGATGAAGAAAAATTACAACACTATGAGATGTCTTGTATACCTAAAAAGAAAAATGTTCTTGGCCAAAATCCATAAATCTTGAAGAATGCCTGAACTTAGACATTTTTCTCCTCCTGAAACCTTTCTCTAAACTCCTAAGTGTTTAGGAACGTTTATAGGTGTTTTAGAATCTTATTAGACCCTTAATTGAGTCAAGAAAAACTTGTTAAGATAATCGGAAAAAAGAATAGACAAAAACACCGTTTCCTAGAACAAATAAAATGCCTTATATGGAGAGGCTTCACTCAAACGACCATTGTTTTTTACTTAGAGCTTGAAATTTAGAAACTTGTTGGTGTTGGAAAGAGGACTCAAAGACCTTGAATTTAATATATCATGGGCCACCTAATTATTTACGTTTTAAATGATAATGGCCATTTGAAGTTGACTAAAAACTAAAAAATGACTTGCTGATATTTTTCTTTAGCTTTTGCGAAGTCTCGGGTGTTACAGTTTACTTGTCACCCAAGTAAAATCATAAATATTATGTAATGAATAATAGATCTCGTCCATACATATGTTACTTGATGGACGTACCAGATTAATTTATACATCTATAAATTGGTCCTCTCTCCATCCATTAGGTTTACCACATACTCTCTACATTATTCCCATCCACATCCGTTAGCGATGGGAATCACGTAAAGAATATATGGTAACCCAAATGGGTGGAGGTAGAAATCAATTTATAGATGTTAAAGACTTAATCTGAGTCTATCGAGTAACTGATGTATGGATGAGATCTATTCTTTATTAAATGATTTTATGATTTACTTGGATCAAAAGTAAATTTGGGTCAGAAGTAGGATATAATTCGTAGACTAATAAGAACATCTTCTTTCAACACATAATTATTCTCTAATGTATAGTGAATTAGTTAATGACTTTGAATATTTTTCTTTGTCTCAACTTTCTCTTTCACCATACAAAAGTTGAGACAAAAAATAATGTTAGTCTTCAACTAATTTACTATACAAAATAGAGCAACTATATATTGAAGGAATGTGTATTTTTATGGTGTTTTGGACTCTTCCTTTAATCTGGGGTGGTTTGAGTTTGTACAATGTTTTTGGACTATAGTATTCTGGAAGGAACATGTCAAGAGTTATATCGCTAGATCGGTGTAGATTGTCTCAGTGGGCGTGAATGTCCTTAAAAAGAGTGAGATATTCACCCCTCAACCTGAATACTTATTTATTTATATAGTTTTTATCATTTTATGTTAACGATAATTTATTTTAATTTGTGGTATATACACCAACATAAATTTGAATAATGTTTAAAAGGCCCGATTTGGCTTTATTAATGTAAAAATAATTGCATCACTAGACCTTAAGAAACAAATGAAAGAGTTTAGTAAATTCAGGTTAAAGCCCCTTCAAGTGAGGAAGCCGTAGGGGAACCTGTGGGTGGATGAAATCTTTCGTGATGGAAATTCACTCTTCACCCAACTTTCAAACATAGGGGGATAGCTTGCCTCTGCTGGTGATGGGCGGGCAGGCGAAGGGTCCAAATGATACGTAGCCAAAAGCGAGTCCAAAATCTAATTGTTCCATATTCCTTCTTGTTCATCAGTTGGAAATCAAGACAAACCAGACACCTTGTATTATTTTTTGTATATATATTTTTTAAATATCTATAATTCAATTTAGAATTAAATCAACATAATTCAAATTAGCTTCAAACTCTTTGAAGGAGAATACAATCATAGGTGCAATATTTCTCCCGCTACACTCACTTTACAAAAGATGAGGTCAACTGGATTATATCTCAAAATGATGGTATAAAAATATTTTGTCTTTTAGAGATACTTCATTTCTAATTGTGCATAATTTTTTTTTAGTATACTTATTTTGTATATAATTTAACTATTGAAGACTTCAAAAGTTATTTATAATATAGAGTTTCATAGTTGCTGTTATTGGCAACTCTAGAATTTTGATAAAAGATTTCAAAGGTTTAGTATATAAACGTTATTTTTTTACTTAAAAGTATATAATACAATTGTTGTATTTATCTTACTACAATATATAAGAACTGTTATAAGATGAAATATATTAGCATTCTTTACACTTGTCAATAAATTTAAGTTAGACAATCATATTATGGCTTTTCGCAGATTAAGAATCTAAACAAAAAAAATCAATTTTAAAAAAAATGTCAAGGCATTTTCTCAAGATTTCATCATATATATTAGCTAAAAACATTAAACATGTCACTCATCAGCCTAATTTGAACATGAATGAGTGTGAAATATAAATAAAGAAGATAAAATTTTAAGGAATTAATATATTTACGTAATCGACACTTGAAAACAAACGCAAAAAGCTTTTTCAATATTTATGTCACAAAATTTTATTCGGAATACTTTATTGTTTATTCCAATGCAATATAAATTCAAAAGAAGAACATTTCGATATGGTTATTTCATATTCAGAGGTTAATCGTACTATGATAACTTTTACATAAGATAGGCTTTGCTTTTTTTATTGGCTGATATTGAAAAAGGTGACAAAAAGTGGATCGGTAAGTCACCTTTATTTTCACTCCACAGAAAACTACATCGTATTTTCACCTCAAATGATTTCTTTTTAATTTTTTCATATTCATTCGATCCTATTGCATTTCAGGATCCTCCTTCTGCTCTATCGAAAGAGTAACCAAGACCAATTCATTCACGTTTTCATGTTCAAATTGAACATTGTCCATTTTTTAATTATTATTTTCAAAGTATAATATTATACCCTTTACTGAACATACATAGATCCAATTACAATTTAGAAGAAGAGAAGAGAAGAAGAAGAAGAAGAAGAAGAAAAGAAGAAGAAAAGAAGAAAGAAGAAGAAGAAGAAGAAGAAGAAGAAGAAGAAGAAGAAGAAGAAGAAAGAAGAAGAGAAGAAGAGAAGAAGAAGAAGAAGAGAAGAAGAAGAAGAAGAAGAAAGAAGAAGAAGAAGAAGAAGAAGAAGAAGAAGAAGAAGAAGAAGAAGAAGAAGAAGAAAAGAAGAAGAAGAAAAGAAGAAGAAGAAGAGAAGAAGAAGAAGAAGAATAAGAAGAAGAAGAAAGAAGAAAAGAAGAAGAGAAGAAGAAGAAGAAGAAGAGAAGAAGAGAGAAGAAGAAGAAGAGATATTTCTTGATCATTTTATTTGCCCCTCGTTCTTCAAAAGTAAATAACATCATTTTCAAGTTTGAATTTGTTCATTTGAAAGCTAGGTTCAAGAAGAAGAAGAAGAAGAAGAAGAAGAAGAAGAAGAAGAAGAAGAAGAAGAGAAGAAGAAGAAGAAGAAGAAGAAGATATTTCTTGATCATTTTATTCGCCCCTCGTTCTTCAAAAATAAATAACATCATTTTCAAGTTTGAATTTGTTTATTTTAAAGCTAGGTTCTTCTACTTCATATTTATTTGATATGAATATTTTCTTGCTTAGACATATGTAAATTTTGATCTTTATTTTGATCACTTGAATGATACTATGTCAATTTTGATTTTTTATCATTTATTTTAGTTTAATGTTTATCATAGAGATGTACTCTCTTAACTATAAAATAATTTCTTTGATAATTTGATTGTGTAAAGATTCTTTTTATCGATACTCGGAACTAAAACACTATTGTTAACTATTTTAATTTTTCTCCATTTGACTTTCTATTGCATCTGAAGAAACGCTAAAGTGTTTATGTTAGACACTTTTGTTACAAATATTATAAATGTTAGTGTGTGTATTCCCAAATACCAACTACATAGAAAAATTAACCACTTAAACAATTACCTTATTTATTAATATATACTTTCCTCAATAACCAATCAATCTAATTCATGCTCCAAATTAGATTGAGGTGTGAAAAATTGTATTTGATTAACTCATCAACATAATGAGAGTTGAAATTATGAGCCGAAACGTTTCAAAAGTATGCGTAAGAAGATTTTGTTAAGATGCTTAATCGGGGTAATATGCAACTCTAGTGGGCTTGATCTTTTTCATATTAAAAATTTTCCAGATTCTTGTACGTGTTTTACAAATTTTAGATTTGTGAATTAATTTCAGTTCTTCTATTTTTTTGTTCTTCACCGGTTCATTAAACTTAGTAACTTCGTGTTTCTGCAAAGTTTGTTGGAATCAGTAAGATTCTTTAGACACATATTAACAATAATTCTTCTTTAAGAAAAATATTTCATAATTTTTTTAAATCTGTTATTGATTCTAGTTTCGCTACTAGTTTTAATTTTTTAGTTGTGAAAATGTTCTTAAACTTTGTTGTCTTACAAAGATGTTCAAAGTTTTGTTCTAAGTATGTTTGAAATACAAGATGAACAACTATCTTAAGGAAATTATTCTACTGTTAGTATTTTTTGTATTCTAGTGATTGAGAGAATCTGATCATGGAAGTAAAAGATAAATGCATTACTTCTCCATATTTCATTGCTTTGTTTAGCAAGGTCGAAGGGAGAATGTAACAGAAAATTTTTATGCTATTCCGTTTAAAGATTACCAGGTAACCTTCTTATTAAATTATCTAAGAAGGAAAATAGTTTCTAAGAGTTATCATCTTTGATTTTTTAGTTTTTTTACTATTTGTATATTTGGTAAAAGATCTGCAAACCATATGTTGTGGAATGAATTTTACTTCGAAAATATTGTTGCTTTTAAAATTCTTTAGTTTGTAAAAATGAGAGATGCATAATTTTGTTTGATAGAATAGTATGTCAAAATGTTATAGTGGGAAGACTATTTGATAAGAAAAACATTTCTATCTGATAAAGAATATGTGTTATTCTGTTTGGAGAAAAAAAAAAGACTTTTGTAGTTTTGTACTCCATGAGAAATGTTAGTGTGTCTGATTTTTGTAGACTAAAAACTTTTGTGGTTTTATACTCCGGATAAATTGGACTATGCAATTGGTTAAAATAATATGAAAACTTCATATAATAAGTCAGTGTTGTACTTTTGATTTTCTATAAACTTCAATGTAATATAGAAATAAATTGTAGAATTTTTTTGGTCCGTATTATTAGTATTTAAAATACTAAGTGGTATGTCTATTTATGATAGAGGAAAAATACCAGTGACTTAGAATTTGTGATTTTGTGTCTCTATGGAATGAACTTTGACATTGTGTTAACATTGTCAAAGAGAATTGCAGCACTATAATTCTTTCATAGAATAATGTTTCCAACATTAAAATATGTGGAAAAACTATTTTCAAATACTTGAAAAATATTTTTGAGATCACATTTGAAATGTGGGGGTTATTTGCTTATGATTAGACTTGGTGTCTAATTTAACTTTGGAGCAAAATATATGAAATTCAATGTTACTTTTGTATTATGTTATACTCACAAAATTCTTGGAGTATATTTGGTAGTGTGGTTGTTGAGTTTTTCTATTACTAGTATATAGTGTGACTAGTTTGAAACATCCAAATTATATATATATTTGTTCAAAATAATTGTGTTCTTTTATGAAAAAAAAATATCACTTAAAATGTTGTGATTTTTCATGAAAAGATATGTCTATTATAATAGAAGAATTTGCATAGACATGAATATTGGTGAATAGTCATTTGTTATGTTTTTGTAAAAATAACATTTGGACTATATTGTCTTTATTGAACCCGATGAAACTTTGTTCATAGGTAGTTCTATAAAAATCATATTGAAAGTTATGGAAATGTTCTTCTGAAAAGGACATTTGACAATCTAAACAATGTTTGTATCACACAAAATTGTATGAAATAGGAATAAAATATTAGTGAGAAAAAAGCTACCTCGCGAAAAGCTTTTCAAATTCAATGTATTTATTTGTTCTTACTTGCTTGAGTCAATGTTTGTGATGTGAACACTTGGGGCATGTCAATTACAAAACCTTGTAAGGAAAACTGATCAACTTAGAAGTTTTGCCTAACTTTGATTGCAATAAATAAAAATGTCAAGTTTTTGTGGAATCTAAGTATGTTGAACATTCTTATAAATCTGTTGAAATGAATTCTAATCCCTTAGAGTTGATTTAAACTGATATTTGTGATATGAAGTCAACACCATCTCATGGTGGGAAAAAATATTTGTTATTTTTATTGAGAATTGCATTAGAAATGACTGTGTTTATTTGCTGAATTGTAAGGATGAAGCAATAGAAATGTCCAAACAATGTAATGTCGAAGTTTAAAAATCAGTGTGAAAAAATATAAGAAGTGATAAGAATGGAGAGTATAAATCTCATTGTGCAGAAATATGTTTGGAAAGTGGAATATCCATCAAACTACTGCCATATTCACTCAATCTAATGAAAAAACGAACGTTGAAAGAAATTATGGATGAATTATTTATAAGTTCGGGTTTACACAAAACTTATGTGGAGGAACTATCCTTACTGCAAAAGAGAACAAGAAAAAGTTTTATCTATTTAGAAAGAGAGCGATTTTGTTTGATCAGAATACAATATTTTCCATATGAGAAATGGAAAGGAAGGAAATCCAACTTGAAATATTTCAAAGTGTGGGGGTATCTAGTCAAAGTCCAAGTTCCTATTCCTACAACAATTAAAATAGGACCTATGACTGTGGACTGTAAAATTAGACCTGAGTAGTCTAGAGAAGGGTCTAAAAGGCCTAGGAAATGAAAAGGATAATGTATTTAATAAAGAGATTCAAAGGCTTAGTAAATGTTAAAAGACATTTACTTCCTTTTGAATATGATTTGGTAATATTTTCTGTGTCTTCTGTAGACTCATTCTTTGGAAAGATGGTGTCAATAAACAATATTGGAAGTTAATTGATCTTCTTCAAGAAAATAAACCTTTGGTTAAAAGTGAATCTTTAGAAGTAAAATAACAGTTGATGGAACTGTTGAAAAATATAAAGCAAGACTTTGGGTAAAAGGCTTTAGACAAAAAAAATCAAGGTTTCGATCTTGTCAATATATATACTCATTAGTAATTAGAATGACATCCATTCGGATGCAAAAATTATTAGTTTAGTATATGATCTCCAAATTCATCAAATGAATGTGAAAAGAACTTTCTTAAATGTAGAATTGGACGAAGAAATTTACATGAAACAACCCGAGGATTTTGTGGTTCCTGGTAAATAAAAGAAAGTGTATCAACTTGTTAAGTCACATTATGGAAGCACCCAAACAATGACGTAATTTGATCAAACCATGTCGGCAAATGAATTGAAGAATGATGGAAGTGATAAATGTGTTTACATTAAAATCATAAGGTCATTGTTTGTTTGTATATTGGTGATATGTTGATCATCAATAGAGACACTAATGACATAAGTGCTACTAAACGTATGCTATAAAGCAAGTGGAATGAAAATTATTGGAGTTGCTAATGCGATCTTAGATATACGAATTCTTAGAACTCACAATGTTTAGCATTTTCACGGTCTCATTGCATTGAAAATGTACTTAAGTAGTTCAAATATTTGGATGTCAATATTGTCAAGTCTCCAATAAATGTGAGCTTTGCATTTCAAAAGAGTGAAAACAAAAGTGACTCATAACTGGATTGTGCTAGAGTTTTGGGAAGCATGATGTATATCATGTGTGAGCGATCAGATATAGCATTTGATATTTTAAACTGAGTCAGTTCACAAGTGATCCCAAATAAATTCATTAGATGACAATAAATAGAGTTTTGGAGTATTTAAAATAATACTTAAAACTATGTCTTGCATTATAACATATCCAATAATATTGAAAGATATAGTGATGCAAATTAAATCATCGAACGAATGAAGTAAAATTCACGAGTGGATATATATTTACTATTGGAAGAGGAGCAGTCTCTTAGAAATATTTCAAAAGAGACATGTATCACTAGCTCTACAATGATCTTTGAGCTAGGTGCTCTAGATAAGGTCGGTGAATAAGTTGAAAGACTCCGGAATTTCTTGATAGATATTCTATTTTGTCCCAAACCATTGGCATTAATATGCATACTCTTTCACAGTCAAGATGCAATAGGTAGGGAATGGAGCATGACGTATAAAGGAAAGTCTCGTCATTACGACATAGACATGATACCGTTAGAAAACTACTCTCTAGTGGAATTGTCAAAATTGACTATATAATGTCAAAGGATAATGTGTCGGATCCACTTACAAAAAGGCCTAACTAGAGAGGAAGTTAAAAGATAATCTAAGGGAATGAATTTACGGCTTAGGACAAGTCATCATGGCGGTAACTCTATCTAGCAGACTGGAGATCCCAAGAGCTAGATTCAAGGAGAAAAACAAAGTTGTGATTGACGGTTCGGCATTGTCAACAAACTCAATCCATTCTCATGATGAAGACAATGATCAGGGACAAGGATACAACATTAAGGCTTGTTAATGAGTTAATAAAGCTTAATGGTTTTAATGATTTGCTAAGTTTGGTAGAGTTGACTAAATAGTGTATCTATGCGATAACACGGTTAAGAATCACCTATGTGAGTGTGAAGTGTAAGCCGCTTCAAAGAAGATGATTGTCAAAAGCACATCTCTCTATACACTCATGAAACCAGGAGGTGTTCATGACTAAAACGAACACAACCGTAAGAACCATAAATGGTAAAGGGTTAATTGTGTGACATATGGTTGTCTAGGTATACACCAATGTTCGACGGTTCAAAAATATCGCATCTACCAATTGACCGAGTATATCCGACATATGTTCACTACAGAAAGTCCAAGGGGAAACCTACTTTTACAGATGCAATTAATTCTTGCTTGTAAAGTACACATACTTGTCCGTTTCTCTGTCTTCGAGTCATTACCCATTCATGCGGGGGATTATTGGATTTTATAAAGGTGCGAATGAAAAATGAATAGTTGCGACTTTTATGAAGAGTTGTGACTTTTATGAAATGTTGCGACTTTTACGAAAGGGTGTGACTTTTTTGAAAAGTTGCGACTTTTATGAAAAGCTGTGACTTTTATGGAAAGTTTTGATTTTTATGAAAGGTGACGACCATTCTGAAAGATTGTGACTTTTCCAAAGGTTTGTGACCTTTCCGGTAAGGCACAATAAGAACCTTTTCACACTTTGCTTTGTTTTCTATAAATTAAAGGATTTCCTCTCATTTTAATATAGAATTTATGGAATTCTTCTTCAACTACTAAATGTATTATTCTAAGTGTATTTTACTGCCGTTGAGTGGTTCGCTGACACCGGAGTTTTTGGTATCTATACTCTAGTAATTGAGATCATTTTACCATGGGAGGTCATATTCTAAATCAAACCTCAGATACTAGAGGGGAATAATTTCCTTAAGGGACACTGTGAGTTCAGTGGACTTGATCTTTTTCCTATTAAAAATTTTCCAGATTCTAGTACGTGTTTTACAAATTTTAGATTTGTGAATTAATTTTAGTTCTTCTATTCTTTTGTTCTTTACCGGTTCATTAAACTTAGTAACTTTGTGTTTCTGCAAAGTTTGTTGGAATCGGTAAGATTCTTTAGACACATATTAACAACAATTCTTCTATAAGAGAAATATTTCGTATATTTTTTTTAAATCTATGTCTGATTCTAGAATTCGCTACTAGTTTTAATTTTCTAGTTGTGAAAATGTTCTTAAACTTTGTAGTCTTACAAAGATGTTCAAAGTTTTATTCTAAGTATGTTTGAAATACAAGATGAACAACAATTACAAAGTCTTAGAAGAATATAACACATCTTTACAAAAGGAATATAAAGCTATTTATCGTCTCATAAGAATATAGAGATTTCCAACAAAAGGGAACAAAGTTAGGAGTCTTACTTCTAAAAGTTGTTTGCCTACGATACACAACTTGTAGGACCTCAAGTGTTAATCACCTAGAGAAAAAGGAAAATCTTATGCCGTTTAAGAACCTCACCTTCTTTACCATCTTTGAAGAATAATGGATGTTGCGGCGGAGAACAATATTCCTTTTGAAAACCATTACTATAGAGAGAATACATAAGTAGACCCATGTGATCCAATCTTGTCCTAATTCCTTTTTTCTTGTTTTTGCTATTCCGTTTGTGGCCCATTTTGGGCCTAGATTTGTTCTGTTAATTTATTATTATTAATGAAATCCAGCCTGGTGATTTAATTTACTGGGCCATGCGAACACCTAGTCTAGCACCTAAGTAGGAAAATCTTTACTCTCATTTTAAATATAGAGTGCGAAAATGAATCATAATTTAATTAAGCACCTTATTTATATTTTAAAATATTCTAAAATTAAAATATAAGGTATACTTGTAAAGAAATATATTGAACCCTCCCAAGGAACTATCCAAAATAGATATAAAATCTTCTAAGAGATTACAAGGTTTGGAATACACAACTATCACCATAAGGAAATAGAGGTAGAAGTTGTTAGAGATCATATTTATCTCCACCTAAGAACATGACTGATCATGTAATTAGACTATGCCAACTAGCATAACATGATAATTTTTAGTACAAAGCATACGTACTAGTAGACATTACTGATCCACCACATAATAACCCACATATAATGAAACAAAGATTAAACTTAGGGATATAATTAGGACCTTGATCCTTCAAAACCTTCACTACCAAGTAATACTATCCTTGAACTTATGCACTCTATCTCAATTCACCTAATCTCATTCTGTTACCAGCTCAACCAACCAGGCCACTCCACCCCCAAACCCATCATAGCTTAACCCTTCTATAATATAAAGACTTTCTAGAAGTATTCATCCTTCCAACACTAAAATTTCTGTATTATTTTTGCTCCCTCTACCAAAACAAGTAATGAATAGATCAACTAATACTATCCTGAAGCTCTCATGCCAATATCTTTGACCTTGACCAACTTGGTGAACCAACTACAATGTCTCTTACCATATAACCTTAACACCACAATTTACGGGATAGGTCCACAACCCCACAATATAAAACAAGCCATAATTTATTCATCACACCTTTCAAGTACTCCGACACTCAATGATTCCTAAGATGTCATTCACAGTGTTAAACATGAAATTTCATTCTACAAAAAACTCATCACAACATTTAAACACAAATTTCAGTCAGTCATGGACCAATATGTAACAACCACAATATAATAAGAAAATCTGATTCAGTCATGGAATAATATGTAAGGAAAGAATGAAGCATGTACCAGGCATGGTATCCGAGCAACCTATTAATATCTTATATCAGACGGGTACTCAAACTAGCCAATATTATATCGTACCTGACGTAGTATCCCATTTAACTATTAGTAAATTGTCTTTGAATGATATTTGAGCAAACTGTTAGTAAATTGTATCGTAAGGTTACTCCATCAAACTATTAGTCACACAACAATAATTACAATCACAACAAAATAAAAACACACTTGTAAATATAATTATTGCATCAAATTGACAATGATTCATCATTTCACATTCAACCGTTATGGCTTCCCTAATATGCATTGTACATGTTTCACTTTGGAGATAGTTAACATGAATATATATATATACACACACACACACACATACACACACACACACACACACACACACCACACACACACACACACCACACACACCACACACACACACACACACACACACACCACACACACACACACACAACACACACACACACACACACACACACACACACACATATATATATATATATATATATCAGAAAAAAGATGCCATTACCTATATACTTGCAGACGATAATTTTTGGATAATCTTTGATTTGGAACCCGATTACCCACAACTCGCTTTTTCTAGGTTAACACCCAAAAGTCATCACAAAGTTAACATTGACTAATTCAGTCTATTATTAGGATAAACCACAACTAACTCCATATTCAACCATTTAGACTTCTTGTTTAAAGGTCTATACATGTAGTCTCCGGCAATCTACGTGATGTTATGTAAGTAAATACATGTCCAACTATTGAGTTTAGAATGCATAGCCTACATGTATGTCAAGCAACTTATGAAAAATCCGAAACCCGAGATTTTGGATCTTTGGGGTCGAATCTTGACCAAAAGTACCCTTTTGTCACACAAAGTCCTCCTTCTATAGTTCCCCATTGTGAAGTAGCTTTTGGATTTTTTGAAGTAATTCCTTCCACTGTTTACCACTATAATGAAGGAAAATTAAAAGAATTTTTGTTTTAGAGTTTTTAACTTATCATCCCAAGTCTAGCGATTCACACGACGCTATGGAGAAGTTAAGTCAACCTAGGTCGATTTCCAAATTCAACATTTCGTCGTGTCACCTCAAATTTTAAATTGAGGGTGTATTTAAAGAATATCTGAGATTCCGTATGAGGTGCCTTTAAATAATGGTGGAACAAATCGTTGGAAATCAAATGACTTAGATTATAACAGCTCGAATTCAAAAGAGTGTAGCTTGCCAAATTGATGTAGTTACAAGTTCCATCCATTAGAGGCCACCCACGACCCTTGGGTTGAACCACAACCCGTAGGTAGAGTCCTCGGTTGGTCACTGTAGTGTAGGGTCAGACCCAGAAACACAACTAGACCTACGGGCCGTAGGTCGACCCACACTTTGTGGTCCAAGGGTTCGTTGATTAGCAAATCTCTCTGAAGTTACTGATGGAGGGACATGATGCACCGTAGGTCCATCCACGGTCTGTCGGTGGCGTCTCATCGGTCATGGCTGATACTTATTTTTAAGGGGCAGTATGTTCTTTTCCTTATAAATTAATCCCTATATTATGTTTTTTTGCCTACATTTAGAACCCATATATAAGACTTTTTTCGCCCAAATTCACCCCATTTAATTCATTATTCAAAAATTTTCAAAAGAGAACTAAATCTACTCCCAAGTATTCTCTCTCTAGAGGAACGAGGAGGAAGAGGAGAAGGAGGAGGAGAACGAGAAGAGAAGAAGAAGAAGAAGAAGAAGAAGAAGAAGAAGAAGAACAATAAGTCACCTAGGGTTTCAACCTAAGGTTCCAATTTCTCTATTAAAGGCTATCAATTTGATTCAAGCTATGACACTTTTCATCCATTAATCGTTTTGATTCATGGAGTCCCCAAATTTCTCTATTTGAAAAGGTAGAATTCACCAATGAGTTAGGGTTTTTTTAATTACCATGGGTAGTTTTGATTATTGATCTTATTGATTAAAATATTTATTAATATGCATGAATTGATGATTTGTAATGCTTTTACGATGTTTCCCCATGAACCTATACGAACCCCTACGATATATAATTGTGATTTAAGATTTGCGTTATTGATTATGAAAGATGAGTTTTATGATCTAAAAAATGAAGTGATAGTATCACATGAATTTGTGATATAATCCCTATCTATTGATTGAATTATAGTTTTGTTTGTTATATAATCCCTATCTATTGCTTGAATTGTAGTTTTGGTTATTTAAAGTAAGCTTTGAACCCCGGGAGGACCAAATATTAGTTTATGCATGATCTTTTGAAAGTTATGTAAATTTTTAAGGGTATTTTGAGAGTAAAGTATCAATTATGTTGTTGTTATTGTGTTGTTGAAAGAGTATTCTCCTACACTCTTGCAACCATGTTGTGAAAGGTTTTCTCACATAGAAAGTATTCTTAGGTTGAAGGCTTTCTCATCTAAATGAATCAATGAGTAAGAGCTATATTAATGAAACTAGCTTGGCTTGGTTTTCAAAGGCACCTTTCCATGAATTTTAAGAATAAGTATAAATTCACTACTCCGTGGGAGTTATGCTTAGCACTAAGTGGATATTTATGTGCGATAGAAGACTCTCTTATTAGTAGAGGCTGGGTTTCTAGAAGCAATATCTTTAGATTGGAGCTCTCTCTTTAGTATAGGTCGAGTTTCTAGTAAAAATCTCTTTAGACCTTAAACTATGTTCCCTCATAGGTTGATTATCTAGTGGATTAACTTAAGATAGAATTTATGGTTCTACCTTAGGCAAGTAGAACAATCATTTTCGATGTGGGAGACACCGGGTGATCATGTTATAGCTCACATGGTCTCTATGTCGGTTAAGGCTAATTTTCCCACTACAAGACTGAAAGTAAACTCAGGTAACAGAGGAGTATCTCATATGTGTTCAATGATTTAAAGATGAATTAACTTACATTGACCGTGATGTTATGACTTATGTATTTAACTCTCTTATATCATGATTTAGTTGTTAAAATGCATGTTATTCAATGAAATGTCCTTTTAATCATATTCTAAATGTTTTTATGCATAGATATCATACTTGGTGCATTTTTGTAGTTATGCATACTCTTACATACATTTTTGCCAAATGTAGGGTCAGATAGTTAGGGTCACCAGGTTTGCCTGTCACGACCCGAAAGTGCCCCATAGAAGTTAGGGAGAACCTTTGGGTCATCACAAGGCGTAGTTGACCCTTTGGGGTCTTGTACAAGTCTTTTAACCATCATTCATTGCATAAGTCATGAAAAGTAGTGCGGAATTTAAAACTTTTCACGACATTTAATATAAAATGGAATTCTTTCATAAGTACTAAGAAAATCTCATCGTCACTAGACAAATTTGAAAACACGACATAATATCTTAGGGACACGAACCTTTACACTTGAAAGAAATACATGATAAGTCTTAACATAAAGAAACTAAGAAGATAGGAACTATGCCTTCGAATATATGAGGACATACTTTGTCTTGAAAGAATCTTTTCCAAGCTTTGCCTTCTAGATTTGAACCTTGTTTCCAAACCTATACTGATAGAGTATAGAAAAATATGGGGTTAGTACAAATAATGTACTAAGTCTGGAATATGTAAAAACATGTAAAAAGGGATATTTTAGTAAAAATACACCTTCATGCCAAATAAGTAAAATCTTCATGCATATATAAGTAAAACAACATAAGAATCATCATTTAACACTTAGAGAAGGATTTCCATAATTTTAAACAAAAGGACCATTTCACATAAGCTTTCCAAAATTACAGTGAACAATTATGAACATTACAGTGAATTCACTTTTGCCTTTACAGTGAACTATTTTAAATCCCAAAACACTGAACTCCCAAAGTCAAGCCAAGAAGAAGTAACCTCATTTCCATAGGAGTTTTCCCTAGCTAAGGTTATCCTAAGACTCACATGGTAAGACATGAAGGAAACGCCCATACACCTCCTTCCATGCACACCTAGGTGATCCCCAAGACTACCCCTTCTAGGCTTACTCGCCTCGGGAGAACAAGTCCCCCTAAATGACAGATGCAATAGCAGAACACTCAAACAACACACCAAGACTTCCCTTTCGAAATGCCTACTCAGTGAAATGAGTAGATGACTTCCCATTCTTCGACCTACCTGAGGTAGTACCTCTTTTAGAAGACTTAGCTCATTCAATTCATATAAGACTCACCAAGACTCCCCTTTCAAAATTCCTACCTAGTTCAATGGATAGATAGAGTCCCATTCCACTACCTACCGTAAGTAGTACACTCTTTTTAGAAGACCTAGTACTTTCATTTATTTTGTGGGTATTATCTTAACTGACATATACCATGATATCTAAACATGGAATCTCGATACTTCCCTTATCAGAGAAGGGTCCCCGAAATGCCTAGAGTGAGGTCTTTCTTTTAGCTTTTACATGGATTTCCCAATAGGTACTACTATGCGGGCGCATAGTTAAGTGATAGGGAGATTCCTACTAAGTAACTCATTCTCTACTAACGATGAGTACTCATCTCAAGAGGTACATTGGAATACAACATCTCAACTCACGAAGTGTAACCACCCCTTCATCATATCCTTTCGGCTAAGCATAACTTCCCACGGATTCTCAACATTATATACTATAGGTTAAGGATTACTAGTGAACACCACAACTCAACTCACAAAGGGAATTCATCCTCCGACCTATTTGGAAGCTCTTAGGATGTAGTGGGATTGCTACTAAGCAATTCACATGAAGAGTGTTCATCCCAAAACTCTCCCTTTTGACTTAACTCAACTTCATTCATTCATTCATGTGTATGTGTGTACACGTGAACACACCTTGCATATAAGAATCATTTAATTCACATTAACATTTTTTTTTCTTAGTCCTTCATATACCACATTACACACTTAACATGCTTCACATATTCATATAAGTCATTTGGACATAATCTCTAGCATACTTCTCATAATAAGCATCATAAGCCACATTAACAATATTAACATCACAATCATATATTACTTCACATAATAAGCCTTCATGGCCTCTTTCACAATACACAAGTAACTTCATTCATTCATACAATTTAAGTAAACACCGCCACCAAAAAGGTGAACCATACCACTCAAGAGCATTTGAAAAAGAGAGTTAACAAGGAAAACAACTTACCACTCTTTCAAAGCTATCACACCTATTCACATTTACTAAATAATTCATCACAAATAGTTGTTAGGGAAGTAGCTTAACCTCAACATAAACATAAGGAAACCAAAGTTCAAAGACTACATAACCATGCTCATTTAACCCATTCCCTAAGCCAAAATTTGATTAAAAACTTTAACATGTTTTCATTGAAGTTTTAGCATTAAAATAACCAATTAAAATTAGAAACATCATATTTGAATTATTTAAAATGTTTTCATGCAAGACCCATATTTAGAGTTAAACATAGAAGAAGTTAGGGTTGAAAACCATTTTTGAAATCCATTAGAAAGGGCTCCTTAAATGGAAAAGAGTTCAAGAATAACTACCATACTTCAAATAGAAGAAACCCCACAGATGTTTTATGAAGAAATGTCCACCCACAACCGTCCTAGCTCCTTCTTGATTACTAGCTTCTATGGAGTTTGAGAGAGTCTTTTAAGAGAGGGGTTTTTGGGTTTTGAGAAAGGAAGTATTAAATTAGGTATTAGGGTTTGAAACATCTTAATATACCTAAAATACCCTAAAACTATCACCCTTGGTTCAGAAAAGACTTGGTGTGAATTTACCAAATACCCCAAGTCAAAAACAGAAAAATTACAACATTTTGGTAGCCTCAAAGACGTCTCGAACCAACGGACCATCTGTCCATGAATGGCCCATTGGTGGTGGTTCGTTGGTTGGGATTTTGTATCCATACTGTACAGGATTGCTTGTCTTGCAGGTCCAGTCGACGCCCAAGGTCGACGGACCGTCCCTTGTGGCCTTCGTTTAGTCACTGCTAGGAGCTTCTTGCCAAGAGATGTGGTCCTCTTCTAGGGCCCCTCGTGGGTCCTATGTGGATTCATGCCGGAACGTTCCCTAAACATATTAGTGTAGGTCTTAGGAACATCTCACACAAATTTCAAACAAAACGAACACGTAAAACTCACTCAAACACATGAGAACATACAAACAATTTCTAAGGCTCACCTTGCGACCATCATTGACGTTCTTGGACGTTTGACATCCAAACTTAACCAAACTTCACACACTACCTAATGATATCATTGTAAATCATTTTAACACAAAATTAACTCAAGAAACATTCACGAAGCTCTAGTTCACCTTAGTTCATTTTAGGGTGTTACTTTGCATCTAAGTGTTGTGTTCGAGATTTCCTAGCATTGGTGAGTCCTCATTATTTGAGGATAGAGCTTATTGTTTTAGTTTCTTTCCTATATTCCCTTTTTCGACATGATGTATGTTCTAGGCCCAATTTCATTATATTGTATTAGGTGGCTAAGATGAGATATGAGTTTAGACTTCCGTTTTTTTTATAAAAATGTGTTGGACTTAAAGTGTTATTTTATTCTTTGTTGTTATACTTCTTATGTTATGAAAGCTATGTGGCTTGTATGGAATCCTTCGGGGTTCTATACACCATGTTATATCTAGGAGGTACCCCTGGGTCTGACACATCTTGCTTACAAAAAGGTAAAAAAATGTAATTTATTTTGAATGGTTTTTGCACGCGTTTAAAATATTTCATTTTCATAAGTTTTTATTTCAACATTCTAAAAAATCTATATTCAAGACTACAAAATTTCATCAAACTGACTAGAGGGAGTTTCTCAGATGGTAAGCACCTTTCACTTCCACCCCGAAGGTTGCTTGTTTGAGTCACCAAGGGAGCACAATGGCTGGGAGCTCTTAGGGAGGGTAAAAAAACAAAAAAATTCATGAAACTAATACCTTACAAATATTTTTAGCTTAAGATAGATATATTTAAAAAAATCTCTTTTACTTATTGAAAATCGTTCTTCAAACATCTATACGAAAAATTCACTAGTTAAAATTAAATTTTACTATAACATATATGGTGTTGTACGTAACACAAGTGTGCAAGACTAATATAAATTTATTCAAAAGGAAACAAGGAATTTTTATTTTTATTTTTTTAATCAAAAGTGAGCAATGATGTGTCCGCACTTCATAGGATCCCCACTTGCCTAAGGTAGGGTCATACTTTTAACCTTTACATGGATCTCCAACAGCTTTACCTATGCAGGTGCTTAGTTAACAACTAAGAGTACTTCTAAGTAACTCATTCTCAACTAACGAAGAGCACTCATTTCAAGAGGTACATTGGATACAACAACTCTACTCATGAAGAGTATCTACCCCTTATTCAAATCCTTTTGGTGCTAATCATAACTCCCCCCACAGAGTGTTAAACATTCATTTCATTCATTGATTAAAGGTTAAGGGATATCTATTTAGTACCACATCTCAAATAATGAAGATTACTTATACCTAGAGGTTACATTTGGAATATCACATCTTAACTCACAAAAGGCATCTAACCTCCAACCTATCTTTGTAAAGCTCATTTGGAATAGTGAGGTTTCTAGTAACCACTTCAACTCAACTACCAAAGAGTGTTCACCAAAAAATCTTCCTTTTTATTACTAGAGTTTTTTAGGAATAGAAAAGATGATCTAGACACTTCATTTCTACTCATGAAGAGTGTCTACCCTATAATCCCTCGTTTACATTCATTAACTTAATTCATTCAGTAATAGTTTTGTGAGTACATTTGAGTACACCTTTTACCTAATCACCATTATTCATATGATTGAATTCTAAACATGATCACAGTATATTTATTGTGATTCAAACACTATCATGCTTCACATATGCATTATACTTCATTTAGACATATTATCTTCAAGACACACATGCAAAACTTCAGAAGACATCACATGGATATTCAACATAACCTCGTCTTACTTCATATTCAATGCCTTCAATGCCACAATCACAATTCACATATATGATCATATACATCAAGTAGATACCGCAACCATAAGTGGACCATACCACTCAAGATCAATTTAACAAGAATTAGGCAATATAGATCAACTTCCCTTCATCCAAGATTTCACCACCTTTTCTCAATTATCCAATATTTCATCATAATATAGAATTAATGTCAGTAGATAATAACAATATAAAATAAAGAAACCATAGTTCCAAAATTATCTAATCATGTTAATCAAACCAATTCATACATCAAAAGTTGAAAATTTGCATAAGCATAGGTTCATTGAGTTTTTTATCTTAAAATCATCAACTAACATCAATAATATCATATTTCATTAATTAACATTTTCATGTAAGAACCCGTACTTGGAATTTGAAATGGAAGAATCTAGGATTTTGAAACATTTTTTGAAAAGCCTTTTGATTGGCTCTTTTGAGAGAAAAATAAAGGATGAACTACCATACATTATATGAAGAAATACCACGAGATTTGGTGAAGAAACTACCCAAAATCTTTAATCCTAGATCTACCTTGAGTTCAAGCTTTAATGGAGTAGTCTTGAGAGAGTTTTTCTTGGGAGAGGGGTTATGATTTTGAAAAGTGCAGTCTTATTTTAGGTCTTAATGTTTAACACACTTATAAAAAATAAATAAACATGAAATAACTGTCCATTCACTTTAAAAGAATGGGGTGAATTTACACCAAATCACTCCAAGCTTGGCCGGATTGCAAAAAATTTTTGTAGACCAAACCACACCCTTTAAAACATGGACCGTCGTTCAAACGATGCCCCTTTGATGGGGTCCGTCATTTTGTTCAGACACCCACTGTTGTGCAGGACATGCAGGATTAATATATGCCTAAGGTCGATGGGTCTTCATTTGATCGACGGACCGTCCCTTGTGGCCGTCGTTTAACACTGTGTGGCAGCATCCTGCCTTTGAGATGGGGTCCTCTTCTAGGGCCCTTTCTGGGTCTTAAGTGGGCTTGTACCTAGACTTCAAATCATAAACATTATAATCTAGCTATTAGGGTCCCTCCTATAAATTTAGACTCCAAACAACACATACAACATGCAAAGTCACTCTATAACACATACTAGCACATATACATATAGTCGTCGAAGGTCTTGATTGTCACTTGACGTTTGTAACACTATAAAAAGTTGAGACCTAATATAGAGCCTAACATGAGTATCTAAGGGTTTACATACTGTTTTAAGACCTAAAATAATGTATATAACTCATCCAAGAAGTTTTAGATCCAAGACGTCAAAGAACGTCTATGACGTTCGAAAACTAGCGTAATTGAACTAGTTGATGTCGCTATGTTTGGGGATCATTTAGGAGGGTCGAATGAAGCCTAATACTTTTACAAAGACTTTGATTAGGTAGAGTTTAGTATATCGGGTCTAAACATCCAATAATGAGGCCCCAAGGACCACCCGAAGGATCATGGAAGAGGACCCCAACATGGGTAAGCAGGCTGCCAAATCAATCTCCAAAAGTCAAGAATCAGTGGACTTCAGCGCAATGCGCATTCCACATGGAGCTCACTGTCCCATAATTTATTTTTGAAAAAATAAAACAGGTGTTGTCCCCGCAATGCGGAGCCACTTCCTAGATTCGGTAAAACTATACTTTTGACATTTGGACTTCACAAAAAGACCCATTAAAGTGAGGGGTACTTTGGGTAATTTAGGAGTTGATTATGTATAGATTATGGGTCATTTTAAGTCATTATTCACTCATGCAAACCCAAAAGCTATCACCTCTCTCTACTTTCTCTCTCCCCAATTCCTCAATTGAAAAAGGAAGAAATCTTGAAGAAGAAGGCCGATTTCTTTAGGATTTCACTTCCATTTCATCGATTAATATTCAATAAGGTATGATTTTTTCAAATTTGGAACTCCTTTCCCCAAGACTTCCTCTCAAAGTTCATTTCAAAATACTCGATTCATGGGGTTTTCCAATTCTAATGGGTTTTCTTTTAAATTTTAAATTGATGATAAATTGTGATTTCCTATGACTAATTGAGTATAGATTGTTGATTAATTTTTTTTAATTGATGCAATTTCATGTTGATCATGTTCCCTTCCCCAGTTCTCCAAATTTTGTATCTTGGTCATGAATTAATGGGAATTGAATTATGAATTGATTAATAGACTTGTTTTATCTATTATAATTCACCTGTGGATTGAATAGGGTAATGTATTGTGGGGAATTGATCAAATTCATGATGAACCCTAATTACCCTAACCCTAGGTTATGAATTGATGTTAATTGGGATAATGATGACGTAATTGACCTAGTTCTTGTGTTAATTACTATTGATTGATGTTACCACACCTATTATTGGATGTAAATTGGTTTGTCGATGGTAAGACTATGATGCTGGATTTTGAAGGAGATTTGGTAAGTCTTTATTACCTAAACTTTACTTCTATTATAATGGCTTGTGATTAATGATGTAGTTCGATTTAACCATGTCTTGTGAATAGCCTAAGTAGGTGTTGATATGATGTTAAAGTGAAATGTCTTGACTATGTGATTGTGACATTTTGCTTAAGATGAAATGATATAAGGTTGGTGATGACTTGAATATGTGCCTTATTATGAAATGATGATGATGATATGCTAATCTCACATATGAGGGTTTCCATGAAAGGATATTCTCATGCAATACCTATTGAGCTAAATGACTATGATTATACAAGGGATAAAACCTATGACCTAAACTAATTGATAATTGTTAAAGAAATACATTTCAAAAGGGACTTAGCTTAGCACCGAGTGAACTTGGAAATGGGAGGTTTTGAATTCCCATAGAGGAAGATTCACCCTATAGTTCCATATGAGGTGTTGACTCCCTTATGAGGGACACTCACTTAATGGATTCCCTTGAGATGAGGCTCCAATGCAATAAGAATGTAGATAGTGGATCCACCTAGAAAGCTACGTTTATGTTTGGCTCTACTTTGGCCGGTAGACCACCTTCCGTCGGTTTAAGGTTTTACAACACCGTATTCTACACTTAGCTCTTGTGGTCTGTGTCTGTTAAGGCAGATGTTCCCGAAAGAAAAATGAAGTAATGATGTGAACTCTAGATAGGGTGACTTGAGAGGTTGCGTTAGTCTAGGTAGGGGTATGAGACTCTACCTAGGCATTGCACTAGTTAGCTTAGAGAGAATTCCTTGAAGGATGTTCTTATGATATATTAATAATATAATGTAAATTTATGCTTATGTTGACTTTACATGTTGATGATTCTATATGATGTTAGTTTCATTTATGAACATGTTATTGGTCTATACTGCTAAATATCATGATGGTTATTATTGATGTTATGTTATTATAAGTTGTCATTATTTGTGCTCCTTTGTTTGGTTTACTTTATCGATTAAGGTTATGGGTCTTTGTTTGGTCATTGCACTTGTAGGATAAATGGTGGTTTATGAGCAAGAGGATTGATTATATTATGATTTTATGAAATCCTTTATATGTTGACTTGACTATTACTTGTTGATGTTGGTCTTGTGTTTTACATGGGTTTACTTATGGCATACGTGAGTATTGGTTTATATGGGTTCTTAATGGTGAATAAGGCTTTTCAATATACTTTAGAATTGTTTTGATCAAATGTCCTCTTTAGCATGATTTCACTTGTTGTATGTGTACATATCCATACTTAAGACAAGTGTGTACTAACTCATGTTTGATCTTTTACTACAAATGTAGAATACGACCGTTGATATTATAGACGAATTTGAAGACTACTTGGATTTTTATATTCCAAGTTCGGTAGGTCCTCCCTTTCTGAGAACGATGCCATTATCTACCTCTTAGATGTTGCTTTGTCTTAAAGTCACTTTGTTCATCCTCTTTCGTTTTTGGTACTATAATTGTAAAGCCTATATGTGGCTATAATTGTTGATGTAAGGGCTATGCCAAAATTTTGATACTCTTAACTAGATGGTTTAATATGAGATAATTTTATAGACTTGTTATGGGATTATTTTATACTATGTATGTGAAATAAAAGTAGAAGACTATGTGTAACGACCTGTTTAGTCGTTTTGAGCAGCAGATTTTATTTCTGGAAAAATTGGCAGAGACGACGGACAACACGACGGACCGTCGTGGGCACGACGGACCGTCGAGGGTGTCTCGTTCCAAAACACTTGGGAATTCTGAAATTTGAGTGCTGAAATCGACTCTCTGAACTCTGTGACGGACCTGCAGGACGGAACGTCACAGGCACGACGAACCGTCGTGATCCCTCGTTTCAAAACACTTCAACTCTTGAGAATTTGGTACTAGGAACAATTCTCTGAACGTCGTGACGGAAGTGCAGGATGGACCGTCACAGGCGTGACGGACCGTCACAGACTCTTTAGTGAAAATGGAGTCTCTGATCTTTGCGACGACCTGCAGGACGGACCGTTGCACGCACGACGGGCCGTCACAGGTTGCGTAATCCCAGTCGGAGTCGGATTTCTGGTTAAGTTTTAAAGGGGCGTTTTGGACTATTCCTGCTATAATTATATATTTCGTGGGTTTATATTAATAACTCAATTTCTTGGGGGATAAAAGAGGTAACTTTGAGTTAATTAGTGGGGTATTATTGTCATCTTTTATACTTAATTATATGTTAATTAGGGTAAAAGAAAGAGGGTTTGAATAAAGAAAATAGAAAGAACAAAGAGAGAGAGAGGATCGAACGAGGGAGAAGAAGAAACACAGCTTGGAGAAATTTGCTTGTTTGAATACTAATCTTCGGTGGAGGTATGTTATGGTTTTTATGCTATTCGTAGTAAACTCTTAATAGCGAATGATATGTGTTGGTAGTATTGTAAAACCTTCTATATGCTTAATTGTATGCTTGCATGATTGTGATTATGAAATTGTGATAAAATAAGCATGATGAAGCTATTGAATCCTAAATCTTTAAAGAAACCCTAATCTACTATGTTAATGATGATGCCTTGGTATAAAGAAGGCTTGATGAATTAAAGTAATGGGGTTGATGATGCCTTGGTATAAGAGAAGGCTTGATGAATTGATAGAATTAGTGGATCGGAGTGTCACGTTCCGACACATAGAATTAAGGGATCGGGTGTCACGAACCGACACGTAGATTTAGGGGATCAGAGTGTCACATTCCAACACATAGTATTAAGGGATCGGGTGTCACAAACCGACACGTAGAAGTAGGGGATCGGAGTGTCACGTACCGACACATAGAAGTAGGGGATCGTAGTGTCATGTACCGACACATAGTAATAGGGGATCGGAGTGTCACGTACCGACACAAGAGGAAGAAAGATAATGAATCTTGAAAGATGATGATAATATACTCAACTTAATGAACCTAATTCCCAAATGGTTATGATATTGAGGCTTGAGTCCTCATGGATGAACATAGTGGTACTTGTTGATGATTACAGTACTTGTTGTTGCTACATGTTGAGTATTATAGTTGATTTATGATATTAACTGATATATATTGTTTTCTATTTTGAGTTGGCCGATGATACCTACTCAGTACTTGTGTTTTGAACTGACCCCTACTTTTATGTTTTCTTCTTTGTTATTTGTGGAGTGCAGCAAACGTGCCGTCGTCTTCAACTCAACAGTAATTCTAGCCAGTCTTCGTCACACCGGATCTTCAGGGTGAGCTAATGCTTCTAGCTTGGACTGGGTCTTCTTCTTCAAGTCTTGATGCCTTGAACTTCCGGCATGGACTAGCTTTTTATTTGTTTTTGCTTTTTTTTTGATACTCTTAGTTTAGTAATTTGAGGATAGATGTTCTTGTGATGATGACTTCCAGATTTTGGGGATAATAATAATAGTTTGAATTGATTTTATTAACGAGTTTAAGTCTTCCGCATTGTATCTTGTTAATTATGTATGAAATGTTGGGGTTTAGATTGGTTGGTTCGCTCACATAGTAGGTTAAGTGTGGGTGCCAGTCGCGGCTCGGTTTTGGGTCGTGACAAACTTGGTATCAGAGCATTAGGTTCGTTGGTCTCATCACACAAGAACGAGTCTAGTAGAGTCTTAAGGAACGGTAGGGGGACGCCTTTACTTTTCTTTGAGAGGCTATAAGACATTAGGAAAATTCCATTCTTTCATTCTTTCTTTCATGCTATTACTTGGATCCAATTGGTATCTAGGTGATACAAATTGGTATCTGACCATCTTCACTCTATTTCGCAGATGGTTAGAACTAGAGCAACGACCGCACCAGCAACGACACCGGCAAGACAGGATGCGCCTGAGCCAGCCACTGGGGCTGTAGCTCGAGGAGGATCGGTGGCAAGATGCCGTGGTAGAGGTCGTGGGAAGACGTCCTCTAGAGGAAGAGGACGAGCACCTAGCCCATCTGGTACTAGGGCGGTGACTCCTCCACCGACTGAGGAAGTGATAAGAGAGGGCGAGGAAGGGGAGAATGAACAAGTGCAGAATGAAGAATTACCACCCCAACCTACCCCAGAAATGATTAATCAGGTTCTTGCCTATCTTAGTGGATTATCTGATCAGGGTCAGGCACCTCCAGTGTTTTCTGCACCAACACCTCCGGTTTCAGAGGTACAACATGCAGCCGCTATGGCTCCTCGTATGGATGCCTCATTGGACATAGGCACATTTCCACGTCTGACTACTGGACCTATAATGACAAATGATCAGCATGAACTTTTCAGTAATTTCTTGAAATTGAAACCTCCAGTCTTCAAGGGTGCTGAATCTAAGGATGCTTACGATTTTCTGGTTGACTGTCATGAGCTACTACACAAGATGGGTATAGTAGAATGGTTTGGTGTGAGTTCGTGAGTTATCAGTTTCAAGGGAACGCCAAAATGTGGTGGCGGTCACATGTTGAGTGTCAACCAACAGAGGCACCACCTATGACTTGGGCCTCATTCTCTAGCTTGTTTATGGAGAAGTATATCCTCCGGACTTTGAGGGATAGGAAAAGGGATGAGTTCTTGAGACTAGAGCAAGGTAGGATGTCGGTTAATGCATATGAGGCTAAGTTTCGTGCATTATCGAGGTATGCCACCCAACTTTGTTTCAGTCCACAAGAGCGGATTCGCCGGTTTGTGAAGGGGTTGAGGTCAGAATTGCGGATTTTGGCCTTACAGGTAGCGGCTACGGCAAAATCCTTCCAAGAAGTGGTAGACTTCGTGATAGAGGTGGAAGGAGTGAAGCCAGATGACTTCACCACGACATCGACATCAAAAAGGTTTCGAAAGGGAGGTGAGTTTAATGGTTCTTACTCTAGAGGACAGGGTTCCGGAGGTTACTCAGTGCGACCCATTCAGTCTTCACTACAGACTGTAGTTGGGGGTCCACCTCAGACCGGCCAACACTTCTCTGAGAGACCTATGCTTGACTCTAGAGAGTGTTATGGATGTGGGGAGACTGGACATATTAGGAGGAATTGTCCAAAACAGAGTTATAGACCCCCGATAGCTAGAGGTAGGGGTGGTCATGGTAGAGGCCGTTATTCTGGAGGACGTGGTGGTCGAGGTAATGGTGGTCACCAAAACGGCAGAGGTGATGGGCAAACTGGAGCCACTACAACACAACATGGTAGGGGCAACGGACAGACAAGTAATGGGGCCCATTGTTACGCTTTCCCTGGGAGATCTGAAGCGGAGACATCTGATGCTGTCATCACAGGTAATCTTTTGGTTTGTGATTGCATGGCTTCTACATTGTTTGATCCCGGATCCACATTTTCTTATGTATCTTCTTCATTTGCTACTGGTCTTAATTTACATTGTGAATTTCTTGACATACCTATTCGTGTGTCTACTCCGGTGGGTGAGTCTGTGATAGTTGAAAAAGTATATAGGTCTTGTTTGGTGACTTTTGTGGGGATCAATACTTATGTAGACTTGGTTATCTTAGAAATGGTCGATTTTGATATAATTCTGGGTATGAATTGGATTTCTCCGAATTTTGCGATCTTGGATTGTAATGCTAAAACGGTGACGTTAGCCAAGCCTGGGACAGATCCATTAGTGTGGGAGGGCGACTACACTTCCACTCCGGTTCGTATCATCTCCTTCCTTCGTGCTAAGAGAATGATTAGTAAGGGGTGTTTAGCTTTCTTGGCACATCTCAAGGATGACACTACTCAAGTACCTTCAATTGAGTCGGTTTCGGTAGTCTGGGAGTTTCTGGACGTGTTCCTTGCAGATCTTCCTGGTATGCCACCGGATAGAGATATCGATTTTTGCATTGATTTGGAACCGGGTACTCGCCCCATTTCTATACCACCTTATAGGATGGCTCCCGCGGAGTTAAGAGAGTTAAAGGCCCAACTTCAAGAGTTGTTGAGCAAAGACTTCATTAGACTAAGTGCATCTCCTTGGGGTGCTCTGGTGTTATTTGTGAAGAAGAAGGATGGGAGCTTTCAGATGTGCATAGACTACAGACAACTGAATAAGGTGACTATTAAGAACAAGTATCCCATTCCTCGCATTGATGACTTGTTCGATCAGTTACAAGGTGCTTGTGTCTTCTCTAAAATTGACTTGAGATCCGGTTATCATCAATTGAAAATACGGGCAACGGATGTGCCAAAGACTGCTTTTCGAACTAGGTATGGGCATTATGAATTTGTGGTAATGTCTTTTGGTCTTACAAATGCCCCTGCTGCTTTCATGAGCTTGATGAACGGGATCTTCAAGCCATATCTGGATCTCTTTGTGATCGTGTTTATTGATGATATACTGATATACTCACGGAGTAAGAAGGAACATGAGGAGCATTTGAAAATGGTATTAGAGTTGTTGAGGAAGAAGAAGCTTTATGCCAAATTCTCCAAGTGTGAGTTTTGGCTAGATTCAGTATCCTTCTTGGGACACGTAGTTTCTAAGGATGGAGTGATGGTGGATCCATCTAAGATTGAGACAGTGAAGAATTGGGTGAGACCCACAAACGTGTCAGAAATAAGGAGTTTTGTTGGTTAGGCTAGCTACTACCGCCGATTTGTCAAGGGATTCTCTTCTATTGCTTCCCAATTAACGAACTTGACTAAGCAGAATGTTCCATTTGTATGGTCGGATGAGTGTGAGGAAAGCTTTCAGAAACTCAAGACCTTGTTGACTACTGCACCAATTGTTACTTTGCCAGTAGAGGGTAAGGAATTCATTGTTTATTGTGATGCATCCTATTCTGGGTTGGGTGAAGTGCTAATGCAAGAGAAGAATGTAATTGCTTATGCTTCGAGGCAATTAAAGGTGCATGAACGTAACTATCCGACCCATGATTTGGAGTTGGCCGCGGTAGTATTTGCACTAAAGCAATGGAGACACTATTTGTATGGGGTTAAGTGTGAAGTCTATACGGACCATTGTAGCCTCCAGTATGTCTTCACTCAAAAGGATTTGAATTTGAGACAGAGGAGATGGATGGAACTACTGAAGGACTACGATATCACTATTCTGTATCATCCAGGAAAGGCTAATGTTGTGGCAGACGCCTTAAGTAGAAAGGCAGGAAGCATGGGGAGTCTAGCTCATTTGCAAGTTTCTAGACGCCCATTGGCTAGAGAAATCCAAAATTTGGCTAATGACTTTATGAGGCTAGTAGTAAATGAGAAGGGAGGATTTTTGGCTTGTGTGGAGGCGAGATCTTCTTTTCTTGACAAGATTAAGGGAAAGCAGTTTGACGATGAGAAACTAAGCCGAATTCGGGATATGGTGTTGCGAGGAGAGGCTAAAGAGGCCATAATTGACGAGGAAGGTGTTTTGAGAATTAAGGGAAGGGTATGTGTGCCCCGTGTTGATGAATTGATCCACACTATTCTTACAGAGGCTCATAGTTCCGGATATTCTATACATCCTGGTGCAGCCAAGATGTACTGCGACCTAAAACAACACTTTTGGTGGAGTAGAATGAAGCGTGACATTGTGGATTTTGTTGCCAAATGTCCAAATTGTCAACAAGTAAAGTATGAACACCAGAGGCCCGGAGGAACACTTCAGAGAATGCCCATTCCTGAATGGAAGTGGGAGAGAATTGCAATGGACTTCGTGGTTGGTCTTCCAAAGACAATGGGTAAGTATGACTCTATTTGGGTGATTGTGGATAGGTTAACTAAGTCTGCTCACTTCATTACGGTCAAGGTGACCTACAATGCAGAGAAGTTAGCCAAAATCTACATCTCAGAAATTGTTTGATTGCATGGAGTTCCACTCTCCATCATATCAGATAGAGGTACGCAGTTTACCTCTAAGTTTTGGAGAACATTGCACGCTGAATTAGGTACTAGGTTGGAACTTAGTACTGCATTTCACCCTCAGACCGATGGTCAGTCTGAGCGAACGATTCAAGTGTTGGAGGATATGCTTCGTGCATGTGTGATAGAATTTGGTGGTTATTGGGATAACTTCTTACCCTTAGCGGAGTTTTCATACAATAATAGCTATCACTCCAGGATTGACATGGCTCCATTTGAAGCATTGTATGGGAGGAGATGTAGGTCTCCCATTGGTTGGTTTGATGCATTTGAGGTTAGACCTTGGGGTACTGATCTGTTGAGGGATTCCTTGGAGAAAGTGAAAGCCATTCAAGAAAAGCTTTTAGCGGCTCAAAGTAGACAAAAGGAATATGCGGATCGAAAAGTTAGAGACTTGGAGTTCATGGAGGGTGAACAAGTCTTGTTGAAGGTTTCACCCATGAAAGGGGTGATACGGTTTGGTAAAAGGGGTAAACTAAGTCCAAGGTATATTGGACCATTTGAAGTACTAAAGCGAGTAGGGGAGGTGGCTTATGAATTAGCCTTGACTCCAGGGCTGTCCGGAGTGCATCCGGTATTTCATGTGTCCATGTTGAAAAGATACCACGGGGATGGAAACTACATCATCCGTTGGGATTCTGTTCTGCTTGATGAGGATTTGACTTATGAAGAGGAACCTGTTGCTATTCTAGATAGAGAAGTTCGCAAGTTGAGGTCGAGAGAAATTGCATCCATCAAAGTTCAATGGAAGAATCGACCAGTTGAAGAGGCCACTTGGGAGAAGGAGGTTGATATGCAAGAAAAATACCCACATTTGTTCACAGATTCAGGTACTCCCTTTCGCCCTTGTTTCTTTTCTTGTGATCGTTCGAGGATGAACGATGGGTAAATTGGTATCAATTGTAACGACCTGTTTAGTCGTTTTGAGCAGCAGATTTTATTTCTGGAAAAACTGGCTGAGACGACGGACACCACGACGGACCGTCGTGGGCACGACGGACCGTCGTGGGCACGACGGACCGTCGTGGGCACGACGGACCGTCGTGGGTGTCTCGTTCCAAAACACTTGGGAATTATGAAATTTGAGTGCTGAAATCGACTCTCTGAACTCTGTGACGGACTGCAGGACGGAACGTCACAGGCATGACGAACCGTCGTGATCCCTCGTTTCAAATGACTTCAACTCTTGAGAATTTGGTACTGGGAACAATTCTCTGAACGTCGTGACGGAAGTGCAGGACGGACCGTCACAGGCGTGACGGACCGTCACAGGCGTGACGGACCGTCACAGACTCTTTAGTGAAAATGGAGTCTCTGATCTTTGCGACGACCTGCCGGACGGACCGTCGCAGGCACGACGGGCCGTCACAGGTTGCGTAATCCCAGTCGGAGTCGGATTTCTGGTTAAGTTTTAAAGGGGCATTTTGGACTATTCCTGCTATAATTTTATATTTCGTGGGTTTATATTAATAACTCAATTTCTTGGGGGATAAAATAGGTAACTTTGAGTTAATTAGTGGGGTATTATTGTCATCTTTTATACTTAATTATATGTAAATTAGGGTAAAAGAAAGAGGGTTTGAATAAAGAAAATAGAAAGAACAAAGAGAGAGAGAGAGGATCGAACGAGGGAGAAGAAGAAACGCAGCTTGGAGAAATTTGCTTGTTTGAATACTAATCTTCGGTGGAGGTAGGTTATGGTTTTTATGCTATTCGTAGTAAACTCTTAATAGCGAATGATATGTGTTGGTAGTATTGTAAAACCTTCTATATGCTTAATTGTATGCTTGCATGATTGTGATTATGAAATTGTGATAAAATAAGCATGATGAAGCTATTGAATCCTAAATCTTTAAAGAAACCCTAATCTACTATGTTAATGATGATGCCTTGGTATAAAGAAGGCTTGATGAATTAAAGTAATGGGGTTGATGATGCCTTGGTATAAGAGAAGGCTTGATGAATTGATAGAATTAGTGGATCGGAGTGTCACGTTCCGACACATAGAATTAAGGGATCGGGTGTCACGAACCGACACATAGATTTAGGGGATCGGAGTGTCACGTTCCAACACATAGTATTATGGGATCGGGTGTCACGAACCGACACGTAGAAGTAGGGGATCGGAGTGTCACGTACCGACACATAGAAGTAGGGGATCGGAGTGTCACGTACCGACACATAGTAATAGGGGATCGGAGTGTCACGTACCGACACAAGAGGAAGAAAGATAATGAATCTTGAAAGATGATGATAATATACTCAACTTAATGAACCTAATTCCCAAATGGTTATGATATTGAGGCTTGAGCCCTCATGGATGAACTTAGTGGTACTTGTTGATGATTATAGTACTTGTTGTTGCTACATGTTGAGTATTATAGTTGATTTATGATATTAACTGATATATATTGTTTTCTATTTTGAGTTGGCCGATGATACCTACTCAGTACTTGTGTTTTGTACTGACCCCTACTTTTATGTTTTCTTCTTTGTTATTTGTGGAGTGCAGCAAACGTGCCGTCATCTTCAACTCAATAGTAATTCTAGCCAGTCTTCGTCACACCGGATCTTCAGGGTGAGCTAATGCTTCTAGCTTGGACTGGGTCTTCTTCTTCAAGTCTTGATGCCTTGAACTTCCGGCATGGACTAGCTTTTTATTTGTTTTTGCTTTTTTTTTTTATACTCTTAGTTTTGTAATTTGAGGATAGATGTTCTTGTGACGATGACTACCAGATTTTTGGTATAATAATAATAGTTTGAATTGATTTTATTAACGAGTTTAAGTCTTCCGCATTGTATCTTGTTAATTATGTATGAAATGTTGGGGTTTAGATTGGTTGGTTCGCTCACATAGTAGGTTAAGTGTGGGTGCCAGTCGCGGCTCGGTTTTGGGTCATGACACTATGTAATCTTCTTATACGAAGGGTCTATGTATACTCAATATGAATATATTATGTGTATGTAGAGGTCTATGTAAACCTCAATGTAGAGTAATTTATTTTTATATTTTTCGTGTTTTTAGTCTTTGAATGTAACGATGTATGCTAAGAGGTTTGTCTTAATTCTCAAAGAGGACGACGATGCCGGTTACGTCTAGAGGATGCTCCCCGGGTGTGAAAAACTTTGTATTATAGCATGAGGTTGAACACCTTTAGGATTGATGTCTCATTAAACTACGTATACGTAGATTCTTATTCATAATTGTGAAGCGCGCCACACTTATAAATGACGACCTATGTGATGCTTAGGAAACTCTCATCTTCTTGTAATCCTATGTCGTGCCTCTAGAGTCTACTTTATGTGTGTTTTCACCTAAACCTTGTATGGTGGTTATCAGTATGAATACTCGAAAAGCAGCCGAAAGAAGGGTCGAGGAAGGCATTGCTAATGTGGGAGCACAAGACAACCAAGTGCCTCCACTTGAAGAAGTTGTTATGGGTGATCAAGTTCCATTTGCTCCTCCTCCCATGGCAGATGGGGACATAAGGGAAGGTTTTCTACAAATGGCCCAAGCCATTACAACCAAAGCACAAGCGGTCACTACTCAAGCACAAGCTATGACGACAGAAAGATAATCGGGAGGTGGTACCCGGAGAAAACCAAAAAGTTAGCACCATGGCCTCCAATTTGAAGGATGATTACACTAGGATGAATCCTCCTTCTTTCTATCGGTCAAAAGTTGAGGAAGAACCCTAAGATTTCATTGATTAAATCTACAAGGTTCTATATTCCATGGGGTTGACTTCTAGTGAGACGCCCGAGTTAGATACTTACAAACTCAAAGATGTGGCCCAAACTTTGTACGTCCAATGGAAGGACAATAGGCTTCAAAGGGGTGATCCAGTGACATGGAAGATTTTCAAGAAGGCTTTTCTTGATCGGTTCTTTCCTAGAGAGAAGAGGGAAGCCAAAGTGAAAGAATTCATCAACCTTCATCAAGGAGGTATGAGCGTACTTGAATACTATTTGAAATTCACTAAATTGTCAAGTTACGCTCCTTCTTTGGTTTTTGGCCCTAGAGATGAAATGAGCCGCTTTGTGACGGGAGTGTCGGATGACTTGAAAGAAGATGTCGTCGGCTATACTACATGATAATATTAATATTTCTTGTATCATGGTTCATGCTCAACAAGTGGAAGAGACTAGGGTGAAGAGGAAGAGTATAAATGAAATAGGGCAATGCCTTTTGATTGTGGTTCTTCAAAGGGTAGGATTTACATTCAAGACAAGCCTAAGTTAAACAAGAGGTTCTCCAATCAAGTTCCATCTAAGTTACCTAAGGCTCGTGATGATAAGGTTCCTAAACCTAAGTCCCAAAATGTAAAGAATTGAAACTCACCTAATGAGAAACCTACTTGTACCAAGTGTGGGAAAGGTCAATTTGGTGAATGCTTAGTTGGAACAAGCAATTGTATTAGTTGTGGAAAAAGGGGTCACAAGGTGAGAGATTTCCCTAATTTGAAGGGGCAAGACAATGGGAGTGAACAAGTAAGTGGTTCAAATGATGATGCTCCAAAGAAGAACCACTTCTATGCTCTCCGCTCTAGGGGTGAGCAAGAGACTTCTCCCGATGTGGTGACCGATATGTTGAAAGTATTTTGTATCGATGTATATGCTTTAATTGATCACGGTGCTACTTTTAAATTTGTTACTCCTCTAGTAGCTAAAGAGTTTGACATTTTCCCCAATATCTTGTGAACTTTTATGGTGACTACCCTGGTGGGTGAGTCAGTTGTTGCTAAAATAATATATACAGATTTTCCTATAATGCTTCCCAATAAAGTTACTCATGTGGATTTAGTAGAACTCAATATGGTTGATTTTGATGTTATTTTGGGTATGGATTGGTTACATGCTTGTTACGCTTCAATAGATTGTAGAACAAGGGTGGTGAAGATTAACTTTCCAAATGGACCTGTTTTAGAGTGGAAGGGGGGAAATTCTATTCCTTGAGATCATATCATTTCTTATTTGAAAGCTTCTAGGATGATCTCTAAAGGGCGTTTATGCCATATAGTAAGACTCCAAGATTTAGACTTTGAAATTCCTCCCATGGAGTCAATCACCGTAGTAAGGGATTTTACGGGGGTCTTTCCTAATGATCCTCCCGGTATTCCTCTCGAACAGAAATTGATTTGTGTATCCACTTGATACTGGATACAAATCCCATTTCGATTCCTCCTTATTGGATGGATTCGCCGAATTAAAAGAGTTGAAGGCTAAAATCAAAGACTTACTAGACAATGGCTTTATTCGCCTAGTATTTCTCCATGGGGTGCTACGGTATTGTTTGTGAAGAAGATGGATGGATCACTGAGAATATGTATCGATTATTGTCAACTCAACAAAGTTAAAATCAAGAACAAGTATCCTCTTCCTAGGATTGATGATTTATTTGACCAACTCCAAGGTGCGGTAACTTTTCCATGATTGACTTGAGATTGGGATATCACCAACTTAGGGTGAGAGGTGAAGATATTCCCAAGACAGCATTTCGGACTAGATATGGTCACTATGAGTTCTTAGTAATATCATTCGGTCTCACTAGTGCTACAACGGTGTTTATGGACCTAATAAATAGGGTGTTTTGAAGCTACCTAGATTCATTTGTCATTGTGTTCAATGACAACATCTTGGTATATCCAAAAAATGAAGGTGAACACATCGATCATTTGAGAGTGGTTTTGGAAGTTCTTAAAGGACACCAATTGTTTGTCGAGTGTCGCGCCCCATTTTTCTTAAAAACGGGTTTCGTGCACGACCTAACAACTTTTTTGGGATTTTGAGTTTGGAGTCGCCACTTAACGAATTAAGGCACATTAGGGCACCCATCTAACCTAACTAAGTCTAGCTAAGGTCAACGAGCCAGAGATCAGGGTAAGGGTTGAAACTACCTCGAGGGGAAGGTGTTAGGCATCCCTCGAGGTCCACAAATGTGGGTCCTGACCGCATCTTATGTAATCTATGTGGGTGTTACAAGTAGCAAATAAGGTCACTTCATTTATTAGTTTATTTAATCTTGCTAAGTGATAACAAATATAAAAACAATTAAGACTATTTTATTATTTTTATTAATTTAAACATGCAAGGCTAGGTGATAGCGATAACTAAACAATCAAGTTTTATTTTTATTTATTTTAATATATGAGACTATGGGTTAAGCAAATTGAACAAATAGCTCATATTATTATTTTAATTAATATTTAAATATGCGAGACTAAGAGATAACAATACTATATATATTACAAAATAATTAAAGAGATAAGCGAGAGGATAGAAAAGAGACAAATAAATGAGCAAACAATTTTATTATTTTTTTTATTATAATCTAACCAAATAAACATAATTAAACAAACAAATAAAAGGGTAAAAGGGAAGGGAGACTCAAAGGAGATTTTTTTTTGGATCAGCACTCGACTTTGTTTTATTTCCGATAGGCTGCCGTTAGGGACAAACAAAACCAAAGTTTGTCTTTCTAGCCTGAGTCGATGTCATCATCTCCATAGGTCCAACTACCCCTACCCAACTACCACATGCATTTCGTACCTAAAAGGTGCCTAATCGTCCCAACTTTATAGTCAAAGAGGCATTGGACTCTTAAAGGGTGGGTTTAGACAAAATAGAATATAAGTCCCTCCTAGAAACCAAGTCAAACAGACAAGACAAACAACACGGTCATTTTAGCACGGTAGGTTTCAATTTGGCCTCTAAATTATAAATAGACATGCCTGCAAACAACACATAATTGTGAAAGGTTTCATGCTAAGTGTGTGAGCATACAACGTTATAATAACAAAACAAAGATTAATTATAAGGGTAAAATATGACATGGATATAGATTTTAGGAAATAGATGCAGAGGTGGATTGATTCAAAGTGACAAAAAATTTTTGAGAACTTATTTGATAGTGACCATAAAATATGCAACAATTTTTTTTTTGAATTATTTAACATGCTGAAAAATGATTTTAACGGGCTAATTGACATTGGCCTTGTTACTTGAAATCCTAGGGACCATGATTTCTGTATGAGCATGTTGAAAAATTATAAGTATAGTAAACGTTATAAAAATCTAATCGATTTAACCTACTAAGATTATTAGAATATGATTTTAACATGCAAAAGTTATTAGAATCTACTTATTTTAAAACTCTTTAACAAACTCAAAGTTTTTTAAAAAATCACTAAGCATGTTGAAGATTAATATTATTCAAAGCTCACAAAATAATGATTAGCTTATTATTAATCAATTGATAAAATTAACAAAGAAAACAAGATTTAACACATATTCATGACAAGTTAATTAACACAATCAAGTTATAACAAATGTTTCTCAACAATTTGGCATGATAATTTTATTAGCAATTTGAGATTAGGTAAACTTGAATAATGAATACCAACTTAAGTTGCTGAAATATGCGAGAATAATTAAAATTAATTAACCTTGATTTTGTTAGTTGAATCGTATAAGCATGATATTTAACCTTATTAGTTAAATTATATAGGCATGATTTCTAACTGAGTTGCAAATAAACAACAAATTAGCATGTAATCCCCTCCCTTTAGGTGATCCCCCAAAATATTTTATTTTTATATATATAGAGTTAAAGAGTAGTACAAATATTATAAGTAAAAATAAAGAGCGAATAAACATACATATAACAATAAAATGAATGAGGTATCGTCCACAATTTCTTCTAGGCAAGTCTTCAACTTCTTGAACTCTAAGTTCAAAACCTTGAAGAAGAGGTAATGTAACACATATATGATGAAGAAATAATTGTGATATAATAGACTTATAGTAGCAAATTACTCTCATATATATCTAAATAACACACAAAGAGATAAAGAACAATATAGTTATACTATCAAACGTAAACAGATAATGAAACTAACTTAGATGCTTCCTTGTTATTTCGTTTCTCAACACACAAATATTATTATAATTACGCAAAAAATCAAATTGAAATTAATAAAGAGGACTAACGAATTCTGCAGAAATATTATCAACTTGTATTATAAGAATGAGTGATGAGTTGAGAGAATAAATGTGTGTATGAGCAATGAGAGAATGAGTGAGTGTGAGAGTGCTTGTATAAAAAAGTATGAATGGATCATGAGAGAATGAGAGGGGGGGACTATTTATATAGTAAAGAGGGGAGCATTATAAGGAAAATAAAATAAATTAAGAAGTTAAATAAATATACTATCTTCCTTATTCAAAAGGAGATTCAAATCAGTCAAAATTTTAAAATATCATTACCAAATATAAGCAAGTAGAAACAATTAGGAAGAGTAATATATATTTTACTTAAATAAAGAGAAGCCAAAATGAGAAAATATTATTGTACCATAAATAAGCAATTAAGAAATCAATAAATTTACAAATAAGTAAAAATAGATCAATTAATATTATTTTCTTTATTTCAAAGGAGTCAAAAATCAGAAAATTTTAAAATATATCATTACCAAAAATAAATAAGTAAGAATAAAGTTAGGAAGACAATATTCTTTTACCTTAAAATAAAGAAGCTCCAGAATAATATTAAATTATTATTATGCTACAAAATACAAATAAATAAGAATAAATTAGGAAGAGTACTATATTCATAAATAAGGAAGGGCCAAATCAAATTTATCAAAACATATCATTTCTAAATATAAAGAAGTAAGAAATAAAATCAGGAATAAAATTTATATTTTCCTTAAGTGAAGAAGAGTCAAAATCAAATTTAGATTTATTATATAAAAACAAGTAAGGAAATGATAAAATAGGGAGAAATATTATCTTTTTTTATATACAAATAAAGAAGGGTTAAAATCAACAAAATCAGCTTTTTTTTTTTTTTGAATTTTTATTATATTTTACCAAATATATGAGCAACTAAATTTGACAAGGAAATAATTTAAGGTCAAACATTTACCTAATAATAAATTACCACAAATAAATATGTAAGAATCAATGTAGGAAAACATTAAACGAAAAGGAGATCATTTAATATTTTTAATTCATTTTAAGAGAGCTAAATTAAAAAATCAATATTTTCAGAATGTAAATATCTTCCTAAAAAAAGATAGTAAGTAAGAAACCCCCTTTTTTTAATCACATGATCAAAGATTTAATCTATAATTTTAGCAAATTAATTTAAACATATTTTATCACATATAAGCATGTCAAAAAAGTCAATCAAGGATAGCCATAAATAATAGTATACTAACAATATTATTTATATTTAACACAGAATCAAATACGAAATATATTTTGTAATCATATCGATCCATTATAAAGTAATCTACACTATACTTAAGCAAGCTAGATTCAAAGCAAGCGCAAAGATTAAAAAATATAATCATGGATCGGTTTTAAATCAACACGATAAGCCAATTGGTAATTAGTAACACAGATGCATCATCACACGATCATCCACACCAAAATAAATTTAAAAATCATTGAGAGACAAAACTAACTAGCATATAACATACACATACTTCGAGAATTTTCGGAAAATCAACAAGAACAGTCCATAAGATCAAGCAACTCACAATTTATTTTTGCTCATCGATAAAACATGCATAACATTAGGAAAAATTAACATTTATAATGGAAAATTAAAAGAGAAACTAATCCGGACGGATCTGTTGAGATCCGTCTTTAAACCAACCAAAATTTTGAGACTCTATGCCATTTTTTGCTGGGATTGCTGACTGAAAAAATAAGGAAAAGAAAGGGAGCAGGGCTGGCGGAGTCCCTGCCTTCTAGCTGTTTCTCGCCGGAGGTGCGTTGATCGCTCTTTGGAGCTCGCGGCAACTTGCTGTCTCTGTACAACAGTTGTTGATTTCTCATTGAGCTTCTTCTTCTGTTGTGCTTCTGCTCTAGTGTGCTTCTCCTTCTGCCACTAGATACGCTGGAAAAAAAATAAGATGAGAGAGAGAGAAAGAGAGGATCGCCAGCGTTGGGCTTTCTACATGGGCGTCTTGCCGGACTGCGATAGTAAGGGAGAGGGGGAGAGGAGATGGGAATGAAGATGGGAAAGAGATGGGAAGATATAGGCGCTGAGAGGTAGGATGCTTATACCGGCGATGGATGATCTCGCCAGAGGAGCAATGCGAGAATAGAGGGGAGGGTGGCAGCGCTGAGAGAGAATGGGGAGAAAGAGAGAGGAGGCTGGCGGCTTCCAAGGAAGAGGAGGGAGAGAATGAGTTAAAATTTTAGGTTTTGGCTCTTTTGGTGTTAAAGAGAGATAGGAAAAGTTGATCTCAATCGTTAGATAAGATAGAGATGAAGGGTTAGGATTCGATTAGAATTTAACGGATTGGTGAGATTGAAAGGTAATATTTTAAAATTACATTGTATGGACAAAATTGAAATAAATATTTGCTAGAATAAAAAGGATAAGATGGCTATGATTGAAATAAAATTGCAATTGAATATGCTGAAATTAAATAAAATAGGCTAGAACTTAAATTTTGAGGAAAATTGAGGAAATGTCATCCCCTTAAAATAATACAAATTTTATAAATATTTTACATAATCGAAAATTACTTAAATTTTAACATTCAAAAATCATAAATAATTTTAAAATATTTTAACAATAATTTTATGATTTTTGAATGTTAAAATTTAAGTAATTTTCGATTATGTAAAATATATATAAAATTTGAGTGGATAGGCTTATTTCCTGTCTGGTATTTACTCTATCGGAGGGTACTAAGGGTTTTTTGGTTTATCTTGATACATCCTGAGTCGGGTTGGGGTGTGTTCTTATGCAACATGTCAAAGTATAGCCTATACTTCTAGGAAACTCAAAGTCATGAGAAGAATTATCCTACTCATGACTTCGAGTTAGCGGTCGTGGTATTTGCCTTGAAAATATGGAGGCATTATCTTATGGGGTTCATGTTGATGTGTATACTGACCGTAAAAGTGTCCAATATGTGTTTACAAAAAGGAGTTAAATCTTCGGCAATAGAGATGGTTGTAGTTGTTGAAAGACTATGATATGAGTGTTCTCTACCACCCTGACAAGGCCAATGTGGTGGCGGATGTTCTATGACTATGGGTAGTGTGTCCCATGTAGACTAAGACAAGAAAGACCTAGTGAAACATGTTCATAGGTTGGCTCGTTTGGGTGTAAGGTTGGAAGATTCCCCTAATGGTGGATTTGTGGTCCACCATAATCGTCTTTGGTGGTTTAGGTGAAGTCTAAGAAACACCTTTACTTGGCATTGATGGAGTTGAAAGAATAGGTTCTTGGTAACATTAATGATTCATTCTCTTTGGGAGGGGAATGGTGTTTTGAGGTATGAAGATAGGTTGTGTGTACCCAATGGTGATGATTTGAGAAACCAGATTCTTGAGAAAGCTCATGGGTCCTGTTATTCAATTCATCTTGGTTCTACTAAGATGTATCATGACCTTACAGTAGTGTTTTAGTGGGATGGCTTGAAAAAGGACATAGCGGATGTTGTTGCAGAGTGTCCAAATTGCCAACAAGTGAAAGCCGAACACTTAAAGCCGAGTGGTTTACTTCAAGAGATCCAAATTCCTACTTGGAAGTGGGAAGACATTAACATGGGATTTATAGTAGGTTTGCCTAAGACTCGAAGGCAACATGACTCAATATGGGTAATAGTGGATAGATTGAGCAAATCCGCTCACTTTATTCCCGTTAAGTCTGCTTACTCTGCGGACGATTATGCAAACGTCTACATAGATGAGATTGCGAGTCTTAATGCTATTTCTTTATCTAGCATATCGTATAGGGAGCATAATTCATATCTAGGTTTTGGAGATTATTTCAAAAAGGGTTGGGTACAAGAGTAAAGTTGAGCAGCACTTTTAATCCCCAAACGGATGGTCAAGCGGAGCGTACTATTCAAACTCTTGAGAATATGCTTAGAAAATGTGTCATCACTTCAAGGGAAGTTGGAATTAATACTTTACTTTGATTGAGTTCTCTTATAACAATATTTATCATTCATCCATATCCATGGTTCCTTTGAAGCTTTGTATGGTAGGAGATGTAGATATCCAGTAGGGTGGTTCGAAGTTGGTGTGTTTTCTCTTTTTGGTCTTGACTTGGTTTATGATGCTTTTAAGAGTTTCCATTTGATAAGGGACTGATTGAAAATAGCCTATAGCTGACAAAAGTGTTATGCCGACAATATGAGAAGAGAGTTAGAGTTTGAAGAAGGTGATAAAGTGTATTTGAAAAATTCTCCCATGAAAGGGGTGATGAGGTTTGGCAAGAAAGGAAAGTTGAGTCCTCGTTATATGGGTCCCTATGAAATTTCTCAAAGAGTGGGCAAGGTGTCTTACGAGTTGAGATTACCTAGTGAGATATCTTTGGTTCACCCGGTTTTGCATGTATCCATGCGTAAGAAGTGCGTTTGTTATCCTGAGTACATTCTTCCTATTGAATGTCTTGGAGTGGATGAGAACCTCTCCTATAAAGAGGTTCCGATTCAAATCCTTAATCGACAAGTGAAGAAGTTAAGGAACAAAGACGTGGCCTCCATAAAGGTTTTATGGAGAAACCATCTAGTTGAAGGGGAGACATGGGAAGCTGAGGCCGACATGAAGTCCCGTTATCCTCATCTCTTTAAAAATTCAAACAATGAGTTAATGTGATTTTGACTTGTTTTTCAAAGATGTGCATATTTATGGTAAAAAGATTTATGTTAAAATGATTTATCATGGAAAAATGCTCTTTTGCTCAAATTGCACTTACTTGTGTATTTGGTATATTCTTTCATTCATAATGAGATATTGATCATGTTGATATGTTGAGAAAGGAACTTTGGCATAATTGACTCTTCAATGATATGTGGAGCTCATATTTTTGTTATGAGAGGGAAATTCCTCATGTTGTAACTTTGAGCCTATGTGTAAAATTGATGTTTTGAGTCATTATGAAAATTTCTTATTGTTATGTTGATTTGAGTAGCAACTCATGATGATTGTTTAGTATATTGTGTGGTCGGGATGCTAGTCTTGAGTCTATCCTTTCCTTTTTTTAAAAGTTTGCTGTCATCCGGGGACGATTATTTCAAAGGGGGGGGGGATAAGGTAACACTCCGAAAAGTCGAGACCTAATCTAGAGAGTAACATGATTTTCTAAGGGTTTATATATTGTTTTAATACCTAAAATAATGTATATAAGTCATCCAAAAAGTTTTAGAGCTAAGACGTCAAAGAACGTCCATGACGTCCGAAAGCTAGCCTAATTGAACAAGTTGAAGTCGCTGTGTTTGGGGATCGTTTCTAATGGTCAATTGAATTCTAAAACTTGTAACAATACTTTGGTTAGGTATAGTGTAGTATAGAGGGTAAAAAAGTCCAATAACGACACCCCAAGGGTCATGGAGGAGGACCCCAACATGAGTGGGCAGGCTGCCAAAGCAGTCTGCAAAAGTAAACAATCAGTGGGCTGCTGCATGACACGCATCCCACACGGACCTCACTATTCCAAATTTATATTAGGAAATAAAATGCGTGTTGGACCCGCGATGCGGGAATACTTTCCAGATTCGGTAAAATCATTTTTTTGACATTTTGACTTCAAAGACCCATTTACGTCAGGGGTGTTTAAGGTAATTTAGAGGGTGATTATACATAGCATAAGGGTCATTTAAATTCATTATTAATTCATTAAAACTCAATTCCCAAAATAAAACCCGAAATCTCTCAACTCTCTCTACTTTCTCTATCCCCAATTCCTTCATTGAAGATGGAAGAAAGCTTGAAGAAGAAGGTTGATTTCTCTAGGATTTCATTTAATTTCGTTGATTAATATTCAATAAGGTATGTGTTCTTCACTCTTTTGGATTCCTTTCCCCAAGAGCTACTCTCAATGTTGATAAAAATACCAAATTCCATGGGGTTTTCCAATTCTAATTGGTTTTCCTATAAACTTCAAATTGATGATAAATTTTGATTTCCTATCACTAATTGAGCATATATTATTTTTTAATTATTTTAAATTGATGCATTTTCATGTTGATCATGTTCCCTTCCCCAATTCCCCAAATTTTTTATCCTTGTCATGAATTGATGAAAATTAAATTATGAATCGATTAATAAACTTGTTTTATCTATTATAATTCATCTATGGATTGACTAGGGTAATGTATTGTTGGGATTGTATAAAATTCATGATGTAACCTAATTCGCCAAACCCTAGGTTATGAATTGATATTAATTGGGATAATGATGATTCAATTAACCTAGTTCTTGTGTTAATTACTATTGATTAATGTTACTACACCTATTATTGGATGTAATTGGTTGGTTTATGGTAAGACAATGATGATAGGTTTTGAATGAGTTTTGGTAAGTCTTCATGCTCCTAACCTTTACTTCAACTATGATGACTTGTGATTGATGATGTAGTTCGATTTAAGCATCTCTTGTGAATAGCCTAAGTAGGTGTTGGTATGATGTTTAATAGAAATGTCTTGATTATGTGATTGTGAGATTTTGCTTAAGATGAAATGATATAAGGTTGGTGATGGCTTGACTATGTGCCTTATTATGAAATGATGATGGTGATATGGTAAAATAACATATGAGGGTTTCCATGAAAGGAAATTCTCATGCAATACCTATTGAGCTAAATGACTATGATTATACAAGGGATAGACCCTATGACCTAAACTAGGTGATGATTGTTAAAGAAATACATTTCAAAAGGGACTTAGCTTAGCACTGAGTGAATTTTGACAATGGGAGGTGTTGACTTCCCATAGAGGAAGAGTCACCCTATAGTTCCATATGAGGTGTTGACTCACCCAATGGATTACCATGAGATGAGGCTCCAATTCCATAGGCATGTAAGGTTTCATACATATCTCCTACTTCAAGAACTATGTTACCACCATAGGAAGACTAGGTAGTGGGTCCACCTTGAAAGATACGTTTATGTTTGGATCTACTTTTGCCGATAGACCACCTTCCATCAGTGTAATGTTTTACAACACCAGAGTCCACACTTCACTCTTGTGGTGTATGTGCATATGTTCTAGAAAGAAAAATGAAGTAATGATGTGAACTCTAGATAGGGTGACTTGATAGGTTGGCTTAGTCTAGGTAGGGGTATGGGACTCTACCTAGGCATTGCACTAGTTTGGCTTTGAGAGAAGTCCAAGAAGGATGTTCTTATGATATAATAATCTTATAAAGTAAATTTATGCTTATGTTGACTTTACATGTTGATGATTTTATATGATATTAGTTTCATTTATGAACATGCTATTGGTCTATATTGTTAAATATCATGATGGTTATTATCAATGATATATTATGTTAGGCATTATTTGTTATCCTTTGTTTGGTTTGTTTGATTTAGTAAGGTTATGGGGTTCTGTTGGTCATTTCACTTGTAGTCTAAATGGTGGTTTATGAGTAAGGGCATTGCTTATATCATGATGTTATGAACTCTTGTACATGTTGACTTGACAATTACTTGTTGATGTTGGTCTTATGTTGTACATGGGTTTGACTTATCGATTATGTGACTATTAGCTTATATGGGTTCTTAATTGTGAATAAGGCTTTTCAAAGTACTTTTACATGGTTTTAATAAAATGTCCTCTTTAGCATGATTTCACTTGTTTTATGTGCATATACCCATACTTAGTACAAGCGTGTACTAACCCATGTTTGATGTTTACTACAAATGTAGGATCATGACATTGATATTAGAGAAGTCTTTGAAGACTTATTGAAATTCTTATCTTCAAAGTTTTGTAGGTCCTCACTTTTTGAGGATGCTGACATTATGTATCTATTGGATGTTGTTTCATCTTAAAGAATTTTTGTTCAATCTCTTTCATTTTTGGTACTATAATTGTAAAGCCTATACGTGGCTATAATTGTTGATGTAAGGGCTATTCCCAAATTGTGATACTCTTACCTAGATTGTTTAATATGAGACAATGTTATATACTTCTTATGAGATTATCTTATACTATGTATGTGAAATAAAATTAGAAGACTATGCAATCTTCTTATACGAAGGGTCTATGTATACTCAATATGAATATGTTATGTGTGTGTAAAAGTCTACTTAAACCTCAATGTAGAATAAAGAGTTTGAATTTTTTCGATCTTTTAACCTATTAATGTAATGATGTATGCTAAGAGGCTAGTCTTAGTCCTCAAAGAGGACGACAACACTGGTTACATCTAGGGGGTGGTCCCCGAATATGACAATGTTTGACTTCAAAACTCTTCAAACTGATCACTAATGCTAATATGCATTACTTTAACACATTATTAGCTCATGAAACACATGCTAGGCTATAGTTTGACCTATTTTATTTTGGGGGTTGTTACAGTCATGCCACCATTCCCCCACACAATTCCTTTGTACTTTTGTACCTGTGTTTTCACCTTCATTCGACTAGAATTGAATAATTTTTCCCCAATCACTTGGATTTGAGTACTAAACATAATTACACTATAATCTACTCAATGCAAATCTAAAACACTCACTTTCATCTAAAGAATTCATCAAAACCACAACCAAAAATGATTCAGAATAAAACTTCAAGAACACTCATCAAGAACTTAATCTTTAAATCTTTATGGACGAATTCGAATATATGAATAATGAGTGGAGTGTGGATGAACAAATTCAACACCATGGAAACTTAAATACCTCATAGGGATCAAACCTTTGGCAAAAATCCGCAATGAAACTCAAGAATCTCGACGAGCGCTTTGATTCTTTCCTCTTTTTTCTTCTTTTCTATTCTTTCCTCTTCTTAAACTCTAAACTAAAAACCTAGATGTATATTAGGATTATAAATTGAACTTAATCAGTTTAGACCCCTGAAACCTTACTAAAAGCGAATTAAAACTGATTGGTTAAGAAAAAGTATAAAGTACCTGAACAAAAACAGTAAGCTTCCAAGCCTTTACTCCATTGAAGAGGCTAGAAGCATTAGCAAGAAGGAGATGAAGAAGACTGGAAAGTGAAACTATTGTGTATTGAATTCATCTTCTACACGTGAGGATCTGTATTTCTTATATAGCAATCAGATGCTGAAAACAAAATACAAACTAACTAACTAATTCTACACACTAATCGATGTAACAACCTACTAATTTGAAATTACAATAATAGGCCTAACTAACTACTAATTAACTTCAACTTCTAACTAACTTTTCAATAGTTAGTTGCTGCCACTAACTAACTCTTCTTCAACTTCTTTTAACACACCCCCTCAAGCTGATAAGTGCATGACATTGATCACTCCAAGCTTGCCTAGAAGATGCACATGTTGAACTTGGCTTAGCCCTTTTGTAAAAATGTCTGCGAGTTGTTGCTGTGTGTGAACATAAGCATTGTCAACTTCCCCTTCTTTGATCTTATCCCGGATAAAATGGCAATCTATCTCAATGTGTTTTGTCCTTTCATGTAGCACTGGATTAGCTGCTAGTTGTATAGCTGATTTGCTGTCACTGAAGATTGTAATAGGAAGTTGAACATTCACTCCTAATTCCTTGAACAATCCGAGAAGCCAAGTGATTTCTGAGACTGCTGATGCCATACTTCTGTGCTCAGCTTCAGCTGGGCTTCATGAAACAGTTTGTTGTTTCTTTGAATTCCAAGAAACTAAGGACTCTCCATACTTAATGACATATCCTGTGATGGATCTTCTTGCGTTAGGACAGGCTTCCCAATCAGAATCACACCAATAGGTAATTATGTTAGTAGGTTCAGAGTGTAACCAAACTCCTTGACCAACTGAACCTTTCAAGTATCTAATCACTCTAGTAGCTGCTTCCGTATGTGATTTCTTGGGAGATTGCATGAACTGGCTCAAGGTTTGTACTGCATAACTTATGTCTGGCCTGGTGATAGTAACATATAGCAATTTACCAATCAACCTTTGGTATGAAGTAATGTCATGCAGCACATCATCTATATTATAGCCATTTGCTTGATCATGTTCTACAGAAGTTAATCTCAAATTGGACTCCATTGGTGTGATTGAAGGTTTAGCACATGTTAATCCAGCTTCAGCAATAAGTTCCAATATATATTTCCTTTGATTCAAAATAATTGCTCCAGAGGATCTTAACACTTCAATGCCTAAGAAAAATTTAAGTTCACCTAGATCCTTCAGTTTGAACTGTTTCTGTAGACATGCTTTAACTTCATCAATCAGTTGCATGTTACTTCCTGTGATCAATAGATCATCTACATAAACTAGAACAATGACAATATCTTCCCCCTTTTTAGTGTGAACAGTGAATAGTCATTAGCACTCTGACTAAAACCTTTGGCTTGTAATACCTTTGTAAGTTTCAGGTTCCACTGTCTTGAGGCTTGTTTAAGTCCATACAAAGACTTTAACAACTTGCAGACTTTGTTTTCACCTGGTTTTGCAAAACCTTCAGGCATTTTTATATAGAATTCTTCATCTAAATCACCCTGTAAGAAAGCATTATAGATATCCATTTGGTACAATGTCCAGTTTTTTGATACTGCCAATGCAATGACACATCTAACTGTTACCATCTTGGCTACTGGAGAAAAAGTGTCATGATAATCCAATCCTTCTTGTTGACTGTATCCCTTTGCTACAAGTCTTGCTTTAGACCTTTCTATCTCACCATTTGCCTTATACTTTACTTTATATATCCATTTGGAACCAACTGCATGCATACCTTCTGGTAGTTCAACTACTTGCCAAGTATTATTTTCTTCAAGAGCTTTGATTTCCTGCTTCATGGATTGTATCCACCTTTCATCTTGTGAAGCTTGATTGAAATTCTTAGGTTTTGTATACTCTGAAAGTTTGCTCAGAAAACTTCTACATTCAGGTTTTAATTTTTCATAATTCTGATAGCTAGCCATAGGATGTTTAGTACTGCTATGGCCTTTAGTAATGGCATAATCATTCATCCACATTGGCTCCTTGATGCTTCTTGAAGATCTTCTAACATAAGAGTCAACATGTGATAGGTGACATGTGTATTTCTGACATCAGAATTTCTATCTCCTCTGTCGTTGGTATAGACATCTGATCTTCTGAAGAATTCTCAGTCTCATTACTCTGACCGTCTTCATGAACTATACTAGTGTCTGCATGTTCACTATTATCAATCTCAGCTTCAATAGTTTGATTCTCTGCTTTCTCTAAAGGTGAACCATGTACATCAACCAATGGATCAAGTTGAGGCCTCACTTTAGCAAAAGGAAATATTTCTTCATGAAATACCACTTCTCTGTTTACATGCACCTTAGTAGAGTGGATATCCAATAACACATATCCTTTCTGCAATTTTGAGTACCCAAAGAGAATAGCTGCACTAGCTCTGACTGAAAACTTATCCCCTTTAGGTACTGTTGTAGCATAGCAAAGACAACCTATAACCTTTAGATGAGATAAACTAGGTTGTTTACAATAAAGTAACTCATAGGCACTCTTGTTGGAATTGACTGATAAGGGTAATCTATTCATCAAATACACTGCAGCCTTTATGCAATAACCCCAAAATCTGATAGGTAGATGATCTTGAAATCTGATTGCTCTTGCAATATTAAGGATGTGTCTGTGCTTTCTTTCAACCACACCATTTTGTTGTGGTGTGTGAGGGCAACTACTCTGATGTAATATTCCCAGATGATTGAATAAATCTTTACACTGTGAATTAAGGAATTCTTTGCCATTATCTAATCTCACAACCTTGACATGAGAATTGTACTGAGTTTTGATCATTGAGAAGAAATTTTTGATGGCTACAATATTTTCTGATTTTAACTGCAACAAATGAACCCATACAAATCTACTATAGTCAAGAAGTAATGCTTTCTATTTAGAGTAGGAGTCTTATAAGGTCCCCATAGATCCATATGAACAACATAAAACATCATGGATGCTCTAGTAGTACTAATAGGAAAATTAAGTCTAGTTTGCTTAGCTAAAGGACAAACAGGACAATGAGCTGATATTCCATCACCTTTACTGCTTGAATCTTTCTTGAGAAATCTCAATATCTGTTGAGATGGATGTCCTAACCTTCTGTGCCATATTTCTGTGTCTTGTATTACAGCTCCTGCGACTACTATTCCTTGAGCACACTTTATTTCTTCCTTCTGTTTAGATGAAAAATTAGCCTTAAAACTGTATAATCCTCCTTCTTCTCTACCAATCCCCTTCACCCTGCCACTGCAGAGGTCCTGAAACACACAAAAGTAAGGATAAAAAGATACAAAACAATTTAGTTTTCTTGTAATCTTTGACACTGACAATAGACTGAACTTGAAATCTTGCACATGTAAAACACTTCTGGCCACTTCATTATCAAATATAGGTGTTTCACCAATATGGCTGACTGTAACCTTGTCACCTGTTGGAAGATGAACTTGATTCATTTGTGACTTTGTTAATTCATGTCTCCTAGTTAGTAACTGCTTATTTGCAATGATATGATTAGTTGCACCTGAATCAACAATCCAATCCTGAATAGCAGAATTTGTCATTAAACAAGTTGTAATACCTTCCATATTGACTTGTTTTGTTTCGTGCACATCTGTGTTCAGCATCTCCATTATCTGTTTATACTCCTTCTCTGTGAATGTTTGTCCCTTTGTCACCTTCTGCATGTTATTGTTTTCCATCTGATTACTTGATACAACATTAGGATGATCACAGTGATAATTAGAGATGTTATTTGTAGCTTGATATCCTCTTCCATATCCACCATTATTTCCTGAACTTTGTCCTCCATATCCATTGAATTGACTTGTGCCTGTACCATTTCTCATGTTTCCATTCCCATTTCCATAACCTGGTTTCTTCCTTTGTTTCCAGTCACTTGGATAACCAATCAACTTGTAGAAATTATCCTTTGTGTGACCAAGGAAATAGCAGTAATCACATTTCTTTCCTTTGTAATGTTCCTTTCCAGCTCCTTGATTCCTGTTAACACTCATCACCATAGAACTTGGTTTTTCAACTGCATTATCCATACAACTTGGGTGCTAAATCTCGTCTTCTATAATCATAGGGTAAGCTTGATTCATATATGGTGTAGTTCCTTTAAGTAGAATCTGTCTCCTAGCTTGATCATATGATTCATTTAGGCCACTTAGGAATTGAATCAATCTCATCTGCTCCAAATGATCATTATACTCCTTCGATTGAGAACAAGTACTACATGGATTTGGAACTATAGCATCATACTCATTCCATAGTGTTTTCAACTTTGAGAAGTAATGAGATACAGAATCTGTACCTTGTGAGAGAGTGGTGATATCTCTATGTAATTGATAGATCCTTACTCTATTCACCTTGTCGAATCTTTCCTTTAGATCATTCCATACTGAGAAAGAGTTTGTGGCATACACAATACCACTAAGTAGCTCTTCACTGACTGTGTTCATCAGCCAAGACAGCACAATTGCATTGCAAGTTTCCCATTGCTCATGCAATTCATCTTTGTACAGGGCTCTGGTGCAGGCACCAGTTACAAAACCATACTTCCTCTTCCCTAATAGTGCAATCCTTATTGCTCTACTCCAGACTCCATAGTTTTCAGATCCAACCAACTTGATTGGAATCAACACAACACTAGAACTATCAGAATTTCCAATGAACAATGGATCATTCTGATCTATCTTCAATCCCACCATATCTGCAGATCTTAAGCTACAGATTATCACCAATTGACAGTGATTCGAACTCCACTAATTATACAGATCACACTGCTCTGATACCATGAACAAAAACAGTAAGCTTCCAAGCCTTTACTCCATTGAAGAGGCTTGAAGCATTATCAAGAAGGAGAAGAAGAAGACTGGAAAGTGAAACTATTGTGTATTGAATTCATCTTCTACACGTGAGGATCTGTATTGCTTATATAGAAATTAGATGCTGAAAACAAAATACAAACTAACTAACTAATTCTACACACTAATCGATGTAACAACCTACTAATTTCAAATTACAATAATATGCCTAACTAACTACTAACTAACTTCAAACTAACTACTAACTAACTTCAACTTCTAACTAACTTTTGAATAGTTAGTTGCTGCCACTAACTAACTCTTCTTCAACTTCTTTTAACAGTACCCCACACTAGTTTTAGGTAAATTCCCTTCATTATATAAAATTACTTCATAAGGGCATATCTCACTCATCGAACTCTAAACTTAGCAAACTTTGTGGATTTGGGAAGACAATACAAAGAATTGGAACTTAAGGTGCTACATCTAGTGACCTTAACACTAAATAAAATCTTAAAAAATGCTTTGAAAAATCCTACTCATGACAAAAGATGGTTCGAACCTTAGTTCCAAAAAATTCATGGGTGGTATAGAATGTGAATCCTGTGAGATCATCCCATATCGATGCTCAATACTACACTCAATAATATAATAAGACATTCTCAAATAGAAAAAGGAATCTCTTTCTCAATTAGAAGTAATTACTCAAAATATCCTCTTAGGGGTTATACTAAGAAATATCTTTGAACTTATGATCTCATTAGTAACCTTCCAATCTTTTTCAATGTAAAAGTGTTATGATTGGGTATACTTAGTTCCTTTATACTCTTTTTTAATCATGAATGCAATACTTCAAATTATTATGTTCATTTTCACAAGACTTAATTCAAAACCATTGTCGATTACAAAAGAATATAGTCTCAAAATGACTCAAAAGAACCTCTTGAATTGTCCTCTTAAACTCACTTAAGTTTTGTTTGTAATGAAGACATGTGATTGGGACATATAGGATCTGTCAAGAATTAATGGAGACTTAAGTAGTAAATAAATCAATGTAAAATGTATCCACAACTTAAAGGAAAGCATGTCGGACGAAACAAGGAAAAACTGGCGCAACAAACTTCAGGTGTACAACGGGCGCCACATACATACCCAACGTATTGGGGATGGTTTGGACGCACTGCTGGTGTGGTGCCTTAGAACCCCAAGACAGAAGCATTTTCTCAAGCTTTCATTATATATATTAGCTAACAACATTAAAAGTGTCACTCATCAGCCTACTTTCAACATCAATGAGTTTTTTTTATGACATATAATTAAAGAAGATAAAAGTGTAAGGGGTTAATTATTTATGTAATTGGCACTTGAAAACAAGACACAAAAGCTTTTCAAATACTTATGTCACAAATGTTTATTAGTAATACTTTATTTTTTTTATTCCAATGCAATATAAATTTAAAATAAGAAGATTCCGATAATATGATTTCATATTCAGAGGTTAATCGTCCTATGACAACTTTATGTAAGATAGGATTTGTTTTTTTTGGGTGATACTGAAAAAGGTGACAAATTCTTGACCGGTAAGTCACCTTTATTGTCACTTTACAGAAAACTACATCAGATTTTCACCTCAAATGATTCCTTTTCAATTTTTTCATATTAATTGGATGCTATTGCGTTTGAGGATCCTCCTTCTACTATATCCAAAGAGTAACTAGGACCAATTCATTCATGTTTTCATGTTCCAATTGAATATTGTCCATTGTTTATTATTTCAAAGTATAAGATTATTTTATTTGCCCCTCGTACTTCAAAAATAAAGAACATCATTTTCAAGTTTGAATTTGTTCATTTGAAAGCTAGGTTGTTCTACTTCATATTTATTTTATATGAATATTTTCTTGCTTAAATGTATGTTAATTTGATCACTTGAATGACACTATGTCGATTTGCATTTTTTATCATTTATTTTAGTTTAATGTTTTTAATAGAGATGTACTCTCTTAATTATAAAATCATCTCTTAGATAATTTGATTGTGTAAAATTTTTTTTATCGATACTTGTAATTGAAACACTATTGTTAACTATTTTAATTATTTTTCATTTGACTTTTTTTTGCATCAAAAGAAACGATAAAGTTTTTCTTCTAGACACTTTTGATACAAATATTGTAAATTCTAGTGTGTGTATTTCCAAATACCAACTACGTTATGAAATTAACGACATAAATCATTACCTTTTTAATCATATATACTTTCCTCAATAACCAAACAATCTAATTCATGCTCCAATTTAGATTGATGTGTGACAAATTGTATTTAGTTGACTCATAAACAAAATGAGAGTTTGAGAATATTAGCCAAAACATTTCAAATGTTTGAGTAAGAAGAATTTATTAAGATTCTTTATCAGGATAATCTATAAATCTAGTGTTTAAATAAAATGTATCAACATATTAAAAGGTTGCCAATACATCCATCTTGTAAAAAATCTTCTATCAAGGATGATCGGATGAATATAAAAATTATATTACACAAACAAATATCTTGAATACTTTTATAAATCTACTTAAGTTGCCAATGACGGCAACAATGAGACTATATATTATAAACGTATTTCTTGGATTTTATTTTAGTTGATGATATACAAAAATAATTATGTTGAAAATATTTTCCTTATGTATAATTAGGAGTGGATTTTATTTCAGATACAAATATCCAACAAATATATCTCAAAATCATACTATAATGAAAGTATTTTTGACAAAGTTAAAAAACTGTGTTGTTTTGAAAAAGTATACATTATATTGTCTAGATAGGCTGCTATAATACTTTTGAGGCATTGTTTCAGAGTCCAAATGAACTCGTAGTTTTGTAAATATCACATTTAATGGAATATAGGTTTCAATTTAAGACTAGAAAATAATAATTGCAAATAAAACATTGTTATAGAGAGTGTTTCTCATCGAAATGTCGTAATATATTTCATAACTTAAGTGTTTAAAGTTATCCAAACTTTTGGAAACCCTAATCATGATTTAAACAAAATTTTGAAAACTTTTTCCCCTTCTACCATCCAATTTTGTGTTGTTTAATATTCAATACTGTCTTTTAAATTTCATTAATATTTATTTTTAATTATGTTTTACTTGTTATATTTCTTCATATATTCTTTAGTTATATGGACCGACATAATTGAGTCTACAAAAAATATAATTGAATCAAAAAATTCTGAAAATTATGTGAATAATTTGAAATATAATTAAATAAACATGTGACATACCTCTTTTGAGAATTATTGTAATCCATTTTCACTGAACCTGATGGCAATTTCATGTGTTTGTAAGTGCTTAAATCATGTGTGAAAAAGTTGAACTTCTTCAATATAATCTACATAATCAATTAGGATAAATCATCCAATCGATTTTCGGGCTGCATTAGAGAAATTACAAAGTCATAGAGATCACATATAAATCTTCGATTAATCACAATTTTAATTGAGTAGACAAATTTAATAACACATCTTCTCAAAAAGAATACAAATCTATGTTTATCCTCTCATAAGAATACAGAGATTTCCAAGAAAAGGGATATAAAGTTTGGAGTTTAACTTCTAAAAGTTGTTTGCTACGATACAAAACATGTAGGACCTCGAGTGTTGATCACCTATTGAAAAAGGAAATGCTCACGCAGTTTAAGAACCTCGTCTTCTTTACCATATTAGAATAACACTGGATTTAGCGGCGGAGAACAAGAGTTCTCTTTTGAAAACCGTTACCATATAGAGAAAATATATAAGTAGATCCATATGATCCAATCTTGTCCTAATTCCTTTTTTTTGTTTCTGCTTTCTTTCCGTTTTGTTCCCATTTTGGGCCTAGATTTGTTTTGCTAATCTTTATTAGAAATGAAATCCATTGTGGCGATTTAATTCACTGGGCCATGCAATCAACCAATCTAATACCTAAGTAGGAAAATCTTTACTCACATTTTTGAATATCCAGTGCAAAAATGAATCATAATTTAACTTAGCAACTTATTTATTGATATAAATATTCCAAAATTATCACATAACGGTATATGTGTAATGAAATATATTGAACCCTCCCAAGGAACTTTCCTGAACAGATGTAAGATCTTCTAAGAGATTACAAGGTTTGGAATACACAACTCTCACCATAAGGAAAGAGAGGTAGAAGTTGTCGGAGATTTTCTTTGTCTCCGCGTAGGATCACCACTGATCATGTAATCAGACTATGCCAAGTGGCATAACATGAAAATCATTAGTACAAACTATACGTACTAGTAGACATTATTGATCGACAACAATCCATCACATAATAACACACATATAATCAAACAAACATGGAATTTGGGATATAATTAGGACCTTGATCCTTCAACCACAACCTTCACTACAAAGTAATACTAGCCTTGAACTTATACACTCTATGTCAATTCACGTAATCTCATTTTGTTAGCTCAATCAAACAAGCCACTCCACCCCCAAATCCATCATAGATTGACCCTTCTATCATATAAAGACTTTCTGCAATTATACATCATACCAACACTAGTATATCTCTATTATTTTTGTTCCCTCTACCAAAAACAAAAGCTGACTCAATCAAGTAATGCTCTCCCGAAGTTCTCATGCCAATATCTTTTTCCTTGATCAACTTAGTGAACCAACTACAGTGACTCTTACCATATAACCTTAACTCCACAATCTACGGGATAGGTCCACTAACCCACAATATAAAACAACCCATAATTGATTCATCACACCTTTCAAGTACTCAGACACTCAAAGATTCCTAAGATGTCCTTAACAGTGTTTAACATCTAAAAAGGAGAAAAACAATTTCATCTGTGTCTGACATGAAATTTCTTTCTACACAAAACTCATCACAACATTTAAACACAAATTTAATTTAGGCATGGACCAACAATGTAACAACCACAATTTAATAAGTAAATTTGATTCACTCATGGAGTAATATGTAAGAAAAGAGTCAAGCATGTACCGGGCGTGGTATTCGAGCAACCCATTAATATCTTATAGCATACGGGTACTCGAACTAGCCAATATTATCTCGTATACGACGTGGTATCCCAATTAACCATTAGTAAATTGTAATGGTATGATAACCGAGAAAACCATTAGTAAATTGTATCGTAAGGTTACCTAGCAAACTATTAGTCACACAACCACAATTACAATCACAATAAAATACAAACACACTTGTATATAGAATTTCATTGCATCAAATTGACAATAATTCATAATTTCACATTCAACCCTTATGTTTTTCCTAAAGTGCATTTTACATGTTTCACTTTGACAATTATTAATATGAATATATACATAAATTGGAAAAAAAGAAGCCATTACCTATATACTTGCAGACGACAATTATTTGATAATCTTTGATTTGGAACCCGCTTACTCACAACTCACTTTTCCTAGGTTAACACCCAACAGTCATCACACGGTTGACATTGACTAATAAAGTCCATTATTAGCATAAACCACGACTAACTCCATATTCAACCATTTAGACTTGCGCTTCAAGGTCTATACATTTAATATCAGACCATCAATGTGATGTTATGTAAGTAAATGCATATCGAACTACTGAGTTAAGAATGCATAGACTACCTGTATGTCAAGAAACTTATGAAAAATCCTTAACCCGAGATTTCCGATCTTTGGGGTAAAATCTTGAAAACGTAGAAAAAAATATCATATGTTTGACCCTTTTTACAGAATAAGTCCTCCCTACTATTGTTCCCCATCGTGTAGTAGCTTTTGGATTTTTTTGGAGTAACCCTCTTCTCAATTTACCACTATAAACAAGGAAAATTAGAACAATTTTTTAATGAGTTTTTACCTTGTCGTCCCAACTCTAGCGGTTTGCACGATGCTATGGCAAAGTTAAGTTAACCCATGTCGATTTAAAAATTTAACATTTCGTCGTGTCACCTCAAATTTTAAATTGGGGGTTTATTAAAAAATTCCTGAGATGTCGAATGAGATGCCTTTGAATATTGGTGGAACAAGATGTTACAAATCAAATGACTCAGATTGTAACACCTCGGATCCAAAAGAGGGAAGCTTGCCAAATTGATCAATTTATAGGTGACATCCATGAGAGGCCACACACGATTCTTGGGTTTAACCATGGAGCGGAGGTAGAGTCCTCTGTTAGTCACCCCAATGTAGTCTCAGACCCAAAACCATGACTAGACCTACAGGCCGAAGGTACACCCACATTTTGTTGTCCAAGGGTTCGTCAATTGGAAAAGATCTCTGAAGTTACTAATGGATGGACATGATGCACTGTAGGTTCATCCATGGTCCATTGCTGGGGTCTCATCGGTCATGGCTGATAGTTACTTTTAAGGGGTAGTTAGGTCTTTTCCTAATAAAATAATCCCTATATTATGCCATTTTGCCTAAATTTAGCAGTAATTACATAGATCCAATTAAAATTTAAGAAGAAGAAGAAGAAGAAGAAGAAGAAGAAGAAGAAGAAGAAGAAGAAGAAGAAGAAGAAGAAGAAGAAGAAGAAGAAGAAGAAGAAGAAGAAGAATTTTCATCCATTAATCTTTTTGATTCATGGAGTCTCCAAATTTCTCTATTTCAAAAGATAGAATTCCCCAGTGAGTTAGGTTCGAATTTCTCCATTGAAGTCTAGTTACTTTTAAGGGGTAGTTAGGTCTTTTCCTAATAAAATAATCCCTATATTATGCCATTTTGCCTAAATTTAGCACCAATTACATAGATCCAATTAAAATTTACGAAGAAGAAGAAGAAGAAGAAGAGAATAAGAATACCTAAGAAGAAGAATCATCAGAAGAATCAGAGAAGAAGACTCCTCCTCCGAATCCTCCTCATCCTACCTAATCCTCCTCCGCTCCTCCTCCTCTCCTCCATCCGCCGCACCGCCTCCTCCTCCGCCGCCTCCTCCGACCTCCTCAGCCCTCCTCCCCGCTCCCCGCTTCCGCCTCCTCTCCCTCCTCTTCCTCTCCCTCCCCCTCCTCCCCCCTCCCCCCCTCCCCGCCCCCCCTTCCTCCTCCTCCTCCGCCCTCCTCTCCCCCTCCTCCTCCTCCTCCTCCCCTCCTCCTCCTCCTCCTCCGAGAAAAGAAAAGAAGAAGAAGAAGAATTTTCATCCATTAATCTTTTTGATT